>LPNX010037125.1:154952-401256 GCA_001517045.1 Pseudotsuga menziesii
CGCCAACTCACTCAGACACCAACCTAACAAGTACACAAGCATCGACTTGCAATTTACAGGCACCAACCTGTAAGAACTTATATCCATTGCGCAAGCACTGACTTACGGAAACATGCACCAACTTGACTAGGATATAAATTCAATTGTGCAAGCACCAACTTGTTGTTGTCAAGCACCAACCTGACTGTGAGCACCAACTCACTGGTTTTACCAGTACCAACTGGAAGGAAGCTGCAACTCCCTCTCCTTACCCCGTCCAGCAACCCTAAAATAAAGTTTTGTTCAACTTCAGTGACTTGCATCCTTTCAATCGGCAACGAATTACGATTTGCGAATGTTTGTGATATTCCTTGATCTTCTTTAATCTGCAACTTCTGATTCTTTTTGCGATAGTTTCTATCTTCTCTTATTTGCATATATTGCAACTATCTACGATCTTCTCTGTTTTGCATATTTTACAAGTATTTAGTATCTTCTATATTTCGCACCTTTTGTAGCTATCTGTGATCTTGTCTTATTTGCTTCTTCTACAATAATACTTCACAGTATTTGTGAAAGACTCTCTTCAATAGATATGCTCTCTTGCCTTTTGCAATCTGCAATGTTAATAGTGTTTTGTTGCCTCTGTTACTTCCATCACAAATATTAGTGCTAAGCACTCTCCTTATCTGCGCAAATAATATTGATCTTCCTCAATACTTTTGTGCATTCGTTTCTATGTTCTATATCTTCTTTATGGTCCAACGAGCCATTGATACCCCAAGAATATGAAGCTTGCACAATCAGAAACTCATATCAAATTCATTTTCAAGCTTGCTTCATCACTTCCAGTTCTTGCTTATTTATACTACTCTTGCTCAAAGAGTGTGTCCACAAGTTGGGGTTTCTTTGAATTGGCGACGCTCGTACTTCCTTACTTCTTGGTTAAGCTAACCACTTCATTCTATCTCTCATCCGTGTTTATCTTCTCATGATTTAACACATGGAGTTTTGCATACTCCAGTCCAACACCTTAGTGGTATTTGCACATATGTGTTTGTGCTTTAGTGGAAGCTTGTGTATATGTGGCCCATGTCTTAATGGGATTGGCTCACTTCGGAATTACTTCATTTGTGGCCTTCCACCCTTTAAGTATCATCTCTTGTGGGTCTTGCACACTTCCAAGACTAACATACTTTTCCAACCGCATCTTACTCTCACACCTCTTGTGTACTCCTGAACCTTTTTCCAACCAATTCTTTTGACTTTTACCTTGAAGTAGCATGACTGGGGGGACTTAGGACTTGTGTATATACCTTATCTACCTCTTCAAGCTGGATGTACTTCTATAATCTGGATGTACTCCTTATCTACAAGTTGAATTTCATATGCTTCTTCAAACTGGCAGAAGGATACCAAATCCTCTTTGACATCAGTTAACAAGATGAATGTACTTCTTCAAACTAGATTTCATATACTTATTTAAACTGCCTTTCATCATATATTTCTTTAAACTAACACAGAACCTGTTGACACCAATGACAACGAAAGTTCAACAATCTCCCCCTTTGTCATTGATGTCAACACTTCATGATCTAGGAGGATATTGGTGGCCACCCGCCTATTCCACTTGGACCCCCACCATTTTTTCTTTCAATTTTTCAGTTTCCTTAATTATAGCACAATTTACTATTTTTGGCAGTTTTCCAGTCCTAAACTTCCGGAGCCGTTTTGAGGCCCTAAACAACATTTTTTCGACATTGAATGTCATGCACTAATAATTTTGTTTTGGACTTGGTATTTTTTGTTATTGGATGTAGTCCTTGATTATATATTTCTAACGATGTATCATGTGTGTCGAACGAAGATAGTATGCCAAAGTTACGACCTTGGGAAATTGATGTACCAAGTTACCCAATGGGGCCCATATTTTGGCGGTTGACCTCCTAGGGTTAGGTTTTTGGATGTGTATGGTTTTCCATTGTTTCTCAATAATATATAGGCCTTTGAGCCTCATTGTAATAGAGATTTCATAGGCATGTAACCACCACATCTCTTCTTAGAGATAAGCTACCAGCACTCTAGCTAGTTTATTTTCATCTTGTCTGTAAAGAAGTTTCAGTTCTTTGATATTAATGAAATGAAGTGTTATTTCCGCCGCATATTTTTTTTTTATGGTTATTTGTGTATCCTGTTGCATTCATGCATAAATACAGATCACTTCATGAAGCTATGCATGTCAACACTTATGAAGTGTTGTTATACCAAAATCCTGTCACCATCATGTGATGAGACATTTGACATACCTACTTGCCCTGAATCCTAGCTTATGGAGTGGAAACTAAATGGTTTTTTATCAATCTGTCATACAAATTCCCAGCACTGCACATGCCCCTTTGTCCAGGAGTGGTACCCCTGCTTGCACCATCCGTCATCTATGTTCCATAAGCGGTGGCACTGCCTGTTACCCTTGGTCCATAGGCGATTATTACCAGAACCACTCTATCATAGAAGGAAAAGCGCGGTACCCTGGGTAAAAAGGGAAAAATAGAAGTTTCTCGAGGCTTATAGATGATAAGCCTCGTGTACTGCCTTGTCCCTACTGTTGTGGGTTGGTTGAGGTCGAGATCCCTCATCCTAGGATCTTAGAGGCCACCTCACCCACTAATTTCTCAACCATCTCTATCCATTAAAGCCCTATAAATATGAGCTCATAGCCATGGTTGAGGAGAGAACATTGAAGGTATTGTTATGCTGTTGGATTGATTCTTAGCCCAAGATCATTTGGAGAGAGCATAGAGAGCTAAAGTCGGAGCTTATGGGGATGAAGAGCTGGTTTCATGGAGGTGCATGTCAACACTAAGGCTTGGTTGTAAACTTCTTCATATTCCTAATGCAAGTTGATTTTCTGTCCCATATATATGGTTGATGTTTGATTTCAGATATATATTGCTAGATTTCGTAGTCACTAGCATAGATTAGTATATCATATTCTGGTTGCTTTGATCTGTTTCGTGTTGAGCTTGATTGCAGGTACATAGGTGAATTGTCAAAGCCTTGTATTCCAGATATCTACAACGTCTAGGGATAGTTATCAGCCTCTGTGATCTATTTGTTATGGATCTGAACCATTCAGACCAGTGGAACACTATGCTGTCCGCAGGAGGTGAAATATTCTAGCTAACAAATTTGGCGACTCCACTAGGGATAAGTATTCAGTTGTTCTGATCTTCCTCAGTCTGCAACTCTTATCCGAATCCAGGCTCCGTTTTCTTCAACTCTTTTCAGTCAGATCCACTTTCTGATTTGTATTATTTGGGTTTGAAATTTCCAGATCTGTTTAGATCTGAGTCATTTCAGTTTTTTATGCTCTGTTACCATATTCAATTCGACAGTATTTGCCTTGATCTAATATTTTTTTATCTGATCCATTGTTCTCTTCTTTGTTTTGTCCATCTACAGGGAACCGCAGCCATGCTTTGTATGAGGAGCAGTGCCACCGCCTGAACATAGTGAACAATAAGCGGTGCCACCACCTGTAACCCATTTGCCAGGAGCGGTGCTGTCTTGGAAACGCTCTGTCAACACCTACGAAGCGTGGTGCCAGGTAGGCATTAGCCCAAAACTCTTTTTCCTCATTTTTCTTCGTAAAAATTTGGAATTTTGATTGCTTTCAGTTCTGTTATCAGGCTTGTGTTATTGAATTTGATGTGTGTGGCTTGCTGCTTTGATGGTTTAAGATTGATTTGAGTGGAATTTCAAAAGTTTGTTTAGTCTTTTTTGATTGTTCATCCGCTTCTTGCTTGTTGGTTGTGCTTAAAGAAGGATTTCTTGTTTTCTGAAAGTTAGGGTGCTCATTGAACTCTCTTTTCATTGCATATACTGAAAGAAGAACACTAGATTAGCTTGTAGATTTCATTTCTTGTTTGCACAATAAACTTCTTTTTATTTCCTTCAAAAAAGAAAAGTTTTGCTTGAGATTAGGACATAATATTTGAGCGTTGGATTTGGGTTTTCTGATTGGATTTACAAGCTTTCAGGACCTTTATGATCTTTTGTCTCTCATGCATATAGGAATATCTCAATCAAAATATAAAAAAAATGGTAGTTTTAAGTTAGATTTGCTTATGTTTTTGAGAAATTTGAAAAGTTAGAGTGCATTGGCATATAGGTGTGCTTGGTGTTGTTATTTTAGGAAAAGAGATTCTCACCCTCCTCATTTGCTTTCGAAAAGAAGAATTTGGTGTGTAAAAGTGTTTGCTTGTCTTTGATTTGATGTTCATGACTGTTGATTGGAATGATTTTTGGTTTTGAAACAAAAATAAAAACACTCTCTTCCCTCTCGTAAGTAGGCATATTGAACGGTAAAGTGAACATTTGCACAAGCATATTGCATGGTTTTACTTTTCTGTCAAAACATCATGCATTCACCTAACCGTACAAGTTAAAATTAAAGGTAGTTATAGGTTAAAATTTACGTAGTAACTTGAGTGATAGGTTAGAGACATGTTCGGGTGTCATAAAACGTAGGAGCTGTCGTTATTTTGTCAGCATTACATTCCGGGACTCGCACAGTTCTTCCACATACCATCAGTATATCGAACAGCCTTTCACGTACCCTTGAGGTATATAGAAAGGTACTTCATGTACTCGATTGTATATCGGAAGGCCCCTTGTGTACGGTTATGCATTAGACATCACTACTACCGATTCGAGCTCCCACGTACCTTGAGTATATCGGGAGACCCCACTAGGGTACCTTATCTATCTGAGAAAATCCCTTTGGTCGTCTTGTTTGGAGCCATACACCGAAAACATCATTCAGGGAGATTACTACACACGTACCCTCGAGGTATATCACGAGTGGCACCTACTTGACAATCCTAGTGAGAGACCTGACTTTTGAACTCCTCCCGTCATTTTAAGTCTGCTTGTTTTGACCTATAGTTTGAGTAAGGAAGTCTTTTGGTGTGTTTTTTCTAGATTTTCAGACCTTAGGTTAGATAGGAACTATACAAACTAGCTGAGTTAAGACAATCCAAAAGAGTACGGGGCTTGCCACCTGATTTTATTCCTGTTTCAGGAGAAAATCCTATGGAAGCTATCGACCAAGGCGCTGCTACCACCTCCCATGTGGGAGATAATGTGGTGGTAGAAAGTGGAGTACCATATTCTTCACACTTGCCTCCCTTGGTCCAACAACCTTCCAGGGAAGATTCATCGTTCCATTCTCCCGTGGAAGGACATGTTGATGATGTTGCTCGCCCTGATTTTGGTCCCGATGCTGCATTTTGGGAAATACCTGTAGGTCAGGCCATTGCTTCATTTGGCACCCGTGCAATCTCTTCTGACTTGGAAGAAGAACACAGGCAATACCGTGCTACTATCCTCTGTGCACAGGAGATTGATAAGCAGATAGATAACATCTTAGGTCCAACACTACCAAGATCCATATATGTTCCTAGGGGATATTATTCACTCGTCGAATCTATGAGACCCATTGAACCGATTATAGATCGTCCGTTGACACCCCGCAACCCAGTTCAAATTTCCACCCCTCTCACCTCTTATGTTATGTCTGTTCCAAATCCTCCCAAGTCTTTTGCATCTGGGGCCCAACCTTCAATTCCTGTTTCGTCAGTACCTTTGAATGCCGGGGGGCAACTCCCGACATGACCTACGTTATCTGATACCAGAGTTGTACCTAGTCAAGGGCAGACCTCTAACATAAAAACATCTATAGTTTTTGTCCCTCCCACCCACACTAATGTGGTAAATCCCCCATCTAGTTCAGGTTAGCCCTCGGGGGCACAACCTATTACCGTTCAGTATTCTAGTGGTTATGGTTATCAGATACCTGTAGGTAAACATCCATCTAATCCTACAGGAACACCTCATGCTGGAATTCCATACCCTAGTAACACTTTTACGCCTTGGGGGAAACCCAACTGGTCTTACATGCCGGCCATGGGAGGGATACCTATACATACTGTGGGAGGTGCGGGAGGACCACCTTATGGAGGTCCTCCCCCTGGGGGACCTCATGGTCTTGGAGGATCTGGAAACTTTCCTCCTTATGGTCTTGGGGGTCCTAGTGGTCCTGGGGGACCTGGTGGCTTTCCTCCTCATGGATCTGGAGGGTCTGGTGGCCCTCCACCTAGTGGTTCCAATGGCTCTGGAGGTTTTCCACCTTCTAGAGGCTTCAGAGGGTCTGGTGGTCCTGGTGGCTCGGGCGGTCCTCCTTCTAGAGCCCCTGGTGGTCCTAGCAGTCCTAATTCCAGAAATCGACCCCCCATGGGCAGATCTTTCGGTGGTTCTTCCTCACAGCAATCTGTTTACCAGTCTACCTATGGCCCTACTGGTAACTATATGCCATATCAATATTACCTGTATGTGGAACCCAATAGATAGTTACCTTTCCTAGCAACTTTGGACTTGCCTGATTTGTCCAAGTTGATTAATGATCCCATTCGACACAATCCCTCATGGCCTCCCATTCCAGTAAATTTACCATCAAATATTCTGAAATTCGATGGGAAGCAGGGTGAAGATCCGTGGAACCATGTTATGACTTTTCATTTGTGGTGTTCCTTGAACTCCCTCATGGATGATTCCATTCGATTACGACTCTTTCAACGAACTTTAACCCGTGCACCCGTGAAGTGGTACATTGAACTCCCACAACATTCATTTGTGGATTTTGGCTTGTTGCCAACCGTATTTCTTACGCAATTTCAACTCCCTGTCCATTATGAAACGGGCACTGAACTTTTAACTTCTTTGCGACAGAACACCTCCACCCACATTTTTTATCATATTCATGAGTGCAGAAGGCGGAGAAGGCTTATTAAGGCCCCTATTCTGGATCAGTTGTTAGCTGATTGGTTCACTAAGTCCTTGTTGCCTCATATTGCCCAAGATGTGGCCATGGGCGGTGCCGTTACCGAAGAGCAGGCTATTAGTCGGGCTCAGTACCTAGACTTGGTCTATTCCCAGCCCGGGACTCTTTATGACCTGATTCCTCAAGCTCCTCGCCCTAGCACTGACCCTGCCAATCCATCAACAGAAGTACCTGTTGATGGGATTGTTGGTTCAATCCAGTCCCCATCCGTAGTGAAACATACCAAGCAAACCCAAACTGCTACTCCTTCGACTCCCAAGGTTTCCACCGAGGTCAATTCTATTCAGGGTACTCAAACCTCGGGTAATAAAAAGAAAGGTAAAAATCGAAATAAAAAATCTAGTAACCAATCGGAGATCCCACGATCAACGAATAATGACAACGACAAAGGAGAAAGGAAGGCTAAATATCCTTGTCTGTTATGCGGTGGTGACCACTTTTCAAAGGAGTGTCCTCGTTGGGACGAAATCTCCCAGTTTTTGAACTCTAATTCCGCACCTGCAGTACTTACGGATCCCTTTCCCTCTCAGCAACAACTGGTAGACCACATGTCTAACCAGGGTAACTCTAGATCATCGGAGAAAATTCGTATGATGTCCTCAGATACCATCCATTTGTAAACTCGAAGCCAGAATTATGATAAACCTGCAGATAAGAAAGAAGATCAATCTTGTTCAGGGAAATCTCCCTCTACCAGTTCTCCAGAATCCTCGTCTACTATTCCCTTGTCTATCGAGAAGCCTACTCTCGACATGATTTTGCGCCCACCAAAGAGTACTCTTCGGAAGGCTGTCTTTAATCCCAATGCCCAAGCTACTCAATTTTATAATGTAGTTGAAGATCTCGCTCAGGAACCTTGTGCGATGTCTACCCTAGAAGTACTCCAAAGTTGCCCCATACAGCGCAAGAACTTGTTGACAACTTTAGGAGCTTTAGACTGAGATAGCACTAACTTGATTCACTTCAATGTTGAGAACTATAAACCTAGATTACCGCATAAACTTGATTTTCATATCATTACGAAAGTAGTGGGAAAGAAATTCTTTTGAACGGTACTAGATGAAGGAGCTTCGACCTCGGTGTTATCTCTGACTTGTTGGAAAGCTCTTGGCTCTCCCGAGCTTGTTACATCACCTACGACCCTTAAAGCCTTTGATGGACGGTGTTTCCAACCCCAGGGTCTCATATCATCCCTCATGGTCAAGCTGGGGGGAAAAACCGTTTCCATCCAAGTAGAAGTGGTGGATGCCCCTTTGGATTATAACCTCCTTTTAGGAAGGAATTGGTTCTATGCTATGTCAGTTGTTGCTTCAACAGTATTTCGAACGGTCTATGTCAGTTGTTGCTTCAACAGTATTTCGAACGGTCCAATTCCTGCATCTTGGGAGAATTGTTACCATTGAACAACTTGATTTCTGTACGCCGGATGTTATTACTGCCACGTCTAATAACATCCCTATGTTAGGTTAGTCCCCTCCTCCTTACCAGTCGATTGGGGTAGGTATGCTGAAGGATTCATCCCTTATGGGGATCTTTCCATCTACTCCTCCTAGCACGGATACCATGACAGTACATATGATTGCCTCATTTGATTTTGAGCCCAAGGGCACAAATGTTGTTGAGTCCACCTCGTTGAGCCCGCACGAAGCTATGTATGACACCATTCAAACTTGTTCCGATGATTGCACTAATGACCTTCATTTAGTGGCTTCGGATCTTTGCCATTTACTGTACTGGTTAGAACCTTCTCTTTCGATTCTAGACTATCTCTCCAAGACTTTTCCTTCTGACGAGTCCATTATAGAGATCATGAATACGGATGAGCCCATTTGGGAGGATCACCATCATAGATCCATGTTCCTCCCCAATACCAGTTTGGGCAACCATGATTTTGCATCCTTGTTTCCTACTAATATTGTCAACGTTCCGCAAAGTCCTATGTTGTTGCAAGACACAGATTCTGAAGGAAACCTTTGCAACATTACTCAGACGAACCCAATTGACATATCAGCCAAGCCTGATGTTATTGAGCATGCTCATGTTGGGTAGAACTGCTCCACAGATGAATCTGAAGCATATAAGGCACTTTTTAAGGAACTTCGTGATATTTTTGCCTGGTCCTATGAAGAGATGCCGAGGATTGACCCTTCCATTGTGGTCCACAAGATTAAGACTTATCCCAGGCCTAAACCTGTCAGGCAGAAACTTAGGCAAGTCCATCCCAGGAAGGCCACAGCTATTAAAGCTGAGATTGAGAAACTTCTGAAAGTTGGTTTTATTTATCCTGTACCTCTGACGGAATGGGTATCGAATGTTGTGCCTGTCAATAAAAAGCAGGGTACCATTAGAGTCTGCATCGACTTTAGGGATTTAAATAAAGCTTGTCCCAAGCACAACTTTCCTACCCCGCATATCGATCAGATTATCGACAACTGTGCTGGAAGTGTCATCTTTTCATTCATGGATGGCTTCTCCAGCTACAATCATATTGAGAGATTGCCCTCTGACCAGCATAAGATGACGTTCATTTTCCCATGGGGAACCTTTGCATATACGAAGTTACCTTTCGACTTGAAAAATGCTGGAGCCACGTTCCAGCGTGCGATGTCCTATGTGTTTCACGACATTAAGCATATTGTTGAACCGTACCTTGACAACATCCCCGCTCATTCACAGCGAAGGGAGGACCATCCTAGTCATCTTAGAGACATATTCCTGAGATGCCGTCATTATAATATACGTCTCAATCCGCATAAATGTGTTTTTTGCGTTGAGACGGGTCATCTGCTTGGCTTTGTGGTATCCAAATATGGCATCCAGATCGATCCTTTGAAGATTGCCGCTATCATTAATCTACTAGCCCCAACCAACATCCTTGAACTCCAAAGTTTGTAGGGCAAGGAAAATTTCTTCGCCATTTCGTGTGCAATTTCGCTGAGAAAACGCACGGTTATATGCGTCTCCTCAAGAAGAACACTCCATTCTTCTGGGATGACCAAGCCCAATGTGCCTTTGATAATCTTAAGCATGCTCTGACTCATTCACCTGTGATACACCCCACGGATTATTCAAAGGACTTTCTCTTGTATATCACTGCCTCTGCTACTACCATTGCCATGGTTTTAGTACAAGACAATCTCCATGGTCAGGAGCATGTGATTTATTACGCCAGTAGGAATCTTATTGATTCTAAAACCCGTTATTCACATGTGGAGAAGCTAGCTTTGGCCACGGTCATTGCTGTGCAAAAATTTCATCACTACATTCTGCTTCGCACTACCATCGTATTGGCAGACCAGGACCCGATGTACTACATTCTGACTCGTCAGGTACTCAGGGGCAAGTACTCCTGTTGGATCGTCATCCTTCAGGAGTTTGATCTCCAGTTTGCCAAGGCTACATCAAAGAAATCCTTGGTTTTTGCTGAGCTTATATGTGACCTTACCTATGCTACCACAGAATCTGAGCCCATCTATTCATTTCCCGATGAATTCCTGTTCCTAATCAGCACTATTAATCCTTGGTATGGAGATTTGCTGATTTATCTCCAGACCCAGCGCTTTCAGCCGCATCTATCTCGCGATGATCGTCGCCGCATCTGTCACCACGCGAAGTACTATCTTATCTTGCATGATACCTTGTATAGACGTGGGATTGATTCTATTCTACGGCGATGCATCACTCATGAGGAGGTTGAACACGTGCTAAATGATTACCACTCTGGATCATGTGGCAGTCATTTATCTGGGATGGCTACAGCCCAGAAAATCCTTCGTGCTGGCTATTTCTGGCCTTCTGTCTTCAAAGACTGTCATGAAGCTGTTAAGAAATGCCCACCTTGCCAACATTTTTATCCGAAAAAGCGCACCCATCCTACTTCGCTTTACCCCGTCATTGTCGTTGGCCCTTTTGCCAAATGTGGGATTGATCATTGTAAGCCTACCTTAGCTGGGGGGCATGGTTACATCATCGTAGCCGTGGATTATTTCACAAAATGGGCTGAGGCCATGCCTACATATGGAGAAGATGGTAAGACTTCTGGTCTCTTCTTGTTCAATCATATCATAGCTAGATTTGGAGTTCCGCAGTCCATCATCACTGATCACAGATCTCATTTCCGTAATCAAATGATGGAGGAATTGGGTGCCAAGCTAGGTTTTCACCATGAAAACTCTACTCTGTATTATCCACAAGCTAATGGTCAGGTAGAGGCCATTAACAAGGTTTTGAAAACTATGCTTCATCGGATGGTTGGAGATCATAAATCCAATTGGCATCTCATTCTTTTTTCCGCTCTTTGGGATTATTGGACTTCCGTGAAAATAGCTACTGGTTTCACGCCATTCCAGCTTGTCTATGGACTTGAAGTTGTCTTGCCGATCCAATGTCAGATTCCATATTTACAACTTGCTGTCGAACTTCTCCCAGACACTTCCGTAGAGGAAGCGAGATTTTTGTACTTGAATAACCTTGATGAAACTCGTAGAGATGTTTCCTTGGCTAATGAGGCACATAAGAAATGCGTCAAGGCGTAGTATGATAAATCTGTCCAGCCTCGTGTTTTCAACGAGGGTGACCTAGTTTTGACTTATGACTAGAGATATGACAAGCTAGGGAAGGGTAAGTTCGAGTCCATGTGGTATGGACCTTTCGTTATTTCCAAGGTGTTCGAGAAAGGAGCCTATGAGTTAGTTGATTATGATGGAATCCCTTTGGGGCAACCTTGCAATGGGTTGTACCTGAAAAGGTACTATGCCTAGGTTTTCTTGGATGGTATCTTGTATATATGTATATTGATTGACTTTTAGTATGCTTTTAGTATTTTCAGGATGGTTTTGAGTTTTTGTGTCTGCGTCTGTTTATACCATGTTTTGGTCATGCAGATGGCTTTCTACGGTTTCCCTGATGGTGCTTTCCGCCACACCTTGAATCTAGCCTCGGTTGCTTGGGTTCTCTATTCCCTAGCTGAAGATTTGGTCAGTTCCGGAGCGGTTTGCTTAGGTCTCGCTACTAATAACATTACCGAGTATGAAGCAGTCATCGGTCTTTTGACTAAAGCTACCTCCCAGGACGTCCGTGATCTAGTAGTTTTGATGGACTCTCAGCTCGTGGTTTGTCATTTAAACCATGTCTACACCATTAGGAACTCGGTGCTCCTCTGCCTCTTTCAGAGGGTACGTTTGTTAGAAAGATCATTTGGAACCATTACCTATAGGCATATCCCTAGGGAACATAATGTAGTTGTTGATTCATTGGCTAATTACATCCTAGATTGGCATATTGCCCATTCATGACGTTAAATCAAACATGGTACATTGTAAATAAACATTTAAAGACACATAGAACTCATAGAAAATGCATTTATCCATTTGAGACATATAAACACCGTGTAAAAGTTTGTATATATATATATACGAAAAAGTTTTACAAAAAAATAGGTCCCGAGACCTCATCTGAAGCACGTAGGATTTCAGGCAAAATCATCATACAAAAAATCTTGAAGCTATCAGCTTTCAATATACATGTCTCATCCACTAATGGTTCTTGTGATAGCACATCACTGCTCGAGCCACCCTGCGTAGTAGCCTGCTGAATCGACCTGGTACTCCCACCGTAGATCTTTGATATCTTGTCGGGAGGTCATCTATATCAGCATCCGGGATGTCCAGAGTCAACCTCTCTAGGTTCTCCTCCAGCTCCATGGTGATATCATCACCCTGTGGCACAAAGCGAGCTCTGTCTCGCCTATCTAATGGAGATGCTCCTCCAGGCCTCACTGCTCCAACATCTGCATGAAGACAAACATGTCTCGTCACTTATCATAAAAAATATAAAACATAAAAAACATAAAAACATTTTCCATTGTTAGGGTTTCTTGCTTCTTACCGATGTCACCCTACTGCCCTCCAGGTGGGAGTGGTAGGTTAGGATCACTTGTAAAATATGTGCCCACATAGGCATAGTCCTCGACCATTAGCATCTGATCCCGCAACCATCTGAAGAACGGATCACCGAACTTCACTCTGCCCCTACCTGCTCCTGTGCGAGCCATGACTTGGACCCACCTCAGCATACGGGGGTCCTGTGCTCTTAGAATCCGGAAAGTCACCTGGGGCCTCATCTATGGGACCCTCTCAAAGAAGAAGCAAGCTAATATGGAACCAAAGCCAAACTGCTTCAGCTCTCCCTGCCGACATTTAGTCAGCCGATCCTTGAAGATTGGAAGCAATGCTTCCACCCAGTTGAACACTGTAGGTGCCATAGCCTCTAGGGAATATAACATATGTGCCCTGGAAGCTTGATGTATGCCCTGGCTCCCTGCCACCCTCTGCATGGTGAATAGAACAATCCGTAGAGCCCTGTCTGTCACTGCCCTGATGGGGATTTTCTTCCCCTATGTGCTTGTACCTGGTACACAGTGCTGATCTATGAGCTCTCTGGTGGTAATGTCCCTGCCACGGGAACCTGTCAGTGAGATGGGGGCACCCTGTCTCAATAGGCCAATCAAGAAGTAGATATCCTCTACCGCCACTGTAAGTATGTGTACCCCCACCTCGAAATATTGCTGTTCTGGATTCCACATTCTCAGTATGTGTTCCAGTAATCCCTCGTGGGACACCATGCTTGGTGTCTGGAAGAACTTTAAGAGCCCACAGTTTTGGAGTGCGGAAATGCAAACCGGATTCCTTTCAGCAACTGCATCCTCGTCATCATGTGTTCTTTCCTTCCATATCACCATATTTTGGACACCTAGACCTGCCAAAAACAACAATGGTATGCATTAATATCATCCTTGAGTCAGTGCAAATCAAAAGAATGAGTAAATTTTGCCCATATCATTTGTTTAAATTCTCCACGGCTGGCACCGCCTGTCCACTGTATTCTTGGCACGATTCTTGGGTGGTACTGCCTATCTCGTAAGGGGTAGCCGCGGTGCCCACATATTGGATTTTAGGGCTTGCCAAGTAGGCCCAAAATCCCACCAAATCCCAAAATAGAAGCTATGAAATGAAAGATAAGGGTCTTAGCTGTTACCTGCAACTGACGAGACTAAAAATGGATGGTGGGAACTCCCGGTATCAGCTGTGGAAGATCTGGCTAGAAAATGCTCCAAGTGCTCTCTGTTGGAAGTAAATAGTGAAATGCTTTATTTTTTACTATTTACTTGCCTTATATAGACATTTTTTGGGTCTGACTTATTATAGTTTTGATATTACATCATGTTCTGGTCAAAATCTATTTTTCATAATCCCTTAATGTTGATTTTGAATGCATTTAACACTTGCTTATGAGTTGTCTGTAGGTTGACTTTAGTAAAAAGATTTGGAAAGTTTGTTTATGGCTTTTTTGTACTTTCACAAAACGGAAAAGGTCGTTGAGCATTTATTACGACACTTTGTCATGCTCGTAAAAATCTAGTATCAAAGTTTCGAGTCCAGTTCAAGTTTTTTTCCAGGCTCGTAAAATACGACATTGTGTAAAGAAGGGTCATGGAGTTCTCTTTTCACCTCTTTTTCAGGCTCCTTAAATACGAAAAAGTCGTCGAGTCCATTTCCAATTCTTTCCAGGCTCGTAATATATTACGTTGTGTAAAGAAACCTCATGGAGTTCTCTTTGAACCCTTTTCAGGCTCCCTAAATACGAAAAGATTGTCGAGCAATATTGTCTTCTTCACGCTCGTTAAAGTATTTGAAGAGTCGTCCGTCCGACGATAGGTTATCTCTTTCTCGGTTCGGATAGGTCTATTTACGAGAAAGGAACATTCCAACCAATCATGACTGGAAGAGTTCTCTAAGGTATGATTTTATACTTTTTCGGGCCTTAGAGACTAAATCATACGAAAAAGGACCCCCATGGAGTTTTCTTCTGTATTTGTTCAGAATCTCTAAACATGAATGATGCCGAGTTTTATTTCGGTGGACTCATTAAATTAAACATTGAGAGATCCGTTTTGGGAATGAACCCCTCCTCTCTCAGGTTCGAAAAACATATGAGACTGGACTTGTCTTCTGACAAGCTATATCGAGTGTTTGTTACCCTCTTTGAACTCGTAAAACTGAAAAGAGGCACTCATCAATCATGATTGGGGAAATGGGAAGGAAAATCATTTTGCAAATAATGGTAGTTGTTTGTCATTACCTTTGAACATGGCACTTGTCTGCACAATCATGTTAGTTAATTGGGTATTCAACTGATCTCCGTGACGATCCACTTTCATGAGTCATGTCAATCCTTTGAGTCTTTCAAAAGAATGCATTGTCCACTGTCGCATTGTGTATCTGTCCTGTCTAGTCATGCTGCCAAGTCATTTTGTCATGCCGCCCGATGTTCAAAGGGGATCTGAAGAAGTTTTACCTTTGCAGTCTACACAGTTTTTGTGTTAGTATCTTTGAGTCAGTCATATGGTTACTACATGCACATAATTCCATAACTATGTCCCGAGTTTCGTGTCGTCAATGTGGGACTCATCATGGCCCTCCTTCGACAAGACTATTTCCGTCGACATCAGCTCATCATCCGGGAAATAGTCTTAGAAACAATGTTTAGTACCTTGAGATCTGTATGCCTTAATGATAGATTCTCTCGCTCTCGGCATAGGTTCACATCATTGGCCTTTGATCGATAGAATCGACTGGGTGTTTGAAATCAGGGCATCTATTCGCACTCACTAGATTGTACTAGGGTACCTTGGGAATCATTGACATTAATGGTGATCTCCCTTGCACTTGTTAACGATTCACATCATTGGCCGGTAATCAAGTGGTTTCTACCATGTTCGACTTCAGATCATTGTAATCACATGGATAGAATCGTACTTTGTGGAAGATGAGATGAATACCTTGGGCATTTGTTTAAAAGCGCTCATTGCTTTTTCCCCAGGTTGAGATGGAGTTTTGTATATCTAACATGGATCCACATTTGTATGGTCGTGGCTATGCTCAAATTTGCGTTTGTATGACATAGATCTACATTGTATGTCTGGTAGCTATGTCCAAGTTTGAGTCCTCTATCACATGGATCTATGCTATATTCTAGTAGACATGCTTGTTTATTCCACTCATGGATATGCCTTGTATTGGTCTGTAGCTATGAGTTTGGTTACTTGTGTCTATGAGTCAACATATTGATGTACTATAGATGCCTACTTGACTGCATACTCTGATCGAGCTGACATTTTCATCTCCTGGCAACGACTTGTTCTCAAAGCTCTCGTTTATCGTGTCACTCTAAGATTCATGCTTTGGGGGGCATCCTGTTATACCAAAATCCTGTCACCATCATGTGATGAGACATTTGACATACCTACATGCCCTGAATCCCAGCTTCTAGAGTGGAAACTAAATGGTTTTTTATTAATCTGTCATACAAATTCCTAGCACTGCACATGCCCCTTTGTCCAGGAGCAGTACCCCTGCTTGCACCGCCCATCATCTATGTTCCATAAGTGGGGGCACCGCCTATTACCCTTGGTCCATAGGCGGTTATTACCAGAACCGCTCTATCATAGAAGGAAAAGCGCAGTACCCTGGGTAAAAAGGGAAAAAGAGAAGTTTCTCGAGGCTTCTAGATGATAATCCTTGTGTACTGCCTTATCCCTACTGTTGTGGGTTGGTTGAGCTCGAGATCCCTCATCCTAGGATCTTAGAGGCCACCTCACCCACTAATTTCTCAACCATATCTATCCATTAAAGCCCTATAAATATGAGCTCATAGCCATGGTTGAGGAGAGAACATTGAAGGTATTGTTATGCTGTTGGATTGATTCTTGGCCCAAGATCATTTGGAGAGAGCATAGAGAGCTAGAGTCAGAGCTTATGGGGATGAAGAGCTGGTTTCATGGAGATGCATGTCAACATTAAGGTTTGGTTGTAAACTTCTTCATATTCCTAATGCAAGTTGATTTTTTGTCCCATATATATTGTTGATGTTTGATTTCAGATATATATTGCTAGATTCCTTAGTCACTAGCATAGATTAGTAGATCATATTCTGGTTGCTTTGATTTGTTTCATGTTGAGCTTGATTGCAGGTACAAAGGTGAACTGTCAAAGCCTTGTATTCCAGATATCTACAGTGTCTAGGGAGAGTTATCAACCTCTGTGATCTATTTGTTCTGGACTTGAACCATTCAGACAAGTGGAACACCTTGCTGTCCGTAGGAGCTGAAATATTCTAGCTAACAAGTGTACACTTCATTTGTTCTGTTTGCAATACCCCCCTATGTGTACTCCCCCTGTGTTCTTTCCTTTTGATCTTCCTCTTATGTTTCATGAGATTTCTCCCCCGTTGACATCAATGACAAAGAGGCGCCTTCAATGTGCAATTCTAGATCCTTATATATTCAGTTTTGCAATGGACTTTCATCGTCTACTTGCTTCTAATACTCCCCCTGTCATCATGCTTCATATTGTTTTAGTTACTTCTACTGCTACACTTCAAATTAATGTGGAGGAGGGATTACCCCTAGTTTTTGCTTGAGATACTCAAAAGTATCTCTTGGAAGTGGTTTTGTAAATAAATCCACAATTTACTTTAATTTGGCAACATTCTCAATGACATGGTCTCTTACAAAATAATACTTGATAGGGTTGTGCTTGGTCTTGGAATGCATAACAAGATTTTTGGATATGCTAATAGCGCTTGTATTGTTGCATAAGATTGATATGGGTTGATTGAATTCCACTTGAACATCATGTAAGATTTGTTTCATCCAAAGAACCTATGCACAACATCTAACCACTACAATATATTCTGCTTCTGTTGTAGATGACGAAACTGATGATTGTTTTTTGCTTATGCATGATACTAAGCACTTTCCTAAGAAGAATCCTACTTCACTTGTGCTCTTCATGTCTTCAATGTTTCCTGCCCAATCTACATATGTGTAAGAAATCAGTGCCAATTCATTTCTTCGAGGATACCACATGCCAATATTTAAGGTTCCTTTTAGATATCTAAATATCCTTTTTACAACATGAACATGTGTCTCCTTGGGTGCAGCTTGGAACCTTGCAACTAGTCCTACAACTTGCATTATGTCTGGTAGTGAGGCTGTTACATACAGCATGCTTCAAATCATTAATCTGTAATGCTTTTGATATATCTCCTTAGCTTCATCCTCTTTGCTTAATTTACATCTTGTAACAATTGGTGTACTAACTAGTTTACAGTTTTCCATGTTGAATCTTTTCAACATTTATTTTATATATATGCTTGAGATATGAAAACACCATCATTCAATTGCGATATCTAAAGTCCTAAGAAGAATGATAATTCTCCGAGCATTGACATTTCAAACTCCTTTTGAATTTTATGCGCAAATTATTTAATTAGACTATCATCATCACTCCCAACAATGATATCATCCACATATACTTCAACAATGATCAATTTTCCATGCTCAACTTTTATGTATAGGAAGTGGTATACATTTCCCTTTAGGAAACCCTGTTGTTGCAAATATTTGTTCAGTCTTGAGTACGAGGCTCTTGGTGCTTTTTTTAAACCAGACAAGGCATTTTTTTAACTTGCAAACATAATCCTTATTTTCTGTGAGTGAGAAACCCTCTAGTTGTTCTATATATACATCTTATTCTAGCTCTCCATTAAGAAAAGCTAATTTTCCATCCATTTGATATATATTAATGTTTTTAGAGAAGGTATAAGTTGGAAACATTCTGATCGCTTCTATTCATGCCTATGGAGCAAAGGTTTCTTCAAAATCTATCCCTTCAACTTGCGCATGTTCCTTGCATACTAATCTTGGTTTGTTTCTAACTATCTAGCCATCGTCTTTTATGTTGTTTCTGAATACCCATTTGGTGCCAATAATATATATATATATATATATATATATATATATATATATATATATATGTATGTATGTATGTATGTATGTATGTATGTATGTATGTATGTATGTATGTATGTATTTTTTAAATTTTAATAATTGGGCCTTGGAACAAGTTCCCAAGTATAATTTTTATAAATTTGATTTAGCTCTTCTTCCATGGCCTTAATCTAATGTTCATAAGTTTTGGCTTCATCAAAACAATTGGTTCTATTTTGGATAATAAGGAGAAATGTACTTCTTCAGCAGCGCCTCTTAGGTATCTTCTCTTTGTTCTTACACCAACATTTTTGTTTCCAATAATTAAGTCTTCAAAATTATTCTTTTGAACGTACCTAGAGGGAGCCTTTGTATTTGGTTTTTGTTCTTCTTTTGGTTCATGTATGTCTTCTTGTTGTTTTCCCAACTCTTCCAATCCTTGTGTCTCTTCTGGGAGTTGTTCAAATGTTGGTTGATCGTCATCATATTCATTTCTTTTGTGCATGAATATTTTATCTATCCTTACTTTTTGGACTTTCAACCATTTTGCTCAATCTTAGGTTGTAGCACTTGTATGCTTTACTTCTTTTGGCATATCCAAGAAACATCCCTTCATTTGCTCTGGAGTCAAATTTTCCTAAGTCATCATCATTCCTTCTGATATAACACTTGCTACCGAGCACTCTAAAATGCTTAACAGTAGTCGGCGCACCTTTCCACAGTTCATAGGGTGTCATGTTGCTATCCGGTCTTATTTGTCCTTTGTTTAGAATATGAACAACAATCTGACTTCCTTGAGTCCAAAATATGCCAGAGAGTTTAGAATAATTTAACATAGTTCTGGCCATTTCTTGTACTGTTATGTTCTTTCTTTCTGCTACTCCATTCTGTTATGGAGTCCTGGCAGCTGAGAAGTGTCTTCTGATTCCATGTTTTTTCACATAAATCCTCAAATTCATTTGAGGTATACTCTCCTTCATTATATGATCTTATACATTTGATCTTCATATCAATTTCATTTTCAACTACTTCCTTAATTATTTTAAAACATTCAAATGTCTCATATTTCCTTTTAAGAAAGAACACCCATTTCATCCTGGTGTAATAATCAATGAAGAGCAGAAAGTAGGATTCACCATTTAAACCTTTGGTTCTCATAGTTCCTAAGAGATCCAAGTGCACTAACTCCAAGGGATTTGTTGTAGAGTATTCTTTTGTCTTAAAGCTTACTCTTATCTGATTTCCATATGGGCAAAGTTTACAAATGGATTTTAATGGATTTGTGATCTATGAAATATCTCTTACAACCTGCTTCCTACTAATTTTAACCATATTATCGAAGTTTATGTGTCCCATTCTTTTGTGCCAGAGCCAAATTTCATCAATTTGTCCCATGCAACATTTTTCATCCTCCTTTGCGTCTAATATATATACATTGCTTGGAGTTCTGGATGTTGTTTCTACCATTCTTCCTATGTTCCTACTTCTTATTTTGCATTTCTCTAAGTCAAAGGTAAGTGTGTGTCCTTAATCACACATTTGGCTTATGCTGGGTAGGCTACGCTTCATGTTTTCAACAATAGGACATTCTCAACTTTGGTCTTCTTATTTCCATGAATTACTATACCCTTTCCAAGCATCTTAACAGATCCATTGTCTCCAAAGTAAACGTTTCCTCCTTTTTCTTCCTTTAGCTTTGGGAAGTTATCTTTGTTTCCCTGTCATACGCTTATAACATCCACTATCAATATACTACTTCCCTCTTCTACTTTGAGCATGTAATGCTAGGATGCAACCTTCTTACAGGTTGTCCTCGTTCAGTCTGAGTTTCATAAATTCTCTCCCCCTTTGGTCTTTTTTTTAGTCAGGTGCACATGTGATGAAGGTATTCTGTGCTCTTGAGATTCATGATTGTGATCTCCACATTTCGAGTATTCAACATCCAAGTTTATAATACCAAATGAATTGGAGTCTTCATAGAGATTTTCTGCTGACATTTTAATGTTATCCTATCTATGACATACAACGTTATTGTTTTCCTTTGCACGATGCTCTACAATGTTTTGCCTTATTACCAAAATTATAACAAAAGTAACAATTTACTAAGAAGAGAGTTTGATACCTTAAAGAATGAGTTCTTCCAAGTTGTGCAATGTCTATTGTCACGTGTGATAGCTTATTATCCTTTCTTTCAAAACTCTGATATTTCCTTGGTATGGATTCCTTTTGTATATCAACAAAGATTTTTGTTCCTGATTCATGTATTGATTTTGACACCTGATAGCCTAGTTCTGTCTTATCTAACGATTGTCTCTAATTTTCAATGATTTTCTCCAAGGTTGTAGTGTTATTTTTGAACTTATTTTGAAACTCTAGTTGAATGTTGGTCTTTTGAAATTCTCTTTTTAGGGATAAGACCTCAGATTCTAACTTTCAAATTCTTCTTCCTTTTGTTTTAACTGTTGGTTATGTATTCCTTTAAACTCCTCAATCTTTCTTCCGCCTTGGATAACTATTGCTTTAGGGATTGATCTTTTATTCTTGATTTCTCTAAATCTTCCAAGCCATTGATTACTTTTCCCTCAAAATCTATTTCAGCAAATTATTCATCTTCAATATTTAAATCATCTTCAACTTCCATGAACAACATTTCTCTTGATCTTTCATTGTTTTCTTCTTCCTTCAGGGTCTGCACAATTTCTATTTCCATCCTTTTGACTTCTTCTATGGTTTTACTTTTATAATATCCACTATGCAATTCAGACAAGTATTCAAGCACCCACTTGTAGTTTGTAAGCACCAACTTGTAAGAAATATCCACTCGCAAGCACCGACTTGCATAAATAGGCACCGACTTGATTGGGATACAAATTCAATTTTGTAAGCAACAACTTATTATTGTCAAGCACCAACCCGAGTGTGAGCACCAAATCACTGGTTTTACCAACACCAACTGGAAGGAAGTTACAACTCCCTCTCCTTTCCCCGTCCAACTGCCATGAAATTAAGTTATGTTAAGTTTCTGTGATCTGCATCCTTTCGACCTACAACGAATTGTGATTTGTGAATGTTTGCAATCTTCCTTGATCTTCTCTGCTATGCAACTTTTGAGTCTTTATGCAATAGGTCGTATCTTATCTTATTTGTGTATATTCTAGCAATCTACAATCTTCTATGTTTTGTGTCTTCTACAAGTATCTGCGATCTTCTCTACTTTGCGTCTTCTGCAGCTATCTGCGATATTCTCTGCTTTGCGTCTTCTGCAACTATTTGCGATCTTATCTTATTTGCTTCTACTGCATCAATACTTCACAGTATATGTGAAATACTCTCTTCAATAGATATGCTCTCCAACCTTTTGCGATTTGCGATCTCAATGGTGTTTTGATGCCTTTATTACTTTCATCACAAATATTAGTGCTCAACACTCTCCTTATCTATGCAAATTCTGTTGATCTTCCTCAATACTTCTGTGCATTTGGATCTCTATTGTATATCTTCCTTCTGGTTCAATGATCCATTGATACCCTAAGAATACGAAGCTTGCACACTCATAAACTCATATCAAATTCATTTTCAAGCTTGCTTCATCACTTCCACTTCTTCTTTATTTATACTACTCTTACTTAAAGAACATGTCCATAATTTGGGGTTTCTTTGAATTGGTGACATCATACTTCCTTACTTCTTGGTTAATCTAAACACTTCATTCTCTCTCTCATCGGCATCTATATTCTCATGATTTAACACATGGGGTTTTGCATACACTAGTCCAACACCTTGGTGTTATTTGCGCATGCGTTTGTGCTTTAGTGGACGCTTGTGTATATGTGTCCCATGTCTTAGTGGGATTGCCGCACTTTGGAATTCCATCACAAATATTGGTGCTAAGCGCTCTCCTTATCTACACAAATTTCGTTGATCTTCCTCAATACTTCTGCCAATTTGTCTCTCTACTGTATAACTTCTTTCTAGTTCAACGAGCCATTGATACCCCAAGAATACGAAGCTTTCACACTTAGAAACTCATATCAAATTAATTTTCAATTTTTCTTCATCACTTCCACTTCTTTCTTATTTATACTACTCTTGCTCAAAGAATGTGTCCACAAGTTGGGGTTTCTTTGAATTGTTGATGCTCATACTTCCTTACTTCTTGGTTAAGCTAACCACTTCATTCTATCTCTCGTAGCGTCTATCTTCTCATGATTTAACACATGGAGTTTTGCATACTCTAGTCCAACACCTTGGTGGTATTTGTGCATATGTGTTTGCATTTTAGTGGACGCTTGTGTTTATGTGTCCCATTTTTTAGTGGGATTGGCACACTTTAAAATTACTTCATGTTTGGTCTTGCACTCTTGAAGTATCATTGCTTATGGATCTTTCACCTTTGAAGTATCATCTCTTGTGGGTCTTGCGTACTTTTGGAGGTGTGCTTTTTCCTTCTTCATGGCTGATCCCTGAAATGAAAGGGAATGGTACATGCCTACATTCAGCCATGTTAAACTTTAATAATAGGTCTGATATGTATTTGGACTGAGTGACCATTATCCCATCAGAATTTCGCTCAATTTCGAGCCCCAAAAATTGTTTTAGGAGCCCCAAATCGCTCACTTCAAAGGCTTTGTGGAGAGCAGTTTTGATGGCTGAAATGGAAGCAACTGTGATACCTGTGATCAGTAAGTCATAAACATATAAAACAATAATATTCAAATGACCATCAGACTGCTGTATATACATATTTTGATTTGAGCTACACCTTTGGAAGTTTTGCGAGAGAAGGAAGGCATCCATCTTGGAATACCACACTCTTGGGGCCTGTTTTAACCCGTATAGTGACTTTTTTAGCTTGCAAAACAAAGATGGATCAGAGATGTAGCCCTCAGGCCGCTTCATGTATATCTCCTCATGAAGATATCCATGTATAAAGGCTGACTTAACATCCATATGATGCACTTCCCAGTGCTTAGATGCTGAAATTACCAAAACTAGGCGGATGGAGTCCATTTTTGCAACCGGTGCAAAGGTCTCATGGTAGTCCATACCTTGGACCTGAGAGAAACCTTTTTTCCACTAGCATTGCCTTATATTTGTAGGTTCTTCCATCAGCATCAACCTTGGTCCGAAACAACCACTTGCATTGAACCAATTTCCTTCCCGGAGGAAGAGAAACTAGCTCCCAAGTAGTGTTTTTCTGAAGAGAATTCATCTCTTCATCCATGGAAACTTGCCATCTCGGATCCTTCTGAGCATGGTAGTAGGATTTTGGGTTTGAACTAATCATCAAATGACAATTTTCATATAGTAAAGAGTGCAATACCTGCTCTTTGGAAATCAGACCGGGTTCTCCTGGGATCATCCGGATTTCCAATATTATCTCCTGCGGAGGAGAGTGTCTGTCAGGCCCATGTGGGAAGATGATTTTGTACTTCAGGTTCTGATTCATCATCTGATGTTTTCTGTACACTGATATCAGAAATCAAAGGATCCAAATCAGGGTCATCACCCCCATTTTTATCATCCAAATATTCAGTAGAATAGGAAGGAAAATCAGCAGTTTTCTCCTTCACTAGTTCGACCTCCTGAAGAGGCTCATCGAACTTGACACTCCTTTCGATGATGATATATTTTGTTTTGATATCTAGAAGCTTGAAACCTTTTGATTCATCAAGATACCCAATAAACAGACATTCGATGCTTTGCGGTTGCAAGGCCCTTCTTTTATCAAGTGGAATCCGGGCCCACGCAGTGGACCCAAACACCCGCTAGTTCGACACATTCGGCTTGTGTCCGAAGTATGCTTAGAAAGGGGTATTCCCTTTCATGGATGAGTGTGGATCTCTGTTCTAAATGTATGCTGTAGCATGCATGGCTTCAGCCCACAAATTTGCAGCGAACTTCTTTGATTCCAACATACAGGTGGTCATCTCCTTGAGAGACCGATTCTTCCTTTCTGCTACACCGTTCTGTTGGGGAGTGTAGGGAATTGAATGTTGGACCTGAATACCACTTTGGGATCATATGTGCATCAAATCATTACTGACATACTCCCCACCATTATCAAATCTCAAGATCTTGATCTTAAGCCTAGAGGCATTCTCGATCAAGGCCTTCAGTTCAGAGAATTTTTCACATACTTCAGACTTTTTTTTGAGAAAGAAGACCCATGTGTACCTTGAAAAATCATCAATTAAAGTCAGAATATACCTTGATCCATTCATGGATGTGATAGGCATTGGACCGCTGATATTAGAATGTATCAGCCCCAATATGCATGTAGCTCGGTTTGCCTTCCCTCGATCGAACTTGTGCTCAGGGTGTTTTCCAACCACACAGCCCTTGCAAATTCCAGTGGTTGCCTTGATGACTGGGAGGCCTTAAACCATGGAGTTTTTCTGTAATTGCTGCAAATATTTTAAATTTAGATGGCCAAACCTTTCATGCCACATCCTACTAACTTCATTTCCATGAGTTAGCAGAGCGGTGGGCTTTGCATCCGCTACAAAGTGAGAGAACTCATAGGCTTTTGCATGATGGTTTGCAAGGCCTTTAGCAATGAGTTTCCTAGATGCAAGTTCCGTTATCTCAACATCATTTGGGCTGAAAGATACTCTCTTAGGCACTCCTGTATGTGTCATTTGATAGACACTAAGGAGATTTGATGCCAGAGACGGTACATACAAAACATTTGAAAAATAGCCATTCTCAAGATCAACCGTACCTTGTTCTTATGAAATAATGGTGGATTCATCTCCCATATGGATGGGAATGGATTTTCCAGTCTCCAAGGATGAAAAGGAGTCTCTTTCAGCCATCATGTGGCTCGAAGCTCCAGAATCAATCAAGAGTGCTTTGGAATTCAAAGTTCTTACCATGAGGGCATGACCTTTTTCATGCCGTGGTTCCCGATCTTGCTGATCTCTTCTCCGAAAGCTTTCCGAAATATTGATGTGATTTCTCTCAAAGAGAGAGGTAGATTCATCAAGATTCTTCTTCATGCAGGCATGTTCACGGTGGAAGCCCTTCCCACAGTATGAACACTTGACTTTTTCCTTTCCATGATGCCCTTTCCCTTTGTTCTTCTTTGAGCCGGAAGACTCATCATGCTGCTGGTTTTCAACTTTAGGCTTAGGAGCTTTGAATTTAGTTTTTGGGTTCTTCTGTTGCTTTCCTTTACCCTTCAAATCATTGGGCCCCGAGACATGGAGGGCTTGATCACGGGAGGATCTGGTGATCCCCATCTGGACAAGCTTATCATGTTCACTTGTTAGGGACTCAATGAAGGCATTGAGTGTAGGTATCTTCCATCGAGGGGTTGTGAGATTCCTTGCACGGAATGTAGAGACAAAAACTGAATAATCAGGTCCAAGTTTGGAGAGTATGGCTAGGATGAGCTGATCATCCTCTTTCTCCACTTTGCATTGCTTCAACAGTAAGACAATGTGATTGAACTTTGTGAAAAAGTCATTCAAGGTCTCGAAATTGGAAGGCTGGAGAGACATCAATTCATTTTTGAGCTGATAAACTCTCAAATCATCCTGCTTTCCATACAGGGCTTCCAATTTGTCCCAAATTTCCTTTGGAGTCTTCAATCCTGAAATATGGAAAAGAAGATCCTGGGAAACCAAGAGGTACAAGAATCCGAATGCTTCATCCTTCTTGTTCAAGAATCTAGATTTGTCTATTGCAGAACTAGGCTCTTCTTCAGTGTCCATGGTGACCCTATAGAGTCCTATGGAGCGTAGCTGGATCTCCATGTTTCCTTATCATGAGTGGAAATTGAATGGAGTCAAAAGATCTATGGAAAAAGCCATTGGAATTTGCTAGAGTGAATGCTTTCACCTGTCAAAAACCTGAAAATCACAACAAAAAGGGCAATGTAAGGTCGAACAACCTGCACATTTTAGGCTTTAATCACACCCATCATAGTCAATCAAGCAATCTTGATCAACGAGTTCTTTACTTGGGGTATTAAGTGGTAAGCCTTGGCTTCTGGTGCAGTGCTGGATTTTTGAGCTATTGCTCAATTTTCATGCAAGATCTGTCAAAAACCTTGTTTTTGAGAGATCTGAGCTTCGTCCCGCCATGAGCTC
Source organism: Pseudotsuga menziesii (assembly GCA_001517045.1). Lineage (NCBI taxonomy): Eukaryota > Viridiplantae > Streptophyta > Pinopsida > Pinales > Pinaceae > Pseudotsuga > Pseudotsuga menziesii. The sequence goes on from LPNX010037125.1 coordinate 181,759, forward strand.
TAATACCATATTAATCTGTCACATTAATTTAGGGACTAAACACAAGTCTCATCAAAGATTGATAACAATAATTCATGAAAATGGTGTAATTGTGCTACAAAATGAGTAGCCACTCTGTATATTCACACAAATAATGAGTAATACAATACAAGATCATGTTGCAAGCATTAATGACAAAGCAATTCGAATTGAATGAGTGAGTCTAGCTAAACTGAATGTAACCACACTCAACACTCAAGTTAACCACTGATCAAAACCCTAATTGACTCAACTGAGCCCTAACTAAAGTCGGAGTGCAATAAATGACTGAGTCTAATTGAAAGTAGGTCAGACACATGTCATAGCAAGCCAACCATCAAGTGGTAGCGCATCAATGACTCCAATGAACCCCGATGAGGTTAACTGAAGTGTAACTGAACATCAGAAGTGGTTGGAGGCGCCTCTGTTGACTCCAGTTCATTAAATAATCAATAAATAATCAATTTAATGGAGGGTACCTTCACTGCTCTGTTTAACTGATTATAACCATCATTTAGCAATATGGGGCATTAATGACACTCAGATCACCCCCGGGGTGCTCCAGTTAGCCTCCCCAAATGTAGGAGAAGGCTAAGTTAGCCTCCTTGACTGAAGGTAGGAGTGGGTGTGATCTAGTTGATGTCATCTAGTGCTCCTATCATGTCAATTAAGTCAGTAATACTTAGGACAGTGGTTTAACTAGGCCAAATTGACCAAAATGAGTGTGTAAGGTGGTAAATGTCTCCAACAACCGCACATATGTATTCTATTGATGCAGTAGAAGATTGTATCTAAGAGCGAGGATATGGAACTGGATATGAAGTTGGAAGCCTCATCGGTCAGAGAAACTTGTGCAGGAATGATGCAAATCCAGTCGCAACTTTCCAACCTTACATTGAAACTTCAAGATATTAAGAAATGGAATGAAGTACAAGAAGAACTATGGTGTACCAGATGCAGAATTGAAGGACATCATAAAGATAATTTCTCGGAATTTATGAAGTACGTCGCATTAGGAGCACCAAATCCAATGAATACAAAATGGATGCCTTGGTGTTGAATAGGTCATACTAGAGGACATTGGTCAAAAGAATGCTTATACTTACTGAAAAATATCAAGAATAAGCAATTTCACATTGGATATCTTGTTCTCATGTACGACAGTAAGTTTTTGAAGAATCCTGGAAAGCTTAGAACAATTGGCTAGGATCATATATTGTTATTCATATCATTGAAGGAGGAGCAGTGCAATTGAAGAAGTTATTTGAAAAACCTTTCAAGGGATTGGTGAATGGAAGTCGACTAAAGCCTTACCAGGATAGTCACAATTTCGATGATTGAGAGTTCAAATTTATGAGTGTTGTTTATGAGGGTCATTTCTGGAAAAATATGAGTGTTTTTGTTTCTTTCAAATGTTTGGTCAAAGACTGTCTGCCTCTCGGAAGAGAAAGAAAAATGTCACAAACTATTTATTGGTCGAAAGAGAAAGAAAAGGGTCACAGAATGTCTATTTGTCGCACTGGAAGAAAAACTTGGCGTAGACAGAGTTTGAATATATTATATTCCTTGGAAGGTAATAATGTCTTTGTATTATGTCGGAAGTTGTCTACAATTTTATGTAAAAGAGTAATATATTCAACCCATAGTTGTATGGTATTGTATTTACTTGTGTAGAGTATTTGTCCATGGTATTGTAATAAGAGATGTTATTTTGGAGAACTATATTATCCCACATGCAATATGTGAGAGTAATTCCTCCTCATCTCTTAGTATATAATAGGGTCAAGTGAGTCTCTACATAATCATGTATTCTTGATGTAGTAGTGGTATTATTGTGACACTGTTGTACATCATCTATATTCTTTTGGGTATTTGTGCTTTGCTCTCTTGTAAGATTGGAGAAGATAATCTAGAGATAATAGAAGACTACCTTTCCGTGGATGTAACCCATTAGGGTGAATTACATATATCGATGTTCTCTTGTTCTTTCTTTTCATGTTCTTATATTTTATGATATGTTGTTGGTTGCTTAGATAGGTTAACTAGTTTAGCTTGACTGTACTATTCTAACATGGTATCAGAGCAGGTTTCTATGATCTAGTACCTTCTATAGCTTTCAATCAATAAAGATTATCATTTGGGCATTGTCATTTTGTTGTAGATTTGCTTTCTATCTAGTATCCATTATGCTTCTCTTCATATCTGGGCATATTTCTGCATTTTTTTTACCCAAACCCTAACTTGTTGTGTAAGATTTTTGCAGAATTTTTTCAAGGGTTTCTTGATGTTTTTTTTCTGTAGATCTACATGATTTTGGGGCTCTCCTCAAGGAGATCTTTCTTCCAATTATAAAAATAGAAGTTATAAAAAAATGGGTCGTAACTTGGTCAGTTTTTATCGGAATTTTTATTATACCTAGTTTTGGAATTGGAAATGTCATTTTGGATCCACCCACGCAACCAAAACATAAAATTCGGTATTTTCTGGGCTTCCTTTCAGGAATAAAACGACAGTTATACAAAAGGGTTGTAACTTGGTCATTTTTTACGTGTTTTTTTATTATAACATGTTTTGTAATTGAAACACCCATTCTGGATCTACCAACGTGACCAGAATAAAAAACTAGGCATTTCTGGGCTTCCTTTTCGCTAATAAAAATGACAGTTATAAAAAAGGGTCATAACTTGGTCATTTCTTACCAGATTTTTTATTATCACCTGTTTTTGGAATTGAAAAAGCCATTCTGGATCAACCTATGCAACCAAAACAAAAGACTAGGTTTTTCTGGGCACATTTTTTTCACAGGGTTGTAAGTGAAAGTTTCTCCTCTTTTCTTTACTGTATTTCTAACTATGCTTTTGCAGATTCAGATCGGTAAAGTGTAACTATTTTCAAGTTCTTCACTATTTTTCTGTCATATTTTAGTATTAGGGTTTCTTATTTCTTGACAAAATTTCACTCATTATGACTTCCGAAGTAGCTTCTGTTCCTGAATTAGTTGGTTCTACCTATCTTTCCTGGAAGAGAAGGATGATTGATGTTCTCAGGAGTAAGAATATTTGGAGGCTAGTTAATGGTGAACACAAGACACCTACTTATGATGATGAGTTGGTTATATGAGAAGCTAAAAGTGATCAAGCAAGGGGGCTCATTGGTCAAACTGTTGCAGATAGTCTTCATGTAAGTATTCAGGTAGAACACAGCCTGGTTCAGGTATGGAAAATTATTTCCTCTTTATTTGATAAATCTGATGATGTTTCTGCATATTATCTTGAAAAGAAGATCTTTGACCTCGAACTTACTGAATTTGAAAGAGTTAAGTTATATCTTGCTGAATTGACAATTTTAAATGAGAAATTAAATGGTTGTGGTAAAGATTACAAGAAAATTGACACTGCTCTTATTATTCTTATAGAACGTAAAATGCCATCTTGTTTTGATATGTTAATCTAAACTAGGAATAGAGCTCTAGAATTGTCTCAAAGTACTATGAAGCAAACTTTTGATGTTTTTTGTAAAGGATTGATCAATGAGCAAGAAAGATTAATTGTTTTAGAACAACTCACACCTAATAAAGCTCTGACTACACTTACTAAGAATCATAAGAATTTTTTTAATAATGTTAAAGGTTATAATCCTTCTAATACTAATTCTGGACATGCTTCTAATGAAAATAGTAAACAGAAGAAAGTGTATGATCCTTGTAAACATTGTGGTAAAACTAACCATCCTGAAAAGAATTCTTTTAAAGCAAAATGTTTAATGGCTAAAGCTAAAACGAAAACTTCTCATGACTCGCAAGTAGTTTTTTGTGCATCTGTTGTTTTGCCTAATAGTTCTTCTTCTAATGTGGAATGGATAATGGATTTTGGTGCATTTAAACATATGACTGGTGATGCTTCTTTATTTACTTCTTATGACAATAGTAAACACATATCTCAGAAAGTTTCTACAGGTGATGGTAAACAACTTTCTGTAATTGGTTTTGGTAATGTTAATGTTACTAATGGTCATTTGGAAGATGTTTTTCATGTTGAACACATTCCCATTAACTTACTTTCTATTTATCGTGCTTGTCTAAAAGGGTTTAAATTTGAAGCATGGCCTCACAAATATGTTCTTAAATATATCAATCAAAATTTCAAAGTAATTTCTTCTGGTCCTGTTGATCATACTGTTGGTCTATATACATTTGTTGGTTTTAACTCAACTTAAAGACAATCTTTTTATTCCTATGTTTCCCATGCTGATGAACAAAGTAAATTATGGCATGAAAGATTAGGTCATTTGAATTATGGTAAAATGCAATTGTTAACTAAAATGGTGGCATGGCTTGCCTCATATTTCTTCTACTAACAGTGTTTGTGAAGGTTGTGTTCTTGGTAAACATCATAGAGAAATGTTTGAGAAAGGTAAAGCTTAGCGTGCTAAAGAACCTTTGCAATTAATTCATAGTGACATTTGTGGTCCTCTTGAAGTTCCTTCTTTATCTCGTACAGTCTATTTCCTTACTTTTATTGATGACTTTAGTAGAAAATCATGGGTTTATTTCTTGAAAAATAAAAGTGAAGTTTTTTCAATATTTCAAATTTTTAAATGTTTGGTTGAAAATGAGTCTGGTAAGAAGATTAAGACTTTAAGATTAGATAATGGGGGGGAATTTGCTAAGAATTAATTTGAATCTTTTTTTATCAAAACATGGTATTCAACACCAAAAGACTGTACCTTACACACCTCAACAAAATGGTGTTGCTGAAAGGAAAAATAGAACTTCAGTTGAAATGGCTAGATGTATGTTTTGTTCTAAAGGATTACATAAAAAAAATTGGGCTGAAGCTCTTAGTTGTGCAAACTTCATTTTAAATCGAGTTCCTACAAAAGCCGTTAAGCATGTTACCCCCAAGGAAAAAGGAATGCTCGGAAACCTGATATTAGTAACTTCAAGGTGTTTGGTTGTGAATGTTCAGCTCATATTCTTGACAATAAATGGAAAAGGTTAGATCCCAAGTCTCACAAATGTATATTCATTGGTTATTTGATACCTCTACGGCTTACAGTTTATTTGATACCTCTACTCAGACGATTCTACGGCTTACAGTTTATTTGATACCTCTACTCAGACGATTCTAAGGCTTACAGTTTATTTGATACCTCTACTCAGAGTGTTATCATCCGAAGGGATGTTCACTTTGTTGAAGTATATTCACCACCTGAGTCTGTCGAACCTCATGTTACACTGAATATCCCATTGTCTCCTGTTACTCCTATCTCGGTTTCTTCTTCCAGTTTTGTGCCTGTTGTTGATCCTAGTTCACCCTCTTCTTCAAGTATTCCACCTTAATGTACTAAAGCTAAAGAAACTTTTGTTTCCTCTAACCTTCTTGTTTGGGCCTGAAGAACTCTTGAATCTGCAGGTAGTGAGGTCGAAAACCCTTCCAACCCTTGTAGAACTAGATCTAACTTTTCACTTATGACCAAAGTTTTGGCCACAGATGATCCTACCTCTTATGCTCAAGCTCAAGGTAAACCTCAATGGGAACAAGCTATGACTGCTGAGTATGAGTCTCTTATGAAGAGCAAGACTTGGTCTCTTGTTCCTCTTCCTGTTGGTAAGAATTTAGTTGGTTGTAAATGGGTGTATAAAACTAAGTTCACTGCAGAAGGACAGATCAAAAAGTATAAAGCTAGGTTAGTTGCAAAAGGTTTTAATCAACTTGAATGTATAGATTATACTGAAACTTTTGCTCCTGTTGCTAAAATGAATACAATAAGAACCATTTTATCTATTGCTTCATCTTATAAATGGGAAAGACACTAAATGGATGTTAAAAGTTCTTTTTTAAATGGTGATCTTAATGAAGAAATTTATATGCAACATCTTCCTAGTTTTATTAATGTTGAATCATCAAGTTTAGTATGTAAATTACATAACTCTTTATATGGTCTCAAACAAGCACCTAGGGCTTGGTATGATAAAATTGATGCATATTTTTTGAAGAATGGTTTTAAGTGTTCTATATCTGATCCAAATCTGTATGTTCAGAACTTTGGTACTAATATTCTCATTGTTGTTTTATATGTAGATGATCTAATAATCACAAGCATCCACCTTACATTAATTCCAAATCGAAAAAGTGATCTTCAAAAGCAGTTTGAAATGACTGACCTTGGTTCATTGCATTATTTCTTGGGTCTTCAAATATGGCATATGGCAGATGGTATGTTTCTCTCTCAGCCGAAGTATGCTACAGACATGTTGGCTTGTTTCCTTATGAGTGATTGTAAATCTGCTCCTACGCCATTTCATTCTTGTGTAAAGTTAACTATTGAGTGTACCACACCGCTTGTAGATGCTACTCTTTATCGTCAGCTTGTAGGTAGTTTGATATATTTAACTCACAACCGACCATAGCTCTCTTTTATCGTCAGTTTGGTTTCTCGGTTCATGTATCAACCTCATAAAAGTCAATGGTAGGCATCCAAGAGGATTCTGAGATATTCACATGGGACATTACACTATGGTGTTTTTTGTTCGAGCAATACTACAGTTTCACTCTTTGGTTACACATATTCTGATTGGGCAGGTGACAGTTCTAATCAACGGTCCATTGCAGGTTATGTATTTCAACTTGGTTCAGGTCCGATTCCTTAGTCAAGCAAGAAGGTGAAGAGTCTTACTTTATCTTCATGTGAAGTGGAATATAGAACAACTAAAGAAGTAGTTTGGTTATGGCATGTTCTTAGAAAGCTTGGTCTGGCTCCGAAATCGTCCATTGTGTTGAAATGTGACAATCAGGGTGCAATCCAGCTTGCTTATAATCCGTTATATCACTCCAAGACAAAGCATCTCAACCTTGACGCTCATTACATTCGCGGACTAGTGGGAGATGGTATTCTTTATCTTCAGTATTGCCCTACAGAGTAGCAGGCAACAGATATCTTCACCAAATCCTTCACCGAGGTGAAGTTTGTGCATCTTCATTCCTTGCTTGGATTGCGGGAAGTTGTCATCAAGGGGGAGCAGTAATGACTCCTCCTTCCTTAGTGTTAGTGTGGACCCTTCTCCTAGCCATTATTAAGGAGGAGTGTTGGAATATATTATATTCCTTGGAAGGTAATAATGTCTTTGTATTATGTCGGAAGTTGTCTACAATCTTATGTAAAAGAGTAATACATTTAACCCATATTTATATGGTGTTGTATTTACTTCTGTAGAGTATTTGTCCATGGCATTGTATTAAGAGATGTTATTTTGGAGAATTATGTTATCCCACATGCAATATGTGAGAGTAATTCATCCTCATCTCTTAGTATATAATAGGGTCAAGTGAGTCTCTACATAATCATGTATTCTTGATGTAGCAGTGGTACTATTGTGACAATGATGTACATCATCTATATTCTTTGGGGTATTTGTGCTTTGCTCTCTTGTAAGATTGGAGAAGAAATTCTGGAGATAATAAAAGACCACCTTCTCGTGGATGTAACCCATTAGGGTGAACCACATATATCGGTGTTCTCTTGTCCTTTTCTTTTCCCGTTCTTATATTTTATGATATGTTGTTGGTTGCTTAGATAGGTTAACTAGTTTAGCTTGACTCTATTATTCTAACAGATTGTATGACTATTGCAAAAGAAAAAATTGTTGGTACAGACTCTCGACCTGTTGCAAGGAAATAATTGTGTCGCAGGAAAAAAATTGTTTTTGGACAATGAAATTTGGTCGCAAGTGACAGTTGGCTAGCAGTTACTGTGAGGACACAAGAGATTTTGGCATCATGCTTTTTTGTCACTTCCACCATTAATGCACAATAAATACCATTGAACTGATAGGAAAAGTGATGGTTTGATTGGATATTTGCTTGTAATGATTAGAAACATTTCCTCGTGTGACAGAAATCACTGCCACCTTTCCATTTATTGCCCAATCGTACGAATGAACAACTGATTGAATGGGTGAAAATATATCATCTTCACTCCGAAGTTTCATTCATTCTATTGCATTCAAATGAGAGCGTTGAATATTTTGTCTACAACTGTAAGAGTTGAATCCATTGTTTTATAGAGTATGGTCATTTCTATTTCTCATACAAACATGGGTCCAAAATTAGGTCTTGAGATTATGTCACCCACGCCAATTATGAAAGACATTGCAGAGGTTGTTTCATAGTAACCTAGAGTTGCAGAAAATGTTGCACAGTCCTCGGTGATTCCAACTGTTGTGTTATGACCAAACCCACCTGATACATCAAAGAGGGATAGGTCTACCAGTCAAAAATCACAAGCAACAACACCTCCATCGGAGGATGAAGCGATAGGATCAACAACCATGTTGCCGGAATATGTCCCTCCCAGACCAACCAATGTGCCAAATGTAAGAATTGGAAAAAATGAAAAGTATTCATTAGTAACGCATGTCGTACCGAATGGAGTTTCGGTAACAATAAATATTATTCTGAATTTGTAGAAGATGGGATTTGTCGACCATGTCCTACTAAAATTTCTAGAGTTGGAAACGAAAAATTACATGACTACTATCCGAGAAACAGAAGATTTCCCTATCCACATCGTTCCAATGGAATGGGAAAGAGGACTAGATAAATCTAGATTATTTTCGCTGATGCACATGCCACATTTTGGCCTCAAAACAGAAGTGAATGTCTGTGTCAAGCTACTAATTGTATTTTTCCATGGTGGTTGTTTATTGCTTTACTAAAAGATTTTAGTGGGCGTTGATATGATAGTGTCGATTATAGGACTCCCTCTTGCAAGAGTTGACCTAGAACCATTCTTCGTAGGGAAAGACATAGATACAACATTGACAAATAAGCTAAAGGATAAGTAAGAGATGGCAAGGGATACAAGAGGCTTTGTTATCGCTTCCATCAATGATATTATTTTTTGGTTCCCAACTAAAGTCATATCTAGTAAGTTTTTGCAAAAGATGAAACTGAACTAATGTACTGCAGTGACAATTGCTATGGTAGAGCAGTGCACAGCGGGTGTCCAGCTCAATTGGTCGACCTATCTGCTAAATGCATTGTTAGGAAATGTGGAATAAGTACAATAGAAAGGTAACTCAATTCATTATGCCTGGTTACTAATTTTGATTTCTTTACAACACATGTGGAACCACCAAACTAGCAAGGGGTAGACGTTCTAGTCCCCTGTTGAGGAGCTCAATACCAGAATATCTAGTTCGATAAGGAAAAACCTGAGCGAAAGAAAGATAAGAATGTCGAGTTATCTTTACAAGGAGAGGCCCTTTAGTATCATATAAGAAAGAAGGTTAGAATCACCAAAGCAACCGTCAAATGGTTTAGAAACATTATCAGATTTTCGGTTGGGGTCCATCAGATCTTTTTGTAGCCTCGACATGATCCGCAACACCAATGGCTCGTTACACAGATTCATCTATATACTACTGAAATTGATGCCATTATCCAAGATTGGCCAACAGAATGGAGAGTACCTGTTGCAGATGATCAACCATCTATAGAAGAATAGTTGTGACAGGACGATCCATCGACAAAGAAGAATGGAGACCAAGGAGGAGATCCACCACTAAAAGAAATCCATGAAAACTCCCATTGCGATATTCAACACAAATCAACTATGAACCCAACATATCCAGAGTTGGGGAATAAGAGAAAGCACTGGCAGAAAAGTATGAGAAGAGCATGAAGAAGAGCAAGTTCGACTGCTCATATGGAGTCATCAGCCTCACTAATGATTATTACACCTTGTTTACAAAAACAATGGGAGAGGTTTCCAATAAAAGCTACATAAAAATGGATGAAAGACAATCAGAATTAACAAGCAGCATAACTGACTTAATGTAGACATTGTGTACTGCAATGAAAGAAGTTCGAGTGTCAGTTGAACAAATGCCTTACTCGAATGTGTCAATGGATGAAGTTGTTCCATCTAAAAAGATATCTGGTGAGGAATCGTCGATGCTAACTTCGCTCATAGAGATTCAAGTACTGGGTCAAGTAATTGACTTAGGCACACTAGAACTGAATACTATGGTCAAGGACCTTGGTCATGTCACTATGTATTTTTCTACGCTACATATGTATGAAATGCATGCCATTCAGAATGTCCCTGTAGAAAAAATTATGATTAGGGAACATGTGTTGTTTAATCAAGTAAATTCCTCGAATAAATCTGTTAATAAACTAAAGAAAACAGTCCAAGATGCAAAACATAAAGCAAAAACATCGCAAGATGAAAGGCATAAACTGGATGCGGCTGTTACAATGGCTTGTATAAGTTTTACGGATGAAGGCATCACAGTAGAGATATTCTCAAAAGCTAAGGTATTTCAAGTTGGCGAAGTGGCAGAAAACCTCCTTAAGCAGATTGCGGAGTTGGAATTGTAGATAAATCCTAGTACAACTCCATAGAACCTGACAGGAAGAAGAAAATTAGCAACGGAGTCTGCGACGAAGATAGAAGAGCCGGAGAGGTGGAGGCACTTTTTTCCAAACCAGTCGAGCAAGTTTCCTAGTCATGGGAAAATTTGATCGATGATGAAGAATTAGAAAAATTAATGGAGCATTTGCATACTGTTGAGGCACACTTCAACAAAATGAAGAGTGATTTAAAGAAGCAGCCAATGGTAGAGAAAGTGGCCAAGGTGATTGACACGAAGAAGCTACAACAACAAGTAACACAACTACAAACATAGCAGCAAAAGAGAACCGACTAGGTCGTAGAACTTCAGGAAGAAGCAGAGAAATTTACAGGTATCGTTCATCATGTACATGAAAAGTTGTGAAAAGCTTTGAGGTTGGTAGGACTGATAACTTCGGAACACATCAGTTCTGAACTTGTAGAAGAATTGAAGTCAATAGAAGAAGAAGTGCGATAGGAAATTGAACAGGTAGTGAAAATCGTCCAATATTTTCAAAGAAAGGTCGCAATTCCTAAAAATGATAAGTGGGTGTTTGGGGCATGTTGACCCTAGGAAAAGTTAGACAAAATTTTGCTAGAATTCTTCTCGAAAAGATGAAGACTATAATCATGCGATGAAAAAAGTTGTGATGGAAGCATCCACGATAGAAAGAACCATGACGAAAGAATGCCCAGTTTTGATTTCTAAGTGGCTTGTATTGTAAAGCACTAAATTACAAACGGTTGAAGAATGCCCACGGTTTATTTTTTATTTTTAAGAGATAGGATAGAAATATGTGAAACCAAAAACCAACTCAGGATGTTAATCCAAACATACAAAATATTTATTTCCAGTGCTTTACAGGAAGGTTATATATGGTCAAGGTTATATATGGTCTTTCACTAAGTATGAAAGACCATATATAACCTCCACTATCAAATATTTAATAAATATTTCATATGGATACGTGCTCCATTCTAAACTCTTATCTTCAAATCTCCAATTCCACTCACCATATTTCAATAATTCTACATAATCATATTAAAATATGAGTTTTCAGATAAAGTGACTTAGTGGAGTGTGACCAAACAAATAGGATTTCATATGAGGAAGGTTTATTACCTTACCGCCAAATGAAACCTAACTTGAAGCTACATCAACCGTTGATGTCTCATAATCGCATAGCGGTCAAACTAACCTGATCCATCCATTTATTTGATCTTGCGATTAGCTTGAGATGTGGAAGTGAGTATTGGGCCGATTTTCTCTTTCAAAGTTTAAATACAATAACAAAATTTCAACCAAAATTCTGAGATCGTTGTTCCTGTATCAAGAAAATGAAGATCCCCCTTTTCAAACGGTAATTCTCTTCCAACAAGGAACCGTTGTGTAGAAATGTGTAGAAATTCTCTTAAAGACAATAAGTCATGCAATCACAAGTACAGAGAATTATAACATAATTCTAAAAACACACACAATGGGTAATTTCTAGGTTCTCCTCATTCCATCCACACACTTATGAATACAAATTTCACATTTAAATACACAATAAGTTTGTTCCAGATCTATACTAATAGGATCTATTGGAATGAAATAGAAAGGAAATCTATCTTAATCCTATCAAGACCCAAATTATTAGGATCTCTTAATCAGATGGTAAAATCCATCTATCCTTATTTTCTAACTAAAATCCTAAAAAATATAATTGTGGTTACATATTGGATAACTCTCAACCCTCTGGATGATCTGAAGCTCCACTCGGTAACAAAACCATTATTCAAATACAACTAATTTCCTAAAACCAAACTCCTACGTGACAACTCTAAATTTATAAAAGTCAACTAACGACGCCCCTGCACCATACTTCTAAGCTTGAAGTTGTTCATGGACTCATGTTGATGAGAGTTCCATTGAACCATTGTTTTTTATGTAGTATTGCAACAATTCCCAAGAAATTCTACAGGTTGCCACCATGTGCATTTTTCAAACAACTTACTTCTCCATTTTAGGAGCTCTCTCTAGAAAATTGACAAAAAATCAGACCTCATTCATTCATAAATTTCGTCAAACACTTAGCATAACCTAGATTTCAATCTTAAACTGACATTAATAAAATTACTTCACATGCATTTAATCCAACAACCATGAAGCTCAAACACTGAAACTAAGTGTGTTTTGCAGTGGAAAAAGACATTTAACAGCAGACTGATAACTGGGAAAAATCGATCCAAGAGTATGTTATTTAGCATTTTTAGGCAAAAAATTATTAATTTACAACAACATTTAACCAAACAATAAATGATTGTACCAACACCTCGTTTTGTGTGTAGCACTTTGAAAAACATCCCAAACAACAGTATGTCCTATATGACCTCCACCATAACAGCACTCCTCGAAAACTATTCCCAACACCTTGTTTTGCATGCCCAACAATCAATACAGCTTGTACAACCTTCCTCGATTTGCGTGCAACAAAACAACACCTAGAAATTTGTGCCAACCAAAAAGTACGACCCAACAAGTCTATAGAGTACATTCCAACAAATATATATATATATATATTCTTGGTAAGTATGCCTCTCCTTGGGATTCATGCCCTTTCCTTGAGAAATGTGCTCCCTGTCATTGAAAATCAAACTTTCCAAATGCTCACTCTAGAAAATGGTTTCCTTGTCTTGAACACTACCCTAGGCTCTCTCTTATAACAAGAAAGTGACTTTTCACCTTCCCCACTCCCTAAACCCAAAGGCCAAGATTTAATCTTTCCTTTACATGATCAACAGTTGGGATACTTTCCGTCCAAAATCGGTTACATTTAATTTTTAATAAATTCACTATTCACTTTATGAAATATGTGCAGTTTATTTCATAAAGTCACTTTATAAAAATAAAGCAAGGTATACTTTATAAAAAGTCACATTACATAAGAGTCACTTTAAAACAACTATATAAAAGACCATTACAAAGTCAATTAGCCTAGTTAGTGCATGATCACTTCCACATACAAGACAAAACTATGTGGAGTGCCTCTAGAGCTAAAATAGATAACACTCCCTCTTAGTGAGGGAGGTACTCACTGTCATCATCATCATCGGGTCTTGTCCTCAACTCCATCACACTATTTACAGAAGGAGCTCCCTTTGAACTTGGAACTAACACTACTACCTGCATTGAACTTGAATATGAAGATAACCTCCTGTCAACCACCTTGGACCCTGAGATCCTAGGAGAATCCACTCTCTAATCTTGAGCATTGGTCTAATCATATTGGTTGAGCTTCTCGTCGATACTCAGAAGAGACTTCCTCTCTTCCATCGGAACTCAAGATTGTAACCGTGGCACCTTTGAAGCCTCAGGAGCCTCCTTCTCCTCGTCTGACTCATCAACCGTGGGTTGTGCACTGGACTTGTAGAGCTCATCGAACCGACCACCAATCAATTGTGGATCGATTAGTCCCGCTCTCTCCGAGCATATACAAACATGTCCCATATCATCTTTATCTGGAAATATGTACACATGTCCCCTCTGGAACAATGTTGAATACCCTACATCCTCCAAGGCTGAGACCAAGAGCAAGTTAACCCTCATCCCTAGAACAAAGAGAACCCCATCCTGCTAGATGTATCCTCCATAATGAAGCCGAAATCTGACATTTCCAACTCTTTGCACTGCACATTCCTATCCCCCTTTTGACTGAACAAACCAGTATGGACCAGTCTCAGAAATGATACGGAATATATGCCATATTCTGGTAATATGATGAGAGGCTCTACTGTCAATATACCAACTACCATTCTGAACAAAGTTATTGTTATTGACATTATAAATTAGGGAGAGCGATGAGAAATCCTTCTCAAACCTTTTCACACATTCCTTTACCTCCGTTAAAGTTGGAACAACCGTATCCTCCTTCTCCTCCTCCTTCTTCTGAGGACAATGAGAAGCAAGGTGGCCATACTAGCTACAAGCAAAACACCAAACTTTGATCAAGTCCTTCTTGGAATTCTTCTTGTTCTTAGCAAAAAGAGAAAAGAATTCTTCTTCTTCCTTACAACTTGATGAACTATCCTGCACCAACCCCCTCTGGATCTCCTTCTGCACAAAATCATTCTAGAGATGATCCCCATAAGGCATGTTCTTTGTGGAAACAATAACTTCCAAAAAAACACCCCATGGCTTGGCCATGCCATTTATGGCTATCCTCATAGGTTCATTGCATGGAACAATTTCCTCAATTGTTGCAAGCTCATACCTCACTTGTATAATCCTTGTAAGGTAAGAATTCACACTCTCATCTTTGGTCATTTTGATACTCTTCAGGTTCTCCCTAATCACATTCTTCATGTTCATATTGGAGATTTGGTATATATTGGTCAAGGATTCCCACATAAGATAAAAATGAGTCTTACTTGTAATATGTAGAATAACATGATCCCTGACAGCATCGGATTATCCTCTTACTCTTTATGCCCTTCTTATTGAAGGCAACCAATGCAGTAGCATCAATAGAAATATAAATGGGATTAGTTGTAGTATTGTTCACCACCTCATCCCACAACTCATTCTCTTGCAGTATGTCCATTATTCTCACCTCCCAAGGAACAAAGTTTCCCAACCCCATCATGTGACTTGACTTTACAGGATTGTGCTCCTTCAACAAGTACTTGAATTACATTCTTACAATATTCCATCTCCACCACATGTCCTGCACACAAGATAGTTTTTAAAGAGCCACTTCCATCTTTAGTTGGGTAGATCCCTTTACCTGTCAAAAAACAAACAATAAATATAAACTTTTTAATATTGTTGGTAACCAAGAATTCTTTGTGTGAATTCCTTGGCCATGCTTCTCTTTACTTGCACCTTGTCCATAAAAATAGGTCATTTCTCCATTTTCAACAGTCTCTTCATAACCATCTCTTCCATGCTTGGTTGTTCCTTAGCTTCCATTGTGAACATTTCATTAATTAACAGTTCTTCATTTTCATTAAAGAAATCTTGCCTTGATGGAAACAATTGCTTTACTGGTTCACAAGGCTTTATTTTTTCCCTTTTCCAGAAATTGTTTATCATTCAACATTAATACCTGATTGCTGTTGTTTTCATCCTTTAGTGGTAAAAGTGTATGCATTTTTCCATCCTTTTCAAAATCGTATGTGTTTAGTTCTCCATTATGTATTGCATTCTTATCAAAATGCCAAGGTCTTCCTAACAAAGTACGGAAAACGTCCATGGGAAAGACATCACACATAATCTCATATTTATAACCTCCAATTTGAAATTCTACTTTGCATTGTTGATTAACAAAAAATTGATATATTTTTTGTAACCAGGATACCTTATAAGGTGTAATGTGTGGTGTTGATGGTGTGCTTTCTGTCGACCCAGGTTCAGATCCTCAAGATATCGTCCCAACAGAGGAGATCTCCGTCGGCAACACCTGCGATGTAGATGAAGTCTCACCCGAGATATCTTATTGGGAAATTCCATAACTAGATTTCTACAGTTATGAGGGGGATTTCCTTATTATAACACTATCAGGCGACTCGACTGAAACCAAGAATAGACCTTTGTCTCATACTTTCATTCAAGAAAATAAACTATTGATCCATCGACATATATAATAGTATATAACATAAAGTACTAACATTAACTAATATTCCATATGATCATATCATTAGATGTGCAACAAATATAGATAAGTTCATTCACAACGGATCGACTCGACACATTCAGACCAACTCATTCACAACAGATATGCATTTGACATAAACACAGAGATTAAAGACACTTAGACAGAATATTTAACGTGAAAACCCATCCGAGAAAAACCACAAAGGTGCTCGTCATCTGGCATTAGAAATGGTTTAACACATTTGGTCTACACACTCAGCTTGCAAAATCTTCTTTTGATATTCTTTACAATTCATGTATTCTTCTCTCGTCTCATGCGCTCTGGTTTTTAGGTCTCTTTTTCTTTTCTTGATATTTTTCTTATTCTTATTCGTCATATCTAAATATTTGATCCATACACATCTTGGATCGATGCTTTTATGCTTTTAAAACTATTGCTTTCTTTCCTGGTCATCCGCACACAGCTTGTATTCATCGCTTTTATAAACTTTTTCACTTCTTGATTTAACCGTTGATTGAATCTTAACTGTTATTCGATAGGTTGTCTTTCTAATTTAACACATCCCATTACATCTAAAAATAGGCACTATCGACCCAAATTAAAATCATGCTTTATTCCCAAAATCAAAATATTATCTTAACTATCTATTTACCAAAAATAGGTCGAACTCTTCATCTAGACCTACTTTTTTCCTCTTCTGTCGTGGATCCTTCAATCGCGGTATTTGCTTATCTTGCGATCGGAATCTTCATCTTTCCAAACATTATTCTGGTTGTCTTTCCTTGTCGTTTCCTAGGGAAAACAGGCCCCCAACACTCACTTGTGGCTCATCCCAAGCCATATTAGTATGAAATCTTGGCAAATGCGACTTTACTCTAAAAATCTTGAAATATTTTCATGACCTGTTATGTTTCCCGTCGCACCTCTTCTTGTAATTCCTTCAATTGTTCCACAAGTTCAGAACTGAGACATTCTGAAGTTGTCATTCCATTTGAAGTCAATTCTTGTTGTACCTTCTCATAAACAGGTTGAATAATACTTGTAACTTTTTCTGCTTCTTCCTATACATCTATGACATGTTCTGCTCTTTTTTGCTGTTGTGTTCGTAGTCTAACTTCCTTCTCTTTTAATTTCTTCATATCAACAACCTTGGCCATATTTTCAATTGTTGGAAACTTATTTAATTCATCCTTTAGTTGGCTAAAGTCTGCCTCAGCAGTATGCAACTTCTCTGTCACTTGTTCCAGCTCTGTGTCATCGATAAACGCTTCACATGACTAAGAAACTTGTTTGACCACTTTAAAACGGAATACTGTTGCCTCTTCAATATTTTGCACAACCTCAGTTACTATATTTCTTCTCTATTTTAGTACCTCCGACGGTGTACTGGGTGTCATATTTAATTCTAACACTGTCACTCGCTTATAGAGGTTCTCAACGACCTCACCTATTCGAAAAACTTGTGCTTCTGTGAACATCTTTGTTGTGATGCCTTCATCCATGAAGTTGCTACAAGTCAGTGTGACAGCTGCTTCCAGTCACTGCATGTCATCCTGCCAAGTCTTTTCTTTATTCTCAGTCTCCTTGAATATTTGTTTCATTAACGAAATAGTTTTCTTTAATATCTTTAGATTCCCACATATCACTTGTTCTCTTATTTTCATCTCTTTGACTGCATCATGTTGAATAGCATGTAGTTGATACATTGGCACTGCAGAAATATTAACAGCCACATGACAAAGATCCTTGACCATGGTGTTGAGCTCCGATGTCCCTAGGTCAATTACTTGTCCAACTACTTGAATATTTATTTTTTTGGTCCTCGACGGTGTCTCAAAAGGTCTCTCTTTAGATGGGTTATCTTGGTCCTGCAACACAGTTGAATATGGTGCTTGGTCGACCGCTACTTTAACTTCTTTTATTGTAGTATGAAGTACCTACAGTAAATGAGTAATGTTGCTTACCAGTAATGTTGAAACTTCTTCCATGTGATTTGAGAGCAGGTTATAATCACCATTTGTAAGACCGAAAATACCAGCTAATATGTCAGTCTTCCTTTACTTATGACTCTTCTTATTTTTTTCTAAGTGTTTTCTCTTATCCCCAAATATGGATCTGTTGGGGTTGCACTGGATTTATTTTTACTATTGTAGGGAGATCTTCTTGGGCTTTCTGCTTGTGGATCGCCTCCTTGGTTTCCATTGTGGTTTTTCAATGGGTCATCCTCTCGCATCTCTTCTTTTGTAGAGAGTTGATCCTCTATGACATGTACTCTCCATTCTTCAGGCCAGTCATGACTAATTGCATCAATATCTTCAGCGATTAGCTGAAACTCTGTAGCCAACTATTGGTTCAATAGGTCTGTTTGCGGCTGCGAAAATATCTAGTGCATCCCTACCAAAAATATGATGATGTTACAAAACCTTTTAACGGTTTCCTCTATTATTCTAGCATGTTGGTTAACAAATTGTCTAATTTACTCTTCTTGTAGATAAAACTCAATATTATTATCTCTATGTTGTTCTGGATTCTCGTTATCAGACCAAAGATTTTGGTATATAGCTCCACAACACGGCATAAGAACATCGACCCCTTGGTAGTCTGGTGGTTCTGCCCATGCGAAAAAAGGAAATCAAAATCAAAATCCAAGAATAATTAACAAGGTTACCTTTATCCTATGCATTTGCAACATCTTCCAACAACTCATTCAAGAAATATGTTGCCCAGTTCACCTAGAAACCAGTTGCACACTGCTCTGCCACAACGATTATACCTATTGTACACTAGTTCAATCGCATATTTCACAGCAGCTTGCCAGATAAGACTTTGGTTGCGAACTGAATGGTAGTATCATTTATGGACGTGATATAAAATCCTCTCTTATCCCTCGACATATTGTACTTTTCCTTCATTCTATTGACCAGAGTTGTATCTCGGTCCTTCTTAGTGAAGAACGGCGTTGGGTTGACTCCTGCTAGGGGAATTCCTGTAATGGATGCTATGAGCTTAACGTCCATTGATATTTTCTTGTCAGACCGTAGGAAACCTCCGTAAAAACACGCCAGCAACTACTTCACACATGCATTAAATTATGTTGTGTGACCAAAATGTGGCATGTTCATAAGCGATAGTAGTCCAGATTTATCCAATCCTCTTGCCCACTCCATCAGAATATGTAAATGGGTCCATCCTCAATTTCTCTCACAATAGTCATATACCTTTTCATATCAAGTTTTGGGAATTTATGAAGATCATGGTCAATGAGTTCCAATTTATTCAGGTTGGGTATAATGTTCAATGTCACTCGAACTCCTTTTGGTATGGCAGGGGATACTAATTGATACTTCACATTCTTTCCCACATTAACCTTTGGTGCTTTTGATAGCCTCGGTGGAACATAGTCAAGAAACATGGATGATGACCCTATTGCTTCATTGTTAGGTAGAGGTCTTGTTCCCTTCCTGCGACTAGTTCCAAGACTTGAGCATTTCCTTCTTGATGTGTCGAGCGGGTCTGGTCATAAAACAACTTATGGGATCACTGGTGACAGTGAAATATATTTTGTATGTTCTTTCATGATGGGTGTGGGTGATGGAATATCAATGCCTAATTCTTGAACAATGCTTGTGCTTGAGATGGAAATGACCATGCTCTATAAAAATTAGCTTCGACTCAAACAGTTGCAGACAGAAAATTCAATGCATAAGTTTCAATCAGTCGAATGCAATAGAATGACCAAGCTTCGGCATGAATATAAAATATATTTACCCATTCGAAAATGCATTCACTCACATGAACTTGCAATAAATGGAAAGGTGGCAAAAAATTATGTCACATGGGGCAATCTTTATAACCATTTCAAAGAAACCTTCAATTCGCATGTTAGTTCATCTGTAGTTATTGTGTATTAATGATAGATGTGACCAAAAAACACGCCACCTAAATCTCCTATTAATTCACATTAGTTGTCATCCAACTGTTATCTACGACCAAAATCCATCATGTGGAAACAATTCTTCTTCTTCGATATCCATATAGTATACAAAGGAATTCTTCTTTTGTGATAGACGCATAGTCTTCGACACGGTTATTTTATTGCGATAGACATATAGTCTGTGGCACAATTCTTATTTTGCGACAGACGTGTATTATGCGACCCAATTTCACACTTTGGAAAAACACTCATAAACTGGAAACACTCGTAATCTTGTGACAAAAACACTCATAAAATTTGCGACACTACACTCACAAATTGTGCAACAAAAACACTCGTAAACCTTTTTTTAACTATCATTCGACCGAAGTGCAGCTATCTTGATAAGGCTTTAGCCAACTTCCATTCACTATTCCTTTGAAAGGTGTACCAACTAATTTCTGCAATTGCACTGCTCCTCCTTAAGTGATATGAATGCCAATCTATGGTCCCATACAATGTGTCCAAAGCTTTCTAGAATGCTTCAAAAACTTATTGTCATATAGGAGAACAAGATCTCCAATTTGAAACTTCTTATACTTAATATGTCGCTCATACCAAGCTTTGTGTCGCTCCTTCTCAACATTTTGATGATATCCTGTGACAAATCTATCTTCATCTAATTGTACAAGTTGCAACAATATTTCTTCTATAGCACCAATGTCAGTCATTCAGTAATCACAGCTATACTTAGACTGGGTACAATATATTCCATCGGCATGACAATCTCTTGTCCATAAACTAGTTGACATGGAGTTTGGCATGTCAACATTTTACAAATGGTGTGATAATCCCATAGTACTGCAGGTATTTTTCGACCCCAATCATCAGGATTTGATCATTACATATATTTTTCAATGCATTTTCCAAATTATCATTGAATTCCTCGACATCACCATTTTCTTGTGGGTGGTACGGTGTTGTCTTTCGATGCTGAATTTGAAATTTTGCAGTTAATTTGTCGATCATTTGATTGACAAGATGTGTGCTTTGATCACTTATCAAAACCTTCATACATCCAAATATGGTTACTACATGGTCAAACAAGAAATCTTGTAGCAGTCATGGTAGTATAATCCTTTACTAGTGTTGCTTCAACCCATCTGGTCAAGTATTTGGTCGAATTGATTATGTAATGTGCACCCATTATATTTCCTGGTGGATTAATAAGACCAAAAAAATAAATAGCCCATTTTTCAAATGCCTATAAAGTTACTTATGGTACTAGCAACATCTCATCTTGTCACGACGATTTTCTAGTTCTTTGGTAGATATCACAGATGTGACAATAATCTCTGGCGTCTGCATGTAGAGTAGACCACCACAATCCATCCTGTAAAATTTATTGCAATGTCTCTTTTCCTACATAATGGCCTTCTACGGAACCAGCATGTGCTTCATTCAATACCACCAGTCACTGATGTTCCAAGACGCAACGACGAAGAATTTCATCTAGACCCCTCTTGTATAATTGTCCAACGGTCAACTGGAAATCTACAGCTTTTACGACTAATTTTTTCTTCTGAGTTGTATTGAATCCTTCTTGTTCATATCTTGTAGCTGAAAAATTTATAATATCTCTATAGTGACCATCAAACCATTAAAGGAATTTTGAGGTCTAAAATGGGCCTCCTAAGGAAAATAATAAAATAATAGTTAAAATAATACAATAATAGTTAAAATAATAAAATAATATTTATTAATTTTAGAGAAAAAAAAGAAAAAACTACTTTTTGTGTTCGTATTTTTGACATATCTCCCTGTGTTTTTACTCAAATTTTGATTGGGAGAGCTCGTTGGATGTGGAATTTGATTCTGCATCCAACGAGTACCCACACTGCATACTTTGAATGGACCCCACTACCCCAAAAACAAGAAATACCTAAAAAATGTGATGATGATGTCATCATCACGTTTTTCATGTATTTATTGTTTTTGGGGTAGATGGGTCTATCAAAAGTATGCAGTGTGGGTACTCATTGGATGCGGAATCAAATTCTGCATCCAACGAGCTCTCCTGATTGAAATTTTAGTAAAAACACAGGGAGATGTGTCAAAAATACGAACAAAAAAGTAGTTTTTTATTATGACAAATATGTCAATTCAACCATTATGGTTGACTTATTTTATTGGAATTCTATTGGTTCTTGAATTCCAACTCACAAGAACTTATTGTTGGCGCATTTTCTTATAAGGTCCAATTTAGACCCCAAATTTCCTCTAATGGTCTTGACTGCAAATAGTTGTGCGCCATGAATACGATCGTCGAGATTACCAAGTTGTTCTCCACTTTCTATCCTCAACAAATGGTCTGGTCGTAAACTCAGTCAACCTGGATTAATAGTAATCTCGAAGTAAAATTCTTGGAAGAGGAGAAGCCATCAACAAATATTCCCCCCCAACACTGGCTTATTTACCAAATATTTCAATGCGGAATGGTCTGTATACATCTTGAAATGTCCTCCCAGCAAATAGTGTCAAATTTTTTTAAGAGCATATACCATAGCTAGTCCTTCTCTTTCTGTCGTGGTATAGTTCTTCACTGTCATTGATAATTTTCTACTAGAAAATGGGTATGATCAATAGAACATTTGCCTTGCTACTCAAGTACAACACCCAGTATGACAGATGATGCATCAACATGTACATGAAACTCTTTCTTCCAGTCTAGAAATGGGTGTTCTAACCATTTTATTCTTCAAAACATCTAGACTCTCTTAACATTGTTCACTCCACTGAAACTTAACATCCTTCTTCAATAATTTCTCCATAGGGGTAGTCACTACTCCATATCCTTTGATAAATTTACGATAGTACCCTGGTTGTCCTAATGTAGTTCTCAATTTCTTTACTGTCAAGGGTGGTGGTAGGTCAACAATAATCATGATATTTGCAGGATCCATCAGTAAACCATCGCGACAAACCACATGACCCAGTAAAATGCCAAAAGGGGCACAAAAAATGCACTTTTTAAGTTAAGGAAAATCTAGAATTTTCGACATCGTTCCAGCATGATTCTAAGACTCTCAATATGATATTTTATTAGTCCAAATACCGTCCAATAATCAAAGTATAATTCAAGGAATTTATGAATAAAAGCTTTAAACGCAGCTACAACTATCCTAGAAAAGATAACAGGAGCATTCTTGAGTCCAAATAGCATTACCATATACTAGAAACATCCCCATTCTGTCGCAAAGGTTTTCTTGTGTCAATATTCATTTGCAAATATAATCTAATGGTAACTAGAGAACCCATCAGTAGCCCGCACGGGTGTGGCTCATTGGCGGTTCAGTTGTTATGAAGTCACTGGTTGTAAATTGGAGGTCACGAGTTCAAATCCCACCCGGATTTACCTGTGTCCCATGTCTTGCAGGGGGTGTGGGTCACCTAGGGGTATAGTGGTAGCAAGAATGGATCCCTGGACCTCGTGTCACGCGAGTACCAACCCAACTCCAGTTGCCGATTCCCCTAGCTACAAAAAAAAAAACTAGAGAACCCATCAGTAAATGAATATATTTCTTGTCCCCTAACACTTTCCAATACTTCATCTGTAAATGGAGTCAGAAATGGATCATGCAGGAAGGAATCATTCAACTTTCTCAACTCGACGCAAATACATACTTAACTAGCAGTTTTATTATCTTATCCTACCATGTGGGTAATCCATTCGGATTTTTCAACAGGTTTTATAATGCCTGCATCTAACATTCTGTCAATTATGTCTTAACTTTTTCTTTGTACCTCGTATTGAGTCGATATGGTCGTTGTTTGAGAGGATTTGCATCGGGCTTCAAAGGAATCTTCATTTCTCCAAGATCTCCAACAATTCCCTTCATTCTTGAAAAATTTAGTGGGAAATAGATCCTAAAACTCATGTAGAAGGTATGTAATCTTTCTGACGGTCTCATTATCCTAGTAGTCTCCGATATTAGTGAACTTCGAGTCCTCTAAAGAATCAATATTCACTTTCTTTATTTTCAAAGGATTCAGAAACTTGTCGCTTGACACACTTGATCCTTACATTGCGCGAGTACCTTCATACTTAGGAATATTTATATCACATGGATCATCATCATCAAGTTCACCTATTATATTATAGCATTCCATCCAATGTTGGACTGTCGCGCTGCTTTGATAGAAATTCGTCATCGACACAGGGATGTCTTCAAATATCTTAGTCTTGATTACTTGTATAGAAGCGGCAATTGAAGGATAGTCGTTAGAAAATTTAAATGTGTGCATGAAACTGGAAGCTGGCGTTTCCCACTCAATTGTTCCTTATCACAGCTCAACCGATGTATATCGGTTCCTCGGTATCATGTCCAAAGTAAGTATAAACTGATGGACCCATTCCTGTCACAGCGACGTTTCCTATGTCGCGCAATAATGCTCAATATGATCAACATATTTAGTCAAACCTATTTATTTCAGACCATTATAGAGCATATTTTCTCCAGATAGGACTTCCAGCAGTCTTCGGCATTAAGGCCATTCTGAAATAGTTTGCTTGTGTGCAACGCACCATCTTGTAGGTGTATCCTTCAATGCAAAGTCCATGGCTAATAATTGTCAAGGTTCATTTACTTTCTCATTAAACTCTGTTAGAAAATATTCCAAGTTAGGAAAACCTTCATAGGTAGGTATATCACATACCTTAGTACCTAATCGCCGCACTAATTTCGTAATTTTTGCGCATATTCGCATTGATACTTCATGGAGTCGGTTTTTCCAATTCTCCAAAGCTTCTCCTGAATCCGATGAGCAAGAACTAACACTTCGCTAGCTAAGATTTCCATTGGCTGACGGATTCACATAATTATCCATCATATAGGTAATATTGTAGATATGGTCCATATATCCATCATGTCCTTGGTTATTTACCTCCTCGACATACCTCTGGCCTTCTAGAGGATCAAGTGGTGCGACCACCCTTAACTCTGTATCCTCAAATCTCAATATCCTCTTCTTAAAATTGATAATACATTGATTATCAATGGCCCGGTTGATCCCCAGCAATGCAGGATAAGGATTCGTATTATCAACAATATCTATCTCTTCAAAATCTACATAAGTCATGAGTCCTTCTATCTCGACGAGAACCTATGTCAGTCGACCGATAGGCAAAACCTTTGACTGATTGGATAATATTAGTTGTACCGGAGACCACACAAGACTCAGATTTCCCATTACTTTCCCATGTTTGTTTAGTAAGAATGTTAACATCAGAACCCAAGTCCAGAGTAATATAATCTATGTTGTAATTACCTATCTAGGTAGTCATTCTGAGTTCACAACTAGTTTTCAATCTTTTCCCAATGTGGTTAACTCTCTTTTATGGTCGCAAATCTTCTTGATGTTCTAAAGTTGAAATTTTTGTTACATCTCTATTTGTTATTAATGCAATACAACATTTAAATAATTCTTTCAATTTATTAACCTTTTCTATCTATTTCTTCTAAAATAAATGTTTGTATCTTTGGGGCATTTCCAATATCGGTCCTTCATTCGGTACAATAGTAGAATTTGACACTTTATACCTGCTGATGAACTCATGTCGAGCGCCCAAAAATATTTCCTTTTCCTTTTGGACATCAAATTTCACCTTCTTTTGTTGTGCAGGTCGCACTCTTGGTTTTCCATATGGAGCTTCTTGATCTGCTCCAGTCGCAGCACCTCCTCTAGTCACGACAACAATATTAGGTTCCCTCGGTTCAACCGAAATATTCTGTATGTTTGGATTAACATTCTGAGGTGGGTTCTAGTTTCCCATATTTCTATCCTTCCACTTAGTAATTAATTGTGGGCTTTCTTCAACAGTGTGATCCAGTGCTTTACAAGAGGGGTGGCCCTAATCAAATTTCTTTGAGATTGGATAGGTTTCTTGTCTCATACAACATTGTTAGTTTCACGGAAACTATCGAGGCTTCCATTCTACCTTCTGTGGGATTTGACCATTGGCCAATATGTCTAGTCTAGCACAATGATGTATCCTCCTCTCGGCAACCCTTTAGGTTTGAAAAATTATGGCTTTCTCGTCCCAATTTCTTGGTCTCCATTCAATATTTGTGGCCTGAACTGCATATATTGAGAAGATATAAGATGCACATATTTCAACAAAAACTAAAACTCTTAAAAGCACACTCGAAAAAATGGAACAAGGATACCTTCAGCAATATCTTCCATTCCAAATCCCACTTGGAAAGAGAACCGAAGGAGCTGCAGCAAAGATGCATTACTAAAGGAAGACTAGAGGACAAGAACCGTATGGAACTTACACTTTCATCCCATATTGAAGAGAGATGTAAGAAAGAGAAAATCCTTTGGAAACAAAATTCAAGAGTCTCTTGGTTAAAAGAAGTATAAATAAACACAACTTGTTTCCATAGATCCACCATTCAACATCGTATGCACAACAGGATTATTAGGCTCAAGTATGGGACGAGAGAGCGGATCGAAACCAAGGAAGAAATAGAGATGAAACTCACCACCTTCTACAAGAATCTCCTCTCGTAGTCTGATAATCAATTACCAGAGGAAATATCCAAGGTCTAGGTGATAATTCCCCCACTAATCATGGAGGATCATAAAAAAATGTTAATGCAACCCAATTAAGAAAATGAGGTCAAATATGGTATAGCCCAAATGCACAAGGACAAAACACCTGGCTCGAATGGCTTCACGGTCAATTTCTTTCACTTTTTCTAGAGATTTCTTAAAAGAGAGGTATGTGTCTTGGTAGAAGAGTCTCGCCACAAGGAATGGATCTTACCTACTCTCAACGCAACATTCCTCACCTTAATCCCCAATGAGGAAAATGCTAACATACCTAGAAATTTTTGTCCCATTTCACTCTACAATGTCATTTATAAAATCATATCCAAATTTATAGCCAATCTCCGCAAACCCTTGCTCCCTTTTCCATTTCCCCTAAACAAACAGGCTATGTTGAAGGACACCAAATCCTTAATGCAATTATCCTATTCCATGAGGTGACCCATTCTCTCAAAACCCTCAAAAAAATGGGCATGTTACTCAAGATCGACCTCTCCAAATATTTTGACAAATTAAGCTGGCACTACATTGAAAAGGTAATTCTTGCCTTTGGATTTTGCCCCTCTTGGACCCGGTGGGTACTTTCTCTCATCACTACCCCTCTCTATTCCATTATGATTAATGTATTCCCTTTTTATCTGTTCACCCTTTCCATAGGTACTAGACAAGGGGATCCCCTGTCCCCCTTTCTTTTTATCCTCATGGATGAAGGCCTCGGTAGAATTCTAAAGAAAGCAATTTCCACGAGAACTCTGAGAGCACTCTCCATCCACGGTATCCCTCCCATCTCTCACCAGCAATTTGTAGATGACAACCTTTTAATGGGCCATCCCTCAGTTCAAGAGGCTTGCTCTCTTCATGATATTCTAAAAACCTTTTCCAAAGCTTCTAGTACCTCTATTAACAAGTAAAAATTCCCAAATATTCTTCTTCAATACGCCCGTCATCCCTCAAAGAAACATCTCAAAAATTATGGGGTTCACCATCTCCACCTTACCCTCTAAATATCTAGGTGCCCCCTTATCTCCTCTTCTCTCAAACACTCGCCTCCTAGAGATATATTTTGGACAAAATCAACATCAAATTTTCATCTTGGACCTTTGATATTGTTAACATTGTTGGTAGAATCATCCTAGTTAAGTTTGTTCTTCAATCCATGTCGACTTCAACCACCCTTTGCAGTTCTCCCTCTTGCAGTATCCTCGTATTGAGCACTGCATTCATGAGTGTCTGTAGTAGTTGTGTAACTTAATGGAAGTATCATGTGGCATGTTGTGTCACCTTCTCCTAGTTCTTGTTGTTCGTTGTAGTGATTGATTGCAATATTTTGTTTACCTGGTCATCAGAGAGTCCTGCAGTGATGCTCCCCTCACCTTGCTTGAACTGATGCTTCATTCGTGCTTCTTCTTGTTGTTTCTCTAACTCCGAATCTATTGGATTTATTAATGATGCTTCATCTTGTGAATTGTCTTCATCCTTGTATGTGTCAGCTTCTCCTCAATGGGTCCTAAAATCTATTTGATCCCTCCAGCATACATTTCTTTGGGGAGGGGACAAGAATCATCCTAAGTTGTCCCTAGTGAAATGGGACAAGGTCTTCCAAGCGAAATTTGTTAGAGGCATTGACATTCGAGATGCAAGCCTCAGAAACAATACCCTCAGTTCCAAAATTTGGTGGAATTGGGTCTCTAATAACTCTAAACCATGGGAAAAGCTCTGGAATCTCAAATATGACGAAGGATGGGCTTTGCGGGATCTCATAATATTTTCTCTTAACCCTCGAGGCTCCCTCATCTGGAATGTAGCTAATTAGCAAAAAGATATCATATAAAAGCATTGATTTTGGGATCTAAGGGATGGTTCAACAACTCAATTCTAGAACAACTCCTGGAAGTAGCTCCCAATCCTCTTTAGTATATTTAGGTATCTATAGATGCCGCAGGTTTTTCAAAACTCCAATCACACCATAGTCTCTAATTTTTGGAATAGCAATCCCACCTCCAACTACTACACCTAGAAAGATTTGCAGAGTTGGATGACTCATCCTTGGACAACCTTCACCTCATTCCAAAAGAACTCAAGAATCGTAGAATCAAGTAGGAAGCAGGAAAATATTTCTTAGGTGGGGGAATGAACCCTAAGGATGATTCATAATTAAGGAAGCTTACCACCTCACCGTGGTCTCAAGAATTAGCAATCCAAATCCCATCTGGAGAAAAATATGGAACCTCAAAACTTGTCCCAAGATCCATACTTTCCTCTGGATCCTACGACACAGAAGAACTATTACGTGGGACAACATCCTCAAGAGAGGCTTTACAGGACCTTCTCAATGCTCCTTTTGTTTCCAACAGGAAGAAAAAATCGACCACTTGTTTGATCTTTGCCACTTCTCAAGCGAGCTATGGGACAAGGTTGCAACAATTTGCCACAAATCATAGATAATTATTGGTAACATTTCCCTCGCTCTGGATCATTGGATGGACCACTCCTTTCACAATCCTTTTCTGAACATGTTATGGCAGATCATCCCTGGATTTCTGCTCAGGGGAATCTAGAGGGAAAGAAACCATCGCATCTTCAACAATCAATCTCATCTGTTGCACTTGGTCTGGGCCACTTTCCATTATCACTTACAAGAGACTCTCTCTCTCCACTCTTTAACAAAATAATGCCTTACAACTAATCCCTTCAAATCCATCATCTTGAAAGAGTGGAACATCAACCCGGTCCACAAGTTGATTAGCCCCCCTCATGTTTGCATTCCCTCTACCAGCTCTGACACGTGGATCCCTCCCCCCACTGGATTCATCAAATGTAATTTTGATGGGGCTTCAAAGGACAATCCTGGCCTGGTAGGAACAGGTGGAGTTCTCAGAGATCACAAGAGAAAGATATTGAGAATTTTCTACGTCTCCCTAATCATCAATAGAAATAACGCGGTCAAACTCTCGGCACTTCTCTTTGGAATATAGTTAGCCAAACTCTAGAATATCTTCCCCTGAATCATTGAGGGAGACTCGAAGCTCATCATTTCACTTGCTACTAGGATTCATATCGAAGCTCCTACTTCCAAACTTGAACCAAGCTAGTGTCTTGATTTGCTCCTTAAGCTTCTCACCAATGAACTCAACAACATTGCTTCGATCGCTTTCCAACATGTAAAAAGCGAAGCTAATAGCCTAGTAGTTAGAATTGCAAATGAACGGGTGATCTCATAATCCCATCTGCATGATCTTGATCTCAGCTTGGTTACATCTTCTGGCCTTTAGACAGATTGTATTACCATTCTATCCATATACGTGGTTTCCCCAGATGTGGGTGTTTCGAGGAGGGAAATGGCAGGAGGCGGGACACCTCATTGAATGCCATCCATGACGTATGTCATTGGATCCTGGGTATTTTCTTATCCCTCCTCCTGGCGCAAGCACTTCAGCATGGAAGGAACTCAGCCCTGCCCACTGGTCACCTCGCACAGGTTCATCGCCTTTATGGTACGCTCCTCCTAGCACAGGACTTTAATGATCGATGGTGTTTAGCTCAGCTACCAGGAAATATCACACAATGGCTCTGCATGAACCTGGTTACAGCAAGCATTAGAGGAAATTTGGGGTCTAAAATGGGCCTTATAAGAAAACGTGCCAAAATAAGTTTTTGTGAGTTGGAATTCAAGAACCAATAGAATTTCAATAAAATAAGTCAACCATAATGGTTGAATTAACATATTTGTCATTAAAAAAAACTACTTTTTTTATCGTATTTTCGACATATCTCATTGTGTTTTTACTCAAATTTCGATCATGAGAGCTCGTTGGATGCGGAATTTGATTCCGCATCCAACGAGTACCCACACTGCATACTTTTGATGGAGCCCGCTACCCCAAAAACAATAAATACCTGGAAAAATGTGATGATGACATCATCATCACATTTTTTCAGGTATTTCTTGTTTTTGGGGTAGCGAGCTCCGTCAAAAGTATGCAGTGTGGGTACTCGTTGGATGCGGAATCAAATTCCGCATCCAACGAGCTCTCCCGATCGAAATTTGAATAAAAACACAAGGAGATATGTCGAAAATACGAACACAAAATGTAGTTTTTTTCTTTCTTCCTCCAAAATTAATCAATATTATTTTATTATTTTAACTATTATTTTATTATTTTCCTTAGGAGGCCCATTTTAGACCCCAAAATTCCTCTAATGGGGTTTTCTTTCACGTTTTCTTTGCCCGCTCCACTCCAATGTGGATTACCAACTCATAGGCCAAGAATAAAGTTGAGTTTAGGAAGCAGAGAGTCCATTTTCCAGCCATACCTCGATGACTTCGTGCAACATCTTGCAGGGGAAGAAACTCTAGGGGAGCACAGGGCTGAGCATCATTGTGATGCTCCATCTTTGTGGGGTATGGTACCCATATCCCTCTGTGTTCGCATGGTAGTGGACGACTGGGAAGAAAAATTAGTAGCTCACAACCGAACAACGCAATCCTTGAGGTAGAGGCTATCCCACTATCGGCACGTGAAAAACATCCTTTCCCAGCTCTAATGGGAAAGAGATAGAGCTCCTTCCCCTTCTCCCTCAAGCAAATCTGATAGTTCCTCAGATCAGTGGACCTCCTCATCTTCACCAATCCTACACTTGCAGGACCCTACAAAGAGACTCCCCAGCAACAGGATACCATGTCAACTTAGCATGCGAAAGATGCTACTCTCAACTCGGGATTAAACAAGAAAAACGAACCGAGATGTGAGCAAATAGGCATCCCGACATCTCCTTCTACATTGGAGGCACCTATATATTCGGTACCTACTCTCTCTGGTGAAGATAAATACTACTACAAACCTTTCCCCATTGTCGAAGAACCCTAGCGAAAGCTATAAGGCCTTAGGATTTTTCAAGTATCTCCATGTTTTTTCTATTTTCTTAGTTTGCTTGTCGTATACTGTTGCATCCACACTTTGTTTCAGTTTTGTTTGGGGAGACTTGGTTTCCCTCACCAAGGGCAGGTCCAGGATCAATGTTTTGTCAGTTTACCAGTGCCCTAACACTGATGATACACATGGAACAAACTATATGCATGTAACATTTTTATATATTAATATAATTCTCTGCAACTTACAAAAAAAACATCTTAGTAAACTCCTCAACAACCTCCATAACACAATCATCACCAATAATAGCAACTTTCAAAAATGTTGTGCACCAATGTAGAAACTTTCAAAAATGTTGTGCATGGAAGAATTCAACAATGGAGCAACTTTCAAAAATGTTGTACCTGATATAATTCGACAAACAATATAGCAATCATTTGTGATTAATGATAGTTACGCTTAAATAACTCTAAATCTTTTAACAAAATGTTTTGAAAACAAAATATCTTCTAAATTAAGGGAACTATAAATGTTTTTCCCATCCCCCATAATTTTCCCGCTTCACATATATCCATCATAAATATTTCCATCTATCCACTCCTGGGATCTATTTTGAAACTTTAATGAAATACTTACAATTTTATGCATCAAGAATTGGTCATCCAGTATGCTCGATAAACGATATGGTTCGAGAACTACTATTTTTTTTATTTCCCCGTATTTCATTTCCGTTGATTATATTTTTTATAACATTCCCCTAAAGAATATTATCTTCTGATATTTCATTTCCATTGCTATCCTTCCTCAACAACATCCCCCTAAATAAGATTCTCTTCCGATGTTTCATTTCCATTGTTTTCCTTCTAAAGAACATCCCCCTGCAGAAGATTCTCTTTTGATATTTCATTCCATTGTTATCGTTCTGAAGAAGGAGCAATAGTTTCAATTTAACATTTCCCTCTTGGAAATCGATCCAAATATATTGATCTGGATACTTAATTCCAAACATAACCCTGCAAATCTACGACATCTTGAATATACTTTCTTCTCCTATACCTTCTACCGCTTTGAATTGAACAAAAACTTTAGGATTAAGAGTTTGTTGATCTTCATCAGTTTTTTTATCTTCTACTTTACCAGTTTGTTGATATTCTACTTTACAGTATTCATCGTTCTGATTATGCTCTTTAACTTTTTGTTTATGAATATTTGATCTAAAACCTATTCCTTGTTTCAAAACATTTGTTTCTTCTTCCCCTATCTTTTTTTGGTCTCGTTCTTCTCATAACAACAATTTTCGTGGTATGGGATTCGATTTAGTATCATGTATATTATTGATTCCCAAAAGTTTCGGGAATAACCAGAATTTTAAATATAATATGGATTCTCTCTTCTCAATTTTCAGAGAATCCATAATGCCAACATTATCTCTTTATGTCTCATTAATCCCATGTTGATTCGTAATAATATCAATCGTCTTCATGTCAATCATTGTTGTATGATTGTAAATACAATAACGTATAACATTGTAAATATCAATAGTAGAACAAGGACCATTCACGAGATTGGAATCGGTACCCTTCCAATCCTCCTTGATAATATCAAGAATAAAATTTTCGCTGATAATTCCTTCATAATCGGTAATATCTTGATCATATGGTATACATGGTTGTACTAGCAATCCGTGAATATCCAAATATTTTGTCGAATTGAAAATATTTGAATCTTTTGTCAAATTTAGAATATCTAAATCTTTTTTCGAATTGAGATAACTATATGATAAGATATCTGTCACATGCCCCAATTTGCAAAAACAATTTAATGTTATTGAAGAACATTGTGTTATATTTTATGTTAAGTTTGTAATTGATGACCAAGTGGGGTCAAGAACAATTAATGTAATTCAAAATATTTTATTTATAAATAAATAAAAGATGAGACAACAACTTAGGGAAGTTGTTAAAAGAGTGTTAACTGGTCACTTGGTGGAGGAGACTCGATGGAGAGTATACTGACAAGTGGCAGCATCCTCAAACTACTTCCAACTGTTGCAGGTGGCAACTTCCCTATATTTGTGGTCATGATTCCCCAAGAAAGTGGAATTGGAGCAGGTGGCTCGTTAAGTGAAAACTGACCCAGAAGACCTAGGAATTTTCTATAAAATTTCCCATTAAAGACAGTTGAGGCTGCTTATTTCTGAGAAGTGATCATTCAGGGTGAATGAAGTGCACATGAGAAATTCAATGGAGGGGATTACTGAAGTGAGTTTGAGGGGTTAACTGCTGAGACTGAACTTATGCAGCTATTAGGCTGAAGTTTTTACTACTATAAGCAGGTTTGGATTACTGAGGTAATTTGACGAGTCATGTGACAAAAGGTCTTAAGGACACATCCTTCACCCAGTACTCTATGAGGAGGATCAGGAAACAGGCTCAGCGGTCCTGAGGAAGTGCAGACTAAGCTTTCTCCAAGAGTTGGTTGGGAGGAACAGCCTCCATAAGCTCTTGTCACCTCATCATTAACAGGTTTCTAATTGTTTCAGGTTATTATATTTGTTTACTGTCTTCAGTTAAATGTTTACTAGTTTCAAATATAGGCATGTTATTATTTTTAGGGTTTATGAAGAAAAGAGTAATTGTGTATTGATGAACTTAGTAAATTGCAGATTATGTTAAAAACAACAGTATATATGCTAAATGAGAAATAAATAGAAATAGATTTCCATACTGTATTTTTCCACGCCTGGTATAGGTAGTACTCTAGTACAACTGGTTAATTAAGTAAATATGATGATTCTTATTTGACTCTGAATGAAAAGTGTAAATAAATTATTCTATAGTTTGCATATCATTCATTCTTTAGAAACAACAGGAAACACTCTATCTATTGAATGTATCTACATCAGAATATATGTATGTAAAGATATTTAGTAATCATACTAACCATAGAAATATTATTAATACTATTATTCATTATAGACACAATAGACGAAGCTAAATAAATAAACATAAGAATTGTAGACAAACAACCACTTAGGGTTTAGAACTAGATAGTATTCAATAAATTCTGATAATAATTTATTCCCATATAATATTTGTCTTTGTATTAAATAGATGTTTCTACTGTAACCTCAAGGCAACTACCTAGGTTTATGAAAGATAGATTCTATCCTATTTACAAACTTGCAGTATTTACCCTAAATTTTCCTTGTAAGAATTGTAATAGTTGTAAAATCATTGAAGGAAGAATAATAAAACAAAGCTAAGAAATTATCATGTAAAATTTATTCGTTTTCATAATTGTAGGGTAATTTAAAAGTAACCCTTTTGAGAAAAACTGAGTACTAATAGTACTCTTAACACAGTAAAATTTCCCATAAATACATTGCAATGTAAATCATTATAATTACATGATAATAACTTAAAATAATACAATAACAACTTGTTAAAAACAAAATCAATTAATAAGTAATGGCTCATGGCCTTTAAAATTAAAGGTCGAGGCTCAGGCCTGTTAAAAAAAGAATCTTAACTATACAAAATAATATATATCAAACAGTAACAACTCATTAATGCCAGGTAAAACCCTTATCAGTTTACATGTCTTGACTGGTTAACAGTCTTTCTTCATCTTAAAAATCCATTTTAAAAACTAAAATTAACCAGACAAAGGTCGACACCCTCGTTATGGCTTAGAGCTGAGCTCGTTCTAGAAAGTAAAAGAAGTTTACATTGTACAGGCCGTAAAGGCACTGTCCTAAAACTGTATTATCACGGCTACAATAGCCTTCAACTTCCCTGCACAAAAGTACCCTCTAGGGTTTCAAACTCTTACAAAAACAAGCAAGCGAGAAGCAACAATCAACTTGTAAACCAATGTCGTGCCATAACCAACCGCAAAGAACCTATCTTCCAACCACCACATCAATTTGCAGGAAGAAACCCTCATTTGCAGTCGGGGCTTACCGGAAGTATGCTTAGATGGACAGTTGAAGGAGTAAGCTCGTTCCCACCTACAGAACCGGGAAAAGGACCTAGAAGAATTATAAATCATTTTTTTTATTGTTACAAATCTTACTTAAATTTTAAAACCCTTTTATAAAAACTAACTTAAAAACAAAACTGGAGTAAGTTGTTACATGCTAAGCTTCTTTTTCTGATTGAAGCTGAGGTAACCAGCCACCTTAGATCATTTTGGCACCTGGCCAGAAGACAAGAAGACATTGAGTCACATCTTGGAAGGAAAACGAGGAAACAACTCAACCGGAATGAAGGAGTACTCCTGTACAAGCTCTGTCAATATTTTTGCAGGCTCAAGACAAACACAGTCCTTGAATCCTTAAGAAAAACCATTATCTACACTCGCAGTATGTTACAATAACCTTTAAAGACCAAGAACCCCCTAACGGCCTCTCTCAAGACAGCCACAGCATTTGGTTATGGAAGCAATCTACCAAGCTTGAAGGTGGTTACAGGTTTTCAATGGCGGCGAGCTCACAGCTTGGCTAACCAGATGGAGGAACCCTCACTCTGCAAAATCAAGTGAGTAGGGTTTGAGTTATAAGTCAACCCTTTCATGGATATAACCATCCCACGTGTCCTTTGAAATATTTCTTCGGCGTGGGTAGAGTTCAATAGTCTGCACTGCAACACAATGATTTATAATCAAACCTTTGATCATTATAAACTATGCATTATATGATTGCCAATAATATGATAATACCATGGTGTATCGATACTTAGTGGATCGACTATAGGATATAACATGAATATTTTTTATTCTAGAGTTTTCTTTGTTAGTAAATCAAGTTGGATAGTTATGTTTATTAACTAGGTTTGGTGAAAATTGTGAGAAGAAAATGTTTTTACTTATAACCATAGTAAGAAGGAGAGCTATGGATTCTTGGAACTTAGCCTTTGAGTTATTTTGAAAGAGTGTTTGGTTAGCTAAAGACCAAAACTATATAAGAAATTC
This sequence comes from Pseudotsuga menziesii, assembly GCA_001517045.1. Classification (NCBI taxonomy): domain Eukaryota; kingdom Viridiplantae; phylum Streptophyta; class Pinopsida; order Pinales; family Pinaceae; genus Pseudotsuga; species Pseudotsuga menziesii. The sequence continues at coordinate 218,184 of LPNX010037125.1, forward strand.
CAATAAATTTTTCGCAACTTAATGATGAATTTATAGATAAAAGTGTAAGTATTTTTTGTCGTTCATTGAGAGAAGGATGTTTATAGAGTCCTATAATGAAGGTAGCCACGAGAGACACCAAACAGTATGGAGTGAATTAAGCCCCAAGCTGTGAACTATATTCTCTCTATGTAAACTTTAAATTACGATTACTATAAACAAAAATACAAATTGTTCTTTAGAAATTTAAATTATAAATATCCAATTGATTGGAGGACACTGGATAGTAATTGATCATGCAATGTTTTAACCCATGCTTATGTAGTTTGTGTAAACATCATTACAGAGTCTTTATAGTAAAATAAATTGAGACCAGCATTACCTCCTTGAAGACAAGCAGCATATTAAAACATTTTTCTAAGACTAGCATCTTATTCATGCTAGGGAAGTATCTTCTCGACTTGAATTTAAATAATACTCTACTGGATCATACGCTTATCTGCTAAAGCTGTAAGGAACCAGCAGTCCAACTGTGTTAGATTAAAGCTAAGTAAGCCCCGATCACACACAAGAATTCTTTCCCTACTTGACAAAATAAAATCATCAGTATATCTAGTAGCAGCCAAATACAAGTTCTTTTCTAATTCTGAAAGAATCACAACTGCTAAGTCATTAAAAGCTCTAACTCAACTTTTAGGATTACGTCTATAGGTTATTCAAGATCTTATAAAGATGCAACTCCTTGTTTACCTTTATAAACTGTTTCATTTTCTGCTAACTTTTAGTAGGTACTTAGCGGCGATTTTAGACATTTTATGTCACTTGAAAATTTTAAATTTTTACGAATTTTTCGGTTATTACAATATCGTATCTGTAATGTTTGTTCATTTTTCAAAGTAATACCAAAGAAGGTTCCATCATAACTACAAATATAGAATATATTTGTTTTTCATAGAGAATTTATCATTCTTCATAGCACGTAGATTGGTTACTGACTCCATTTCTCCATTCCCTTGGGTTTATCCTATACCATATCTGTGGGGATAAATTGTATCGGTCAAAACATCTCAACCATTGTTTCCATTCATTCTCCTTCAGATCTTGTGGTTTCTCATGATCCAATATTCTTTGTATATATAATAATTATTTGGTCTTCTTCTTGATCAAGGGATATGATGTTTGGGCTTGAGATTGTAATAAAAACTTTGAATTCCCTTATTTTCCGTATCTTGTGAAATACATATGCTTGGGACAGTGAAAACATGTTCTGATCAAGGCAAATTTCAAAATCCTGTATTTTTCGTTGATAAAATAGTAGTTGATTATTTTACCTCTATTTCTTGAGATATTATTATTGAGAATATTTGAGCCAATGAAATGAATAAAACTTGGTAAAAGATATCGATGCATTCTTTTGAGAAAAAGTTTCATTAATTTCATAGAATAGAACATTTTCCTAATTAAATGGACACTTTTATTTCGAAATCAACCAGGTATTCGCCGAATTTGGACCAATCATTTTTTAATGTTGATCCCAATATGCTAAAAATCCCCTTCATTCTGGTATTAATCTTTGAATCCACCAAAGACATTCCAGTTATATGAGGGCTATTTATGATCGCGATAGATTCGATCTGCATCTTCATTGTGGTCGTCCAATCATCTAGATCTTTAACATTAATTATTCATGTTTCATATCCAAATTGATCATTAACTTTTGGTGTATCATTTGCACTACTCATAGGAGTAACCTCACTCAGCAATTTATTTTATATCTAATCATTCAATTCACTTGTCTATATATCTAACTCATGGAACTCATCTTATTCTTGTAAATTCTAATAATTGTCTCTTTAATTTTTATTTTTTTTAAGAGAATCAATTCTATCCTCAACCCTCTTTTTCAATTTTTTGGTAAAAAATGTAAATACGTAAACATATTTAACATAAAATAATGGTAAAAAAATTAAAGTACTTCAACCTATTTGACATAAAATAATGGTAAATAGGTGCTTAATAATGGTAATATATATATATATATATATATATATATATATATATATATATATNTTATGTTCTACATAACAAACCACATAAACAAGAACATGCACCAATACATCCAAAACATCCCAAATCAATGCAAATAAAGACATTTTAAAGTTTAAAACCATGTGAAAAGAGAAATGAACATGCAAATAGCTAAGAACATTCACCAATACATTGAAACCATCCCAAATCAATCGAAATAAAGACATTTTAAAGTTTAAAACCATGTGAATAGCTCTTAGAGTGAGATACCAACCATGCCAACCCGTAGTTCGCTTTATTATAGATCCCAATGTTACATGGCATGCATCCACATATCATCATATCACCTATGAACCATGTCCAAGCAGGCCCAAAGAGATCAAAATAGAGAAATGTAAGTAATCATACAAATGGACATAATGAGATCCAAGCTAACTCGATAGCACCATCTCTAAACATATAGACGTAAGATAGAGACAAAATATCCATGAAATTTCATTAAATATCATCTTAACTATTCCATAAAAAATAGACATGTGTTGGTGTTTCCTCCTTCGATCGTGGTTCAGACCCTCAGTTTTTCATCAACAAAGCCCAAGATATCGACCCAACAGAGCAAGGATAATTCAGCAGCACCTGCGACGCAGATGCAATCTCACTCGAGGTATCTCTTATGGGAAACTGTCAGAACCAGACTCCTGCAGTAATGTAGGGATTTCCTCTTCCTTGGAACCTTACTAGCCTTGCTCGACCGAAGTCGGGGGGTGTGTTTCCTATTCTTATTCTATTCATTCAATATATTACTCTACTTATTCGTCGACAGAGATTACAACAATCATATAAAGCTTCAACATAGATTCTATCTATCAACAGTGCGACATATGCATCTTAAAAGCTCATTCATAAACAAATGCTAGTCAATCTATTCAAATCTACATTTTCACATCATATATTCATTCAACATAGGCATATTCATCAAATACACATTGAGACAACATTTAACGTGGAAACCCATCTAGGAAAAACCACAAAGGTTCGCTTCATCTGGCATGAAAAATATATAGCACCTTTCATTTGTGCACTCAACTGCAAACTATATTCTAAATCTTCTCTACAATCTATACAGACTTTTCTCTTCTTATGCTCTCTAATCTTTGATCTCTGAATTTTTCATCTCCTTCACTCTACTGTCGATCTGTACACAGCCAGGATCGACTCTCTTCTCTACAACTCTACAACTCTTCTAAGACAAAAGGCAGCAAACACCTAGTGAGACCAACCCACACACAGCTTGGGTTCTCTCTTTTATAGTCTCTCACATGTCATAATAAAACGAATTTATTATGTTAGCCGACAGACTGTCATTCTTGTTTAGTACATTCAGTTATACTGACAGTAGGCACTATCGGACCAAAATTACAAAGATGTTTTATTCCCAAAGCATGCGTTATTCTAACTGGCTTCTTACCCATGATCATTGATCTGTCATTTTAAACCGTTCTCTTCTTCTATTGTGGTTCCATCCATCGTGGTTGTACTCTTTGGTCGCGGACCCTTATCTCACGGCTACTTCTATTGCAACTCTTCTTCCTCCATCACAGTTACCTCTTTCGTGCGACCAGACTCTTCATATTCTCGAGTTGAATTCGGATTGAATTCTGCCTATCTTTTCCTAGAGCCAACAAGCCCCCAACACTCATATGTGGCTTGTCTCGAGCCACCCTAGTCTGAAACTTCTATTGTGACGACCTTACTTTGAAAATATTGGAATATTTTCACTATCTATGTGGCCTCCTCTCGTACTTTTTCTTCCTTCTTCTTCAAATTCTCCCCAAGGTCAGAATTGATGTGTTCCAACGTTGTAAATGTTGCTAACTCTACTACTTGTCGCACTTTCTGGTGTACATGTTGAATAATTCATATAACTCTTTATGCCTTTGCCTGTAATTTTATGACCTTGTTAGTGCGCTTTTGTTGTCGTGTTCGCAGCGTTGTGACTTGTTGCTGTACTTTCTTCATCTTGAAATCCTTAGCCATTTTCTCTGCTAAGCGCAGTTTCTTCATCGCATTCTTCATATGGGTCACCCCTGTCTCAGCAGTGTGAAACTGCTCTGTGACTTTATCTAATTCTTCCTCATTGATCAATGCTTCCCACGCCTGAAAAACTTGCTTGATTTCCCTGGAAAACAGTGCCTCTACCTCTTCGATCTTCTTCGAAACCTCTGTTGTTGTTTTCCTTCTTTCTTTAGGTTAGAAAGGTTACTTCTTTAGGACATTAGGATCAACTAGAGAAAAGTTTGTCAACATCGCCAATTATATCTTGAGTTCATTGTAAAGTTCATCGACATCACCAAATATATCTTGAGCTTCTTGTAAAGCTCATCGACATCACCAAATATATTTTGTGCTTCTTGTAAAGCTGAAGGCGATGTCGTCGACTCTCATTGTTATTTTTTGTTATTCAAACTCCTTTTTCAGAATGACTGCTTTTACTAATGGATCGTTGCACTTTGGCAGTTTTGTTCTTCATTGCATCAGGTGGTTTAGGCAAGATATTGTCTAGTTGCCTGATTTCAACTACAACTTCTTCATCTTCCAGCATTTGTGTGGTTGGTTTCTTACAGCTACTAGACCGTTTACTCTTCGATGTACCAGGTGGGTCTAGTCGTAACCTTACTTCAAGGATGAATGAAATATGCTTAGCTTCTTTTGTAACCATGGCTCGTGGTGGAACATATCTAGAAGTGTCTTCCATAATGGGTATGGGTGATGCAGTCACGACACCAGATTCTGCAATTATGCTTGAATTGAAAATAGAAATAACCATACTCTATGAAAAACTCACTTCAACTCTTGAAGTTGCAGATGGAAATCTCTTACTTGGATGCAACAAAATGAACTGAAACTTAGGCGTGAAGGTGATAACATCTACCTGTTCAATCAAGCAGTGATTCACATGCGCTAAAAATGAGTCGAAAGGTGGCAGCGGTATTCATCACATGGGAAGATTGTTTGAATCATCATACAAAAAATGTCATAAAAACCATCATTTGCTTGTCACAACAGTGGTAGTTATTCTGCAATAATGATGGAAGTGACCAAAAAGCAAGCCGTCAAAATCGTTTGTGTTTTTGAATTAATTATGGACATCATTTCTATGACACAAGTTCATCTTGCGACATCTCGTCTTCTTATGTGACATATATTCAACCTTTGACATTTTCCTTTTATTGCAACATACAAATTATCTTTGCCACTCTTTTTTGCATTTGTGACAGATGGATAGTCTACGGAACCTTTTGATTCTTCTTGTGACAGCTCGTAGTCTGCAATCAAATCAAAACAAAATTCTTAGAGGGTTTTGTCTTTCTTTTTCTTTCTTTTCTTTCTCTTTTTTTTTTTCTTTTTTTTAGTCAACCAAGTCGCGGCTATCATGGTAAGTCTTTAGGAGACTTTCGTTCACCAATCCTTTGATAGGTGTTCCATATAATTCATGTAGTTTCACTACGCCTCCGTCAGTGATATGAATTACAGTATACAGTCCTAGGCAGTGTGTTTTTAGTTTTCCTGGATGCTTTAAAAATTCACTATCATACAGAAGAGCAAGTGTTCTGACTTGAAATTGTTTATTCTTAATGTGGCGATCATGCCATACTTTTTGTCGTTCATTCTCAATGTTTTGATGATAATATGAAACAAAATGTTCATCTTCCAGTTGTATCAATTTTGATAGTCTCTCCTCGACAACACCAACATCTGTCAGCTATGTAATCGCAGCAATCCTTGAGATGGGTACAATATATTACGTTGGAATCACAGCCTCTTGTCCATACACCAGGTGAAATGGCATTCAGCCTGTCAACTTCTTACAAGTCGTGCGGTATGCCCACACAACTGCAGGGATTTTTTGGTCATAGTCGTCTCTTTGAACATTGCAAATCTTTGTCAACGCATTCTCCAAGATCATGTTAAATGCTTCAACAGCACCATTCGCTTGAGGGTGATATGACGTTGTCTTTATATGTTGGATCTAGAATTATTCAGTTAATTCTTCAATCAACTAATTGACAAAATGCGTACCTTCGTCACTTATCAAAATATTCGGGCATCCAAATAGAGTCACAACATTATCGAGCGGGAACTTGGTAGTAGTCACAGCAATACAATCCTTCACTGGTGCGGCTTCAGCCCATCTAGTCAAGTAATCGGATGCTCTAATAATACATCTTGCATCTGTTCTCTTCCCTGTTGGATTAATAGGTCCCACAAAATCAATATCCCATTTGTCAAATGCGTGCAAAATTACTTGAGGTACTAGTGGAATTTCATCTCGTCGGAACGGCTTTCTAATTCTTTGACAAACATCACAACTGCAACAATATTGTCGAGCATCTGCATGCATGGTGGGCCACAACAATCATGCTTGTAGTATCTTTTGTGTTGTAGCTTTTCTAAGATAATGGCCTCCTACGACACCAACATGTCCTTCATTGAGTATCATTGGTCGCTCGTGTTCTAAGACACAATAGCGAAGAATCTCGTCATAACCCTTTTTATATAATTGTCCAGCGACTCACTGAAAATCTGCATCTCGCACAACTAAATGTTTCTTCAGTGCAGTTGTAAATTCAGGTGGGGCATAACCCGTACTAAAAAATTGTATGATGTCTCGATAATGATCATCGAACATTGTAATCACAAATAATTGTATGTTAGGGAAACTCTCATCGAGATTACGAGGTTCTTTGCCACTCTCAATCCTCGAGATATGGTTTGGCCCTGAATTCAGTCGACCCGGTTTAACAATGAATTCAAAGTCAAATTCCTGAAAAATGAGAAGCCACTGATGAATATTCCCCCCCAACACTGGCTTATTGACTAGATATTTCAACATTGAATTATCTATGTACATTTTGAAATGTCCACCCAGAAAGTAGTGTTGAAATTTTTGCAAAGTGTATACCATACATTAGAGGAAATTTCAACTCAAAATGGGTCTTTTAACTCTAATTCAAATTCCATGTCATCATGTGTTAGCAAATGAAATTGCTTTAAATTTGAAACACTGTATAGATCTTAAACACTTTTTTAATATAAATTTAGGAATATGTATCATAAAAAAAACTATTTTTTTTGTTTATATTTTCAACATATCTCCCCATGTTTTTACTCAAATTATGCATCACGTTTTTCAGGTATTTCTTGTTTTTGGGGTAGCGGGGTCCGTCAAAAGTATGTCGAGTGGGTACTCGTTGGATGCGGAATTTAATCCGCATCCAACGAGCTCTCCCAATCGAAATTTGAGTAAAAATACGAGAAAATATGTCGAAAATACAAACAAAAAATACTTTTTTATTTTCTTCCTTCAAAATTAATAAATATTATTTTATTATTTTAACTATTATTTTATTAAATTTTTTTAGGAGACACATTTTGAGTTGAAAGTTCCTCTAATGGCTAGTCCCTCTCTTTCTGTCGTGGTATAGTTCTTCTTTGTTGTCGACAGTTTCATGCTAGCAAAAGCAATAGGATGATCAATCAACCTTTCGTCAAGCTGTGTTAGTACAATGCCGAGCGCGACTGGCGACACATAGACATGTACATGGAATCCAGTTTTTCAGTCTGGATATATAAGTATGGGCGTTGTAACCATCTTGTTCTTCAGAGTGTCCTGACTTTCTTAGCAATTTTTCATCCACTGAAACTTAACATCTTTCTTCAATAAATTCTCCATCGAAACAGTCACCTCTGCATATCCTTTGATAAATTTGCGATAGTATCGTGTATGTCCCAATGTTTTTCCCAATTGCTTCACTGTGGTGGGCGATGGTACGCCAACAATAATCGCATTTTTAGCAAGGTCGACCAAGATTCCATCGCGATAAACCACATGACCTAACAGAATTCCAAAAGAGGCACAAAAATACATTTCTTTAAGTTCAACAAACTTTGATACTCGCGACACCATTCCAGCATAATTATGAGGCTCTCAATATGATCCTTAATGAGCCCAAATATCGTCCAATCATCGAAGTAGACCTCAAAAATTTTATGAATAAAATCTTTGGATGAAGCCACTACTATCTTGGAAAAAATAGCAAGAACATTCTTGAGTCTAAAAATTGTTTTGTGTCTATCTTTCTTTGTGATTCTGATCTGATTTTAGCCAGAGAACCCATCAGTGAATGAATAAACTTATGGACCCCCAACATTTTCTAATACCACATCCGTAAATGGAGTTGAAAATGGGTCATGTAAACAAACATCATTCAATTTTTTTAGGTCGACACAAATCCTTACTTCACTTGTATTCTTCTTATCTTGGACTACTATAGGACTAATTCATTTTGATTCTTCAACGAGTTCTATAATACCTGCATCCATCATTCGATATAATTCTATTTTTACTTGTTCTTTATATCGTGGATTCACTCGGTATGGTCGTTGCTTTACAGATTTTGCATAGAGCTTTAATTATATTTTCATTTCTCCAAGGTCTCCGATAATTCTTTTTATTTCTGAGAATTTTGCAGGGAATAAATCATGAAACTCATGTAATAGGTCTGTAATTTTTTCAACAATCTCATCATCCCAGTGATCTCCAATACTGGCAAATTTTGGATTCTCCGAGGAACCAATGATTACTTTCTTGACTTTTAGTGGATTCATAAACTGATCACTAGAAATACCAAATCCTTCCACTGCGTGTAACTTCAAGCTCTGGTATGTTTATGTCAAGTGGGTCATCGTCATCAGGTTCTTGCGTCACATTATAGCACTCCATCTAGTGCTGGATTGTTGTGCAGCGTTGATTGAAGTTTGTCATTACGACAAAGATATCTTCAAACATCTTTGCCTTGATTACTTGCGATGCAACATCAATCAAAGGATGATCATCAACAAATTCAAATGTGTGTGTGAAGCTAGTAGCTAATTTATCCCATTCGATAGTCCATCGTTTCAACTCAACTGATGTATATCAATTCCTTGGTATCATGTCTAATGTGTGTATGAACTGATGAACCCATTCCTATCACGGACATGTCTCCTATGTCACACGACAATACTCAATATGTTTGACAAAATTAGTCAATCCTATATATTTTTTACCAATATAATTGATCTTTTCTTTGAATCTTATCTCCATCAATCTTTGACATTGTGGCCAATTCGAGATGGATTCTTTATGTGCGACCCACCATCTGGCGAGTGTGGCTTTGAATGCAAAGCCCATGTCAAACAAGCACCGATGTTCTGTGGCTTTTTCTTTAAATTCTATCAGAAAAAATGCAAGGTTAAGTAAACCTTCATATGTGGATAGATCACTTACCTCGATTTCTATCAAGCACCAATGTTCTGTGACTTTTTCTTCAAATTCTATCAGAAAAGATGCAAGGTTAGGTAAACCTTCATATGTGGGTAGATCACTTACCTCGATTTCTATCAGTCACACAAACTAAGCAATTCTTGTGCACCTTCTTATGGATACATCATGCATCTGATTCTTCCAGTTTTCCAATCCTTCGCCAAAATCCGATGTACAGGAACTAATATTCCGCCAACTAAGCTTTCTACCGGCCATTGGATTTACATAATCGTGCATTGTAAATGTGATGTTATAAATATGGTCTAGATAATCGCCTTGCCTTTCACTATTTACTGGCTCGACATATCTCTAACCTGTTGACGAATCAATTGGTGCGACCACCCTTAGCTCTAAATCTTTAAATGTTAAGATAATTTTCTTAAAATTGATGATACTCTAATTATCAATCGCCCAATCGATCCCCAAAAGTGCAGGATACAAGTTTGTGTCATTTACGATGTTGATTACTTCAAAGTCAACATACGTTCTCAAGCCTTCTACCTCAACAAGCACTTGAATCAATGGACCGATCGGTAAGACTTTCAACTGATTTGTTAATCTAAGCTAGACAGAAAACCACTCTAGTCGTTGTTTCCCTGTGCTTTCCTATGTTTGTCTTGTTAGAGAATGTTTACATTATATCTCAAGTCTAGAATAATATAGTCCATATCATAGTCTCCTATCTAGGCAATCATCCTTAACTCGCGACAAATTTTTATTGTTTTTTCTACATGGTTAATCCTTCTGTCTGGTCGCATGTCTTCTTGAGGTTCTTCTATTAGAGATGTCAATTCTGTGACAACATTTTATCTTGTATTATTGATAAACAACTTTTAAAAAGCTATTTAAGCTTATTAGCCTTTCCTGTCAATTGCTTTCATAACAGTTGGTCAAACCTCTCGAGCATCTCCCTTATTGGTCTTCCAAGTAGTGTAGCAACAAATGTCGACGCTTGGTTCTTGTCAACGAGTTTTGGTCACACGTCCAAAAATAGTTCCTTTTCATTTTGGACGTCGAATGGCACTTTTTTTTGTGTTGTTGGTCACCCTTGCGATTGTTCACGTTGTGTTTCTTGTTTGTTTCAGTGGCAACACCTCCTCTTGTTACTAAAGTTTTATGTGGTTCCCTCATCTCGATGTAAATCTTATGGATATTCTTGTTGGGATTCTATAAAGGGTTTGGATTTCCCACATTTCTAGCCTACTGCTTAGCAATCAACAGCAAACACTGTTCAACAATATGATCAAAAGCTTTGTAATACGAACATGTTTTTGTAGGACTCGTATAATCCCTAACAAAATGTATTGGTTACCCACAATTATAACATATAACTTGGCATCTTCCACGACCAAATCCTCCTCCTTGTTCTCGACCTCTGAAATTTCCAACCCCCCGCCCCTGTTGAAGGTATTGTTGATGCAGATTTTAATTATGTGGATACTAGGGCTGAAGATACTAAGCTTGTGAATATTGTGTTTGAACCCACTTAGCTTTGCATCTTCTCTTCATTTTTCATTGAATAAGTGTCAATTGTTTTCTTCTGCAACAGATGGAATGCACTACAGACCTTCTCATCGTGGCCTACTGATTTACAAAATTTACAATATAAACTAGTCGATGCATTTACAATATTATACAAGTACAACAATCTTCCGACTGATGGCCTCTAGTTTGGCTAATTCTACACTAAGGCATCTCTTGTGTATTTATCGAGTTCAACACTCTTGATGAAACATAATTCATGAGCATTGAGCAATTATCTTTACGATATCCCTCTGTTTTGCATCTAGTCCACCACATTTACTTTTGGATCTCTATTTTCTTTTTAATGTACTAGAGTTGAAACATAAAGTTGGCTAGATACCACTGAATTTGCATCATTCCTACACCAATCTCTTCTATAGGTAAATTTTTTGACTACATGACCAACTCTAGCGCTTCAATCTACGACACAATCTTTTGTTGCATTAAGGGAATCTAGATGTGTGGTAACATCACTACAATGAACCATTCTGTGTTGTACGTCCGATATCTGGAAGCTTACTTTAACCATTAATGTTTTAAATCTCTAGTCGAAATCCCATACAAACTCTGTAAACAATTGCTTAATCTTTTTAATTTTTGTAACACACTGAAATTTAGATTTGGAGTTTCTAAATTTATCTATTAATCCTGCTCAAATTTGGTTGAGTGTTTTTTGTTCAACTCTTATCAAAACCACAAATAACTTCATGTACTAGTCCAACACACGCCCCCTCGTGGTGGTGATCATTTATGCCATTTTTATAGCACAATTCACATGACTTCACATAGAGACCAATGTTGTTCTAGGTCTTATTACACATTTCCATTGAATATTAACAACCTAATATCATTCACAATTATTATATAGATCCTTGATACTACTGGATAAAAAGTTTGGCTAGCAAGACTCCATTGTCCACTATTCCCACAATTATTATTACTCGCATTGATAAACCCACTAGGAAATGAGTTTTGGGTCTTACCTCCAGAGAAGTACATAAGGTCGTAGGTTTGTAGCATTCATATTTTAGATTTGGGGCTGCTTCTTCCACTTTTTATATGACTACCTTCTAGTGCAATTCTAATATCACCAAGGAACATCTTAGTTTACTCTATTTTTCTTACATTGCGACATATCCAAGGTCTTCACACAATGAAGACCTTTACTTGTCGGATTCCATTCTCATGATACATTTTTCATATACAAGCATCTTTATCCAAATTCTTAAAGATGTTGAATATCTTCCTCAAAGTCCTTAAAAAAATTTCTTTTTGCCTCACTATATAATGTTATTGTATCGACAACAAACTCAATAATGTATCATTCCAAGATACTATCTACCCAAAAATCACAACCGTAGACATATGGTTGCTAAGCTAATATTCTTCAACCACTAAACCAATTGAGTACTCCACTATGTCGTTCTCTTTGTTAAAAAAATTTTTGTTAAGTTGCTAACTTCAACAACCAAAAATATCTTGTGAATAGTAGTATAAATATACCACTCCCACCACTTTGCTAAATTCAATCGTGATCATTCACTTTCTTCCCATGCAAACTCAAATGCCTTAAAATCCATCCACTTTTGAAGTTATGAATTTGTTAAATGCAAAAACATATCTCTCATAATATGATTCACAATTTCAACAACAAAACAATTTGTTGATGTTTTCTTCTTCGACAAGTTCAAACCCTCAATTGTCCACCAACAAAGCCCCAAATATCAACCCACCAAAGCAAGGCTCAATCGACAAAACCTACGACACAAACACAATCTCACCCAAAATATTTCTTGTGGATAACTTTCAAGCCAAGTTTCTACAGTTGTGTAGAGATCTCCTCTTCTTTGACACCTTACTAGCTTACTCGACCAAAGCCAAACGATATGTTTCACATTCTTATTATATTCATTCAATATATTACTCTACTTGTTTGTCAACAAAAATTACACCAATCATATGAAACTTCAACACAAATTCTATTTATCAAAAGTGCAACATATGCATCTCAAAAGTTCATTCATAAACAAATGTTAAGTAATTTATTCAAATCTACTTATTCACATCATACATTCATTCAACATAAACATATTCATCAAATACAAATTGAAACAACATATTATGCAAAAACCCATCTAAAAAAACCACAAAAATGCACTTAGTCTGGCATGAAAAATATATAGCACATTTCATTTACACACTCAAACACAAACTATGTTCCAAATCTTCTGTATAATCTATACAAACTTATTTCTTCTCATGTTTACTAATCTTTGATCTCTAAAATTTTCTTCTCCTTCACTCTATAACCTAGATCAACTCTCTTCTTTACAACTCTTCAAACAACTCTTTTAAAACAAAAACCAACAAACCTAACGAAAACAACATACACAACTTGGGTTCTCTTTTTTATAAACTCACTCACATGTCCTAATCAACCAACTCTATTCTATTATAACCAACAAACTCTCATTCATATTTTAATACATTCAAATACACTAACAATAGACACCATCAACCCAAAGTATTAAAAATGCACTAACAATAGACACCATCAACCCAATCAACCCAAAATTACATAGATACTTTTTTCCCAAAGCATATGTTATTCTAAGCATATGTTATTCTAATTGGCTTCTTACTCACAATCATTGAAATGTAATTTTCAACCACTACACTTTTTTTTGTTGTGGTTCCATCCATCCATCGTGGTTGTCCTCTTCAATCGCAAACTCTTCATTACGGTGGTTGTCCTCTTCAAACTCTTCATTACGATTATTTCTATCGCAACTCTTCTTCCCCTATCATAGCTTCTTCTTTCATGTGATTGAGCTCTCCATATTCTCGAACAAAAATTTAACAACCAAAATTTTGTTTTATCTTTTCTCAAGGCCAACACACACAATACAAATAATAGACATGCAAAATGAAAATATTGCATTTTACATGTTGCATTAAAAATAAATATGCCATATGCCTAAACGAACAAACATGACTATCTCAAATATAAATGTAATATGAAAAATACAACCGACATTTTTTATATGCAATTTAAAAAAACCCATGCAATATGAAAAATACAACTAAATGAACAATAAAAAATAACCACCTCAAACATACATTCAATACGAAAAAATACAACAAGATAAACCATCAAACATTGCCATCCTCCTTCACATAATAACTCAATCAAATAAAATGTATCTTTCACCATAACGCCTACTCAATCAAATAACAGAAATAACACCCTCTAGTAGTGTAGGCGTAAGCACAAATACAAAATACAAACAAATAATAGCACCCTCTAGGAATGCAACTATAAACATAGAAACAATTTTAAAATATAGGTAGGTGTCCTACTCAGCACGTAGGTGTAAGCAAAGAGTGATATCCATAGGTTACCTAACCTTGATCCATCATAAACTAAACATTAAGTATGAGGCGTAAGCAAATAAAGATATCCATTAAGTTACATATCCTTAATCCATCAAAAACTCCAGAGATACCAAAAGCAAACCCCACGCACTATGATGAACATCACAAACATAAAGTAGGAAAATCACAACCATAACTACAAGGGGTGGCAGGGATCAAGTAAAACAATGAAATAATATGGTCTAAATACTGGCACAAATGAGAGACATCACTACAATGCTAAGATGTAAACAAAGCCCTGTTTATATGTTTTTGCATTAACTGTATATATGCATTTGAATAGCAAGCCTACTTTTAGTCTCATCAAAAATCATTTCAAAGCAATTAGGGTCCACGAGTGAAAATCTCTTGATGCACAATTATTGTGCATATATTCTTAAATTTTACCTTGTATAAACGAAATCGAAAGTGTGACCGCTTGAAATCATTGGGACGGCATTCTCCAGTATGGATGAAGAAAACATTGATAGATAATCTTAGTATGGATGAAGAAAACAACCAAAACCCAGAACTAGGCAAACAATTTATGCCATTGAATGCGATTTATGGAAACGTAGAAAGAATAAAGGGAAGGACTTTGTTAGAAATGTTGAGATCTTGCATATTTATATTAAATATTCCACCATAAAGACCAAAACCATTAATACAATGGGGTTTTAGGGGTTTTAAAACCCAAATTACACATAAAGAAACCCTAAACCAACATCCCATAGACAGCAATAATTACAACTGCACAACCCAACTTTCCCAATTGAAACCCTAAACAAAACAATAAAACCGTACCTTATTAAGCCCTAGAAACTGCCCTGGTTGATGA
This sequence comes from Pseudotsuga menziesii, assembly GCA_001517045.1. Lineage (NCBI taxonomy): Eukaryota > Viridiplantae > Streptophyta > Pinopsida > Pinales > Pinaceae > Pseudotsuga > Pseudotsuga menziesii. The sequence continues at coordinate 233,333 of LPNX010037125.1, forward strand.
TTTACCCCAAAATTACATCCAACCGTACCAGTAAAAGAATCAGTGTTCACAGACACCGATCATTCAATTTAAAGGACTAAGCACTGGTGAACTTCGTAACGGCCTTGGTACCCTCTGAGACGGCATGCTTTGCAAGCTCCCCTGGAAGAGCAAGCCTTACTGCAGTCTGAATCTCCCGAGAAGTAATAGTTGGCTTCTTGTTGTAGCGGGCAAGCTTCGATGCCTCGCTCGCCAATTTCTCAAAAATATCATTGATAAAGGAATTCATGATTCCCATGGCCTTGCTGGATATACCGATATCTGGATGAACCTGCTTGAGAACCTTGAAGATATAGATCTTGTAGGTCTCGATGTTCTTCTTATGCCTCTTCTTTCCCTTCTTGTCTCCGCTTTCCTTAGGGAGCTTCTTCTCCGCCTTGGGAGCCGGCTTTTTCTCCGCGGCTGGAGATTTCTCTGCAACTGGCTTCTTCTCAGCCGGCTTCTTCTCACCCTTGGGAGGAGCCATTGATACTACAAATCGCTGTAAACTCCTAGAACTTGCTACGGCAAACAGAAACTTTCTGCTAAAATGTAGTGCTAAAATGTAAAAGACGATACATAAACTAAAATTTCAAGTGCGAGTTTTATTTATAGATTGATTTTATTGCTCTCTATTGGTTGGTAGCTTCCACCACGGATCGCTGGCGTCGGTCCAATCTCGCCCGTCGATATTACCTTTGATCTGACGGCTGTGATCTGCCTTTGCTTCGGAATTTGTACTAGCACCGACATAATGGATGAAATCACTACGACTCACGAGGCTTTGAAGTGGTTTTGTTTTCCGAGTTGAAATACCTTTCTTCCATTATACGAATGGATTTTTTTTTTTTTCAACTATATCCTTGTATTTTTGTACACAGTTGAGTTAGAGTTGGAGTATGTTAGGGAGTTCAAGTATTTGTAACACTAAATCTTACTCTGGGCTAGTTTGAATGTGAAAACGTTCTGTCTAGCATCAAGTAGAACTGTCACAGTGATTGCACGAGGCATTATGTCCAATAAATATACAAAACATAAACATAACCTTGTGAACTTTAACAAGAGTAATTCATGAAACCATAAGGCAAATGGTGGTGCAACAAACAAATTAAGTAGAATGGCTCATACCTTTTTTTTTGTTCCATGCAATGGTTTTATAAAAATGGTAAGATTGAATGATATTTTATAGTGGTTTTATGAAAATGGTACGGTTGAATGATATTTTATAATGGTTTTATGAAAGGAAAATTATAAGATTCAATGATATGCTTTGTGAACTAAGGATTACCCATATCCACAAAGATGATGGTTTTTATGAAGATGGTGATGGATACATTTCATAAGAATAACGAGTTTTTAGTTTACAAGTTTGGATTTCACTATGGAACATTGACTTCAAGAAATCTTTTGATTGATGAGGAAATTTTTACAAGTTTTCATTTGAATGTTAGTTTGTGTGATGGTATGATTTACCACTTACATGTTGGGTGCATATTTTTGAGAGGTTTTGAATGAATGATCATGGGAATGATCTTTTTATGTGAAAACTATTATTTAAGTCGTTTTCATTGACATTTATTATAAAGAGTTTAGTTGACAAAGACTTGTTTCTAATTTAATTGCTCACGAAGCTTACACATTTTTAGATTATTTGGATGAAAACTTGTATCACAACATTTTAATATCCAAGATTATGCATTGTTGATGGCACAAGAAAACTTACCATCTTATGAGGATTTACCACGCTTGTTGGTATTGCTGGGCTGATAAGCGGGATTGATTAAGGAAGGGACCCACCTCCTGGCATGTGAAGGAGGACGCTTGGCTTTGAATAAAAAGTCAGGCTCTCGGCTAAGATTATGCATTGTTGATGGCACAAGAAAACTTACCATCTTCTAACTAGCAAAGCGTGTGCTATGAACATTTAATGAAGGTTTCTTATGTCATTTTTCATAATTATGGCAACAACAAAGAAACACCATTATTGGATCAAAGAGCCTTGAATCTGTTGCATCAATGCTTCTTATTTGTGAATTTCCAACTTTTATGTGAGGAAAGCAGGCTTCGATGAAGGAACCTAAAGGGATGATGACCTCACTTATATTCTCAATCTGTGCACTTCCAACTGTAGTTTTACCCATTGAATGAAAAATATCTATGTTTATAGATGTGGGTACATGTCTCTAGCTTAAAAAATATAATTGTTGTAAAATATAAAAGAGCACCTGAGTGGGCCTAATGGTTAAGGACATGTGTATCTCCTTCGAGGTCACAGGTTCAAAACTGATTTGGGGTAGGGTTTCTTATCTGCCCGTTGTGACAAGACTCGAAGGGTAGGTGACCCCTGGGATAGAGGCTTGCCCCGGTGGAATTCAGGATGTCTCGTCCCCTGCTAAGTCACAAGTTACTGGTATATCAGGCTTGCAGCCTGTTGGATATACTCTTGGGAGGTTGTTGTTCCCATGATTACTATATATATATATATATATATATATATATATATATNGAACCCTTATAAAGTAGCAATTTTGGGGATTTCTTTACTAGTTGCATTTAAACATATTGCAATTTTTCTAGAAACTGACTGCAAATGAGTCATCATGTTGCTAGCAAAATGAATCACAATACTTTAATATGAAAAACAACAAAAAACAATAGAGATCTTGAAGAAACATCCTATATGACTTTACAACTAATCAAAATTTTCCAAAACTGAGAAAATCGGGAGCGTTAGGAAGCAACCAAGACAATCAACCAACATAGAAGCGAAAGGATTCCTCATAAATCAAAACACTATCTTGCCATTCCTCAAAATGCAATAAATATTTTGTATTGGTGTGCAAAGTGTATCGGTACCTAGAACTATGCAAAGTGTATTGGTGTGAAAAACTTTAAAAGCTTTGATTTTTGTGCCACAATGCCTATTATGCTATATAATATTTTTTCGATTATGGAAATGCACCATCTTGTTTTTTATTGTTTTTCTATGAAATTTAAAACCTAATAAGAAAATCAAATAATTATTGTTTGTACTTATTTCCTACAACCAACTTCATTGAGTTACTAAACCCTAAACAATGTAACCAATGAATGCATGAACAACTAATGAACACAAACAATAGCTAAACGCCATAAAATAAGAAGTATAAATAGATATGTAGCCATAAATAAATAAATAAACCCTTTATATTTTTTTTATTGAGTATAAGACATGACTATTACATGTCCTCCCTTGTCCATGGTGGGAAAGGGAATGGAAATGCCTCACTCCTGCAACTTTTTTATGCACCCAAAACCTTGATATAATGATTAATAAGCTATGGATTGATACCAATTATGAACAATATTTTCATACCCATGCATAAATAAGTCAACGCAACCATTTGAAACCCTAAAATCTATGTTGGGCTCAACGAGCCTCAAGCCTCATCATACCCAACTAGTGTATAAAATAAAATAAAATAAGTCAATATCCCCAATATTTTATCATTAATACATCACAATATGCATCATACTAAGCAATAAATGACCAACATAATTAGCAGGCATGTTCACATGCAATTAGGGGATAATAGCCCCCATATATCGAATTGCATCCCTAGAAGTGTCTAAATGACCAACTCACATTCATCCAACTGCATCACTAGAATTGTCTTTTCTTTTTTTTTCAGAGGAAATCTCCACGGAAAACCCAGCAATACTTCCCCACATTAGTGGATGGTAGAGGTGGTAAACCACCGGCCATCCTCACAGATGACCTAACCCCGAAAGACTCAAGGCTCGAACCCGTGACCTCTCCCCGTACCGAGAGAGTGTGCACACGTCTTACCAATTGAGCTAACCCTTGGGGCTTACTAGAATTGTCTAAATGGCCAACTCACATACATCCAACTGCATCACTAGAGTTGTCCAAAGGTACTTGGAACTAAGCATAACAAAATTTGTTGAAAGCTATTGGTCATAATATTTATAAGCATAATAAAGTTTTGTTGAAAGATGTTAGTCATAATCTTTATCCGCGACTTTATAGCCAATACAATCAAACCAATAAAAATAACACAACTATCAAGGCGATCAATTCTAATGACTACACCGATTGAAAATCATCCCAACGTAACATAAATCAAACATAATTTATAACTTGTCCAGTAAGGTGCACTTAATTGGTCACACCCCTTACAACCAACTACAACTTGTCCTCTTGAAATCTATTTCTACACAAAGTCTAAGCGTCCAAAAGTATGAATATTGCTTGCTAAATCAAGACTTATCCGACTCATACACAATATCAAACTCAAAGGAAAAACATAGTAATTGGGATCCTTCTACCTAGGGATTATCTACAACTCCTCTCACTAACACACATGTTCATTAACATAATCCGTCCATAAACTTCATCATATGCGTCTAACATCATTAATTATTCTATAAAAAATACTCCACTTAGAGTGGATTTTAAATACATAAACTCACATATTCGAAGGAGAAGAGAAGATTTGCAACTCTTCATAAATAGGTTCCAACTATCCCACAACTACCCACTTAATCCCACAATCTAAATATGGTACAATAAATCACTCTACAACTTTTCAAGTAAAAATCATGTGTACATAAATACGAAGGAGAACTTAAGAATATGGTACACCCACTTAGTAGATACTCCATGCTACGCCAAAATTACAAAGGACAAACCACAAATACACATGACAACTTCTAAGAAAAACCAAGAGGCTAGAAATATATCATGAACCTCATATTATAATATGAACTCTTTATTTTCGACAAGGAAAAAAATGTTCCTTGAGAACATATACATGGCTTGATTCTCCCAAAGAAGTCCCAGTCAAAAACAAAATATTCACAAGAAAAAGCCAAAAAGAGATCATGTATGCCTTGCAATTAAAAAATAACACATAATACAACTATATTATTCTATGAGGTCCCACAAGAAAGTTTTGGAACACTAGTCCTTAACCATTGATCAATTTCCCAAAAATTATATTGACAATAGAAACTAGATTGAAACTCAACCAATCAAGCTTGAAACTCAACCAATCAAGCTTTTACTAAGTATATTGTAAGATCCAAGCAGACTTTGTAGCCCCTAAAAGTTTCAAACTAATATGCCTAGAGAGTTCCCTTAGATATTACATGGTTATCCAGAACCTCTTCATAAAACAAAATACCCTCCAACAATCTAGTTTTTTTTTGGACAAGGTGTCTGCTTCAAAATTATATTGTCTGAAAATATGCTTGTGGTTAATAAAATGAACTTACCTTGAATCTCCCTAATCCTAAGCATTCAATGATCCAAGATGGCCACCTGTAGGTTTCAATTCCTCTCTACCCAATCAATGACCACTCTTGAGTCACCTACAACATGGAGGGATAAAATCCCTCTAAAGTGAACAAAAAATAGCACTAGCCAAATAATCATAAGATGTGTTCTTGTGTTTGTGCCCTCACTACATCCCATATGCAAAGAGTACATGTGATTATCATCGACTCGAATAACCATTCTAGATCCATAGTGCCCCATCTAAGAGGCCCCATAAAAAACCCAATGGGTACAAACCCATACTGAAGGAGGGGGTTGAAATGAGCTTAGGTACTTTAACCCTAGAGCTCCTTTGGTACTCATTGTACATCCCAACATACTAGAACTTACCCTCCATGTATTAAACTGTACATCCTCAAACAAAACCAAGTTCATATGTCTCCATACCGCCTAAATAAAGAATAGGAGCAAATTTAAATAGTTATCACCATTTGTAAACCAGAAGTCAAGACTCTCTTCAAAAGAGCCATGAGCCCAATGGCTAAGGGATACATTTAAACTCCTAGATACTTATTGTAATACCCTCTGAATTAATAATTAATAATTATGCTGGAAAATACTTTGATTATTATTTTATTATTCTTTGATAGGAAAGTCAAGAATAGAACATTTTGTAATAAAACATTCCCTATTAATAAGAGATGCTCAAGGAAAACAAAAGTGGAAGTAGATGTTGAAAGAGTGTTTGCTGACTCACAAGAGGGAAATGACAAGTGGCAGAGACCACCGAGTGAGAACTCGAGATTTAGGAGGCATCATCCCCAAAAACCAGGTTTGCACTCCTAGTTGAGTTTCTAAAGAGCAGGAGGCTCATAAACCACCAAGTCCTAGGCAAAATACTATTTAATAGTATGTCCATGAGCAACAAGAGGCTAGCATTGGACGGGAATTAACATCTGTGTAATACAAGAGATGGCGCATTAAGATATATTGCTCTTGTGGTTCAGGGAACAGGATCGGGGGTTTTGGAGCAAGTAATTTGGCTGCTTTGGGAGTTGGTTGGGAGGAACATCTTTTCCACTTTTGTTTTCCCGGCATTGGTGCTAGGTTCCTACTTTGTTTTTCTTATGACTAATTCTAGTTACAGTAGGATGTGTATGTGAAATGTTTATGTACAGTTACATCTCCAGGCAGTAGGATTATGCATTTCTGTAGAACAAATATCCTTGTTTCTCTAAAGTATATTAGATATGTACAATGTTATTGTTGTAGTGATTAATAACTCGTTTTGAGCATAAGTTGGTAGAACTGGTTGTTGTTGATATAGTTTCGAATCCAATACTTGAAGAATTTAGAATTCATGATTCTGTATATAATGGATTGAGTCCTCTGTTTCTTTTTAAAAATGTATTGTGTATTCCTACTTTTAATTAAGCTTTGTCTGTTTGTATCATTTCTGCTCAACCTAATTATGCTTATTAAATGTGGACTGAACTTGTAATGCTATTATAGCATAGATATGTCTGCAGAGAGTGTGTGATTTATGACTGGTTAATTGAATAAAGAACATAGTTCTACTCTACAAGTGTTTTGATCATTTAATACCTTTTGTTTCGTTAACCAGAAGTATATATTTGTAATCCTCTATGTGTATCTGTGTAACTCGAAATCAAATTGAGGCGTCTGAGATCGAATCTGTCTGTGTGAAGCGTTACAGAAGGGATTGATTGTTTCACTGATCAATTCAGCAAAGATTACATAAATTTAAAGAACTTGTATCTTCGACAGATTTACGGTTGAAATCAAATTTCGCAAATAGAAGGTGTGCCCGAGTTAAGCCTAAACAAATCGCCATACGTCGTGCGGTGGAGATCGATCTTGGAGAAGATTGACGGCGATAAGGACATTTCACTAGAGAAAGAGCAAGGAATATATAGGAGGGGTCGGGTTGCAAATTGAGAAGTGATAGTTGGAAATTAAGATCGAGATCTACGATTGAGATCGATCATAAAATAGATCGTCAATCCACAGCGATTTCGCTGGGAGAAGTTATGGGTTTTGAAAAGCTTTGATGTGTGTGAAATCTTTATGGAATGCACTTCATAGTTTTTCAAGTCCACCGTTGATTTGGTGGGGACACTGATCAGATGATCAACAATCCATTTCGCTAATTCAACTAGCAAGTTGATTAACAGTAGAGAGCAGGTGCAAATTTTTTATCTAAAGGAATTTGTTACAGGCTTGAGTTCGCCTGAGTGAGTTGGACGACAAATCGGTTACTTTGTTTAAGCCTCAAGTTAATCTTCAGTTCGGTTTAGCTTACAGTAACTCAAAACCCCAAATCAAACTAGAAATCCTTGAATCCGCAAAGTTAAACGTTGATCTACAAATTTAGTAGATAAACAACCGAGATTGCATCCACAAGGAAGATCAAGGGCTGATAATAGTTGCGGAGGTTTCATTGTGGAATCTGCAAAGAAGTAAATTGACGGTTGAGATTGTATCCGCAAAGAAGATCAACGACTAATAATAGTCGCGTAGGTTTCATTGTGGAATCCGTAAAGAAGTAGATCAACGGTCGGGACTTAAGCCACAAGAAATCAATGGTGCAGAAAGTAAAAAGATTAAGTGAACAAAATTTGGAGTTTACATGACCTGCAATCCACATTTGTAGAATGCTGAATGCTGGAAGTAGAAGATTAAGTTAACAGAATGTGGATTTTCTGCAACCCGCAATCCGCATTTATGGAATGCGGAATGTGGAAGGCGGAAAGTATAGGATTAGGTTCATGGATTTTGGATTTTTTGCAACCTGCAAACCGCAATCCGCATTTGTGGAATGCGGAAGGCAGGAAGCAAAACATTAAGTTGGCGGGATTTGGAGTTTCCGCAACCCACAATTCGCATTTGCAGAATGTGGAAAGTCAAGGATTATTTTAAACGAAAACTGGAATTTTCGCAACCCGCAATCCTCATTAAGTCAAGATCAACAGTCAGGGTCGATTCCGCAAGGAATCAATGGTGCGGAAGGTAAATGATTTTTTAACGAAATTTTGGATTCCGCATTACGGAGTGCGGAGCGCAGAATGTGGAACGCAGAATGGTTCTTGCAGAAGAACAATAACTTAGCTTTTTGAGTTTTTGTTTGGAAATCTATTCTTTTTTGAAAAGGGTTTCTAATATTTTAAGGATATGACAATCATTTCATATGGCCATGGTTATGCTTTAAACTCTCTATTTGTTGGTAATGCCTCATAACAGTTAGGTATATGTCTGAAGATATGTGGTTATAGAATTTTTTATATTTGAAATTTGAGGTATGTTACATATGGTATTAGAGCATGGTTTTAGCACTAGGCCTGAATAGGCTCAACACACTACTGCTATAGAAAACAACAAACTAACTCATGTTTATTTTGTCTTGAAAATTCTATTATACACAGCAAAGAGAAGCACAAATATATTTTGCAGGAAATATGGCAGATGTAGGAATGTATGTAGAAGAGGAACATCACCTGGAACTACCTTTAAATAATGAAGAGGGTAATCTAAGGGATGGAGAGTTATGGGTAGATCTAAATGAATGTAAGGACAATAAATCTGAATTAAAAAGGACTATGGATGAACTAAGGTCTAAATTAAGAAAGGTTAAGGAAGATAACGAACGAATTCTAAAGGCTCAAGAAGAACTGAACACTATCTTGTTAGCAAAAATCCATAATGAAGAAAAAGATAAAAATGAGGATTTTGATCAGGAACTACCTAAAACTACCCCGTAATAAATGTAAGGGTAGGAAGCTAGAATTTTCTAGACATAACCCTGACACTTCAAGTGAAGAGTCAGTTAAACATCATAGAAAATCTCAAGAGTAAAACAAAAGCAGTGACGAAAATAAAAAGATGAAAAAGTACATACCCTATGAGGAAATCTCTGGGGAGTTCAAGAAAATTAAACCACCCATGTTTAATGGGGAAATCGAGAAGGGAGAGGAGGCAAAGGCCTGGCTATCCGGAATGAAAAAGTACTTCCAAATATATAATTAGTCAGATAAGTTGAAAGCAAAATTAGCCATTTATAATCTGAGCGAAAAAGAAGATATATGGTGGCAAGACATAAAGAAAGATAAGGGTATAAAAGAAAGGTATGTAACTTGAAAAACTTTTAAGAAACTTTTTAAAAGAAAATATTTATCTGAACACTATTATGAAGAAAAAGCTAAGGAGTTTTATGAACTAAGGTTAGGGGCGATGACAATGAAAGAACTCTGTAGTAAGTTCTTAAGCTTACTTCGTTATGTCCCATACATAATTGATGAGAAGCCCAAGATACAACGTTTCCTTAGCTACATGCCCCTCATGTTTAAAAAACGGATTGAATATGACAATCCAAAGACACTAGAGGAAGCGATTAGGAAGGTCAACTTCTGTTATGACCAAAACAAGAATAAAAGAGAAAGTATTCCAGCTTGGAAAAATAAAAGGCCAAATAATTTTGATTCTAAAAGAAAACAAAATAATTTCCATAAAAACATGGGAAATAATCATAGAGGGTATCAGGGTTATAATTACAAAGATTCTGCAGTACCCTCAACTGTTCCTAAAAAAAACCCAGCACAAAAAAAATTATTAAAATGTTGGGAGTGTGCAAAGAAACACTACTTTAAAGACTGTCCAACAAGGAAACAAAAGTTTAATGTTCATTCTATCAAGAAGCAGTTACAGTTGGGGACATGGCCAGGAGCATGCCTAGAATCTGCGTCGCACTAGAAAATGGGCAAGCAGACCACCAAACTTCCATGGTCGAAATTGAAGGTATGATAAACAATCAACCTATCTCTATCTTAATTGATCCAAGCGCAAGCCTGAGTTATATTTCACCTAGAGTAGTTGATTTATGCAATTTGTACCTGAAAAGTTTGGTAAGTTGTGGCTAGTATAGTTAGCCACAGGTACAAAAAGAAAGGTTACTAGTATTGTTAGAAATTGTAAGATAATGTTGAATGATTTCCTTACACATGTGAATATAAACATATTGCCTTTAGGTTCTTATGATCTATTAATAGGAATGGATTGGCTTGAAGAGCATAAAGTTTTGCTACACTGTTTCGATAAAACATTTACATGTATTGAGAATAATGGAAATATTATAAAAGTGGAAGGAATTACTAGGAATGTAACCAGCAAAGAAATTTTTGTGCTGCAAATGAAGAGATCAGTAAGAAAATGATGTAAGTTATTCGCAGTGTATATAATAAATGACAAGGAAAACAATATGAAACCTAAACTATAAGACATACTTGTTTTAAAGGAGTTTGAAGATATCTTTCCAGAAGAAGTCCCTGGACTTCCTCCAAAAAAGGATATAGACTTCACAATCGATATGTTACCTGGAGAGGTACCAACATCGAAAGCTCCATATTGAACGAACATAATCAAACTCATGGAACTAAAATCACAATTACAAGAACTAATCAATAAAAAGTACATTCGACCAAGCGTGTCTCCCTGGGGAGCACCGGTCTTGTTTGTGAAAAAGAAGGACAATACACTAAGATTATGTATAGATTACAGGAAACTAAATAAAATTTCTATTAAAAACCGATACCTACTTCCCTGGATAGATGCTCTGTTCGATCAGTTCCGCAGAGCAACTATCTTTTCAAAGATATATTTAAGGTCGAGTTATCATCAAGTGCGAATAAAAGATGAAGGTATTTTTAAAACAACATTTAGGACCCGTTACGGTCACTATGATTTTATCATAATGCCCTTTGGGTTGACAAACGCACCTGTTGCATTCATGTGTTTAATGAAAAACATCTTAAGTAACTATCTGGATAAATTTGCGGTTGTCTTCATTGACGACATATTAATCTACTATAAAAATTAACAAGAACACGAAGAACATTTGAAAATAGTTTTGCAAGTATTAAGAGAACAATAATTTTATGCAAAGTTCAGTAAGTGTGACTTTTTCAAAGACAAGATTCAGTACCTCGGACATGTATTGTCCAAGGATGGAATCTCAATCCACCCAGATAAGGTAAAGGCCATCATGGAGTGGCCAGTTCCTAAAAATGTATCTGACATCAAATCATTTATGGGAATCACTGGATACTACAGGAAGTTCATAGAAGGATTTTCTTAGATTTCCTACCCCATAACTTCCTTACAAAAGAAAGGAAAAAAGTTTGAGTGGACTAAAAAGTGTGAGGAAAGTTTTAACAAATTAAAACACCTATTAACCATCACCCTGATCTTAAAAATTGATTATCCATTCAAGGATTTTGTCGTATGTACCAAGGCTTGCAATGAAGGGTTAGGTGGAGTTTTACTACAAGACAATTATGTTGTAGCTTATGAATCCAGAAAACTAAAATATCATGAGAAGAATTATGCGACACATGATCTAGAACTTGCTGCTATAATTCACGCCTTCAAAATGTGGCAACATTACTTAATTGGGAGAAATTGTTTACTTATGTCATACAACATAAGCCTTAAATATTTATTTAATCAACATAATTTTAACGCAAGACAAGCCAGATGGTTGTCCTTTCTAAGCGAGTATGACTTCGAAATAAAACATATAAAGGGAAACAAAAATAAAGTAGCATATGATTTAGGTTGTCATGTGGATTTATTGTGTGAAAGCGACAGCTACGAATCTGATATAGGAAATCAAATTTTAAGTATTGAAAATTCTGATGGTGAATATCATAATTTAAAAGAAAAGACTGCTAAAAATGAAAAATAACAAGTAAAAACAGACTTTAGCCTAAACCAACAAGGACTATTGTTGTATAAAGACAGGCTATATATACCAAACATAAGAGAAATTAAATTGACAGTCATGGATGAATTATGCAAAAGACCATACTCAGGGCATCCGGGGTATCAGAAAATGATTACCATGATGAGAAAGGATTTTTTTTGGCCAAACATGGAAAAGCAAGTGGCTGAATACTTAGTTCGCTGCCTTGAATGTCAGCAAGTTAAAGCATAGCATCAACATCCTACAGGATTGTTGCAGTCACTACCCATTCTAGAATGGAAGTGGGAGACCATCAGTGTAGATTTCATCACCAGATTTCCCAAGAATTTCAGACAACATAATTCCATCATGGTTGTGGTTGACAAATTAAGTAAAGCGGCTCATTTTATACTTGTCAAATCTACCTACAAAGTTGTTAATATTGCAGACATCTTTATGAAATAAATATTCAGGTTACATGGCATACCAAAGGTAATAGTCTTTGATAGAGACGCGAAGTTTACAAGTAATTTCTGGAAATCCTTATTTAAAGGTTTGGGTACCCAGTTAAATTTCGGTATTGCATACATCCACAAACAGATGGGAAGACTGAAAGGGTAAACCATGTTCTAGAGGACATGCTAAGAATGTATGTTATGGACAAACCAGGTAAGTGGGAAGACTACCTACACTTAGTTGAATTTGCTTATAACAATAATTTCCAAGTTTTCGCAGGTATGATTCCATTTGAAATTTTTTTATGGGCATAAGTGTAATACTCCACTCTCATGGAGCAACCATGTTGATAGATTAATCTTAGGACCTGATTTATTATATGATATGAAACAAATCATGAAACAAGTACAACAAAACTTGAAGGCTTCCCAATACAGGTAGAAAAATTTATGCTGATTTGAAAAGAACTCCTAGAGAATTCCAAGTGGGTGATCATGAATACATAAAGGTAAAGACCAAGAAAAGTACCTTGAGACTGGGCAAGTATAAGAAATTGGCACCCAGGTATTGTCAGCCATTTGAAATTATAGCTAAAGTGGGGTCGGTTGCATACCGATTAGTCCTACCACCCAACATTAAAGTACATAATGTGTTTCACATTTCTATATTGAAGAGATATGTTCATGATGTTTATCATGTGATTGATTAGAATGTAATCTAAGTGGAACCTGAGGGAGAGTACCAAGTGGGACTAGAGCGTATTCTTGACAGAAGAGAACTTTTACTCCAGAATCGTACCATTGGACAAGTAAAGGTGCAATGGAAGCACCTTAATCTGGAAGAAGCTACTTGGGACCTAGAAAGTAATATGCAGGAGGCATATCAAGACTTATTCCAAGAGGCTGACATGGATGAATAAAAGCAAAATTTATAACACTGACGACAATGTTATCTTTTGAGGGGAGGTGTATGTAATACCCCCTGAATTAATAATTATTAATTCTGTTGGAAAATACTTTGATTATTATTTTATTATTCTTTAACAGGAAAGTTAAGAATAGAACATTTTGTAATAAAACATTCCTTATTAATAAAAGATGCAGAAGGAAAACAAAAGTGGAAGTAGCTGTTGAAAGAGTGTCTGCTGACCCACAAGAGGGAAATGACAAGTGGAAGAGACCACCGAGTGAGAATTCGAGATGCAGGAGGCATCATCCCCAAAAATCAGGTCAACACTCCTAGTTGAGTTGCTAAAGAGTAGGAGGCTCATAGATTACCAAGTCCTAGACAAAATACTATTTAATAGTATGTCCACGAGCAGCAAGGGGCTAGCATTGGAGGATTAACATATGTGTAATCCAAGAGATGGTACATTAAGATATTTTTCTCTTGTGGTTCAGCAAACAGGATCGGGGGTTCTAGAGCAAGTAATTTGGTTGCTCTGGGAGTTGGTTGGGAGGAACAAATTCTCCACTTTTGTTTTCCTAGCATTGGTGCTAGGTTCCTACTCTGTTTTTCTTATGACTAATTCTAGTTACGGTAGGATGTGTATGTGAAATGTTTATGTATAGTTACATCTCGAGGTAGTAGGATTAAGCATTTATGTAGAACAAATATCCCTATTTCTTTGAAGTATATTAGATCTGTACAATGCTATTCTTGTAGTGATTAATAACTTGTTCTGAGCATAAGTTGGTAGAACTGGTTGTTGTTGATATAGTTTCGAATCCAATACATGATGAATTTAGAATTCATGATTCTATATATAATGGATTGAGTCCTCTATTTTTTTTTAAATGTACAGTGTATTCCTACTTTTAATTAAGCTCTGTCTATTTGTATCATTTTTGCTCAACCTAATTATGCTTATTGAATGTGGACTGAATTTGTAATGTTGTTATAGCATAGATCTGTCTGCAAAGAGCATAGAGCCGAGAGTTTGTGATTTATAATTGGTTAATTGAATAAAGAACGGAGTTCTACTCTACAAGTGTTTTGATCATTTAATACCTTTGTTCGTTAACAAGAAGTATAGATTTTCAATCCTCTATGTGTATATGTGTAACACAAAATCAAATTGAGGCGTATGAGGTCAAATCTGTCTGTGTGAAGTGTTACAGAAGGAATTGATCATTTCACTGATAAATTCAACAAATATTATAGAAATTTAAAGAACTTGTATATTCGAAATATTTAAGGTTGAAATTGAATTTCGCAAACAAAAGGTGTGCTTGAGTTAAGCCCAAACAAATCGCCATACGTTGTGCGGTGGAGATCGATCCCAGAGAAGATCGACGAGGATAAGGAAATTTCGCTGGAGAAAGAGCGAGGAAGATATAGGAGGGGTCGGGCTGTGAAATTAGAAGTGATCGCTGGAAATTAAGATCGAGATCTAAAGCCGAGATTGATCATAAAATAGATCGACGGTCGACAACGATTTCTCTGGGAGAAGTTGCGAGTTTTGAATTTTTTTTGATGTGCAAGAAATATTTATGGAATATACTTCATAGTTTTTGAATTCCACCGTTGATTTGGTAAGGACACTGATCGGACAATCATCTAGCCATTTCGCTGATTAAACTAGCAAGTTGATTAACAGTAGAGAGCGAGCACGAAATTTTTATCCAAAGGAATTTGTTACATGCTTGAGTCTGCCTGAGTGAGTTGGACGAAAGATCAACTATTTTGTTTAAGCCTCAAGTTAATATTCAGTTTGGTTTAGCTTACAGTAAATCAAAACCCTAAATCAAACCAGAAACCCTTGAATTCGCAAAGTTAAACGTTGATCCACAAATTTAGTAGAACAACGGTCGAGATTGCATCCGCAAGGAAGATCAACGGCTGATAATAGTCGCTCAGGTTTCATTATGGAATCCGTAAAGAATTAAATCAACGGTCGAGATTGTATCCACAAAGAAGATCAACAATTGATAATAGTCACGTTGGTTTCATTGTGGAATCCACGAAGAAGTAGATCAATGGTCGGGACTAAAGCCGCAAGAAATCAACCGTGTAGAAAGTAAAACGATTAAGTTAACGGAATTTGGAATTTCCACCACCCACGACTCACAATCTGCAATTGTAGAATGTGGGAAGTAGAAGATTAAGTTAATGGAATGTGGAGTTTCTGCAACCCGGAATGCAGAATGTGGAGGCGAGAAGTATAGATTAGGCTCATGGATTTTACAGTTTCCGCGACCTGTAAACCGCAATCCACATTTGCGGAATGCGAAGGCAGAAGGTGGGAAGTGAAAGATTAAGTTGGAACAATTTGGAGTTTCTGCAACCCACAATCCGCATTTGCAGAATGCGAAATGCAGAAAGTAAAGGATTATTTAAATAGAAACTGGAGTTTTCGCAACCCACAATCCTCATCAAATTAAGATCGACGGTTAGGGTTGATTCTGCAAGGAATCAACGGTGCAGAAGGTAAACAATTTATTTAATGAAATTTTTGATTCTGCATTCCGCATTATGGAGTACGGAATGAGAAACGCATAATTGAAACCATGGAATGGTTCTTGCGGAAGAACAATAACTTAGCTTTTTGAGTTTTTGTTTGGAAATCTATTCTTTTTGGAAAAGGGTTTCTAAGATTTTAAGGAGATGATGGTCATTTCATATTGCCAAGGTTATGCTTTAAACTCTCCATTTGTTGGTAATGCCTCATAACAATTAGGTATTTTATTAATATGTCTAAAGGTATATGGTTATACATTTTTTATGTTTGAAATTTGAGGTATGTTACATATGGTATTAGAGCACGGTTTCAACACTAGGTCTGACTAGGTTGAACACGCTACTGCTATAGAAAACAACAAACTAAATCATGTTTATTTTGTCTTGAATTTTCTCTTATACAACAAAGAGAAGCACAAATATATTTTGCAGGAAATATGGCAGATGCGGGAATGTCTGTAGAAGAGGAACGTCGCCCGAAACAACCTTTAAATAATGAAGAGGGTAATCTAAGGGATGGAGGGTAATCTAATAGGATCCACAAATTTAGCAAAACAACGGTCGAGATTGCATCCACAAGGAAGATCAACGGCTGATAATAGTCATTGAGGTTTCATTGTGGAATCCACAATGAAGTAGATCAATGGTTGGGACTAAAGCTGCAAGAAATCAACGGTGCAGAAAGTAAAAATATTAAGTTAACGAAATTTGGAGTTTCCGCAACCCACGACCCACAATCCGCATTTGGAGAATGCGAAATGCAGAATGCGGGAATTAGAAGATTATTAAGTTAACGGAATGTGGAGTTTCCACAACCCGCAATCCGCGTTTGTGGAATGCGGAATGTGGAAGGCGGGGAATATAAATTAGTCTCACGAATTTTGGAGTTTCCATGACCCGCAAACTACAATCCACATTTGCGGAATGCATAAGGCAGAAGACGAGAAGGGAAAGATTAAATTGGCAGAATTTGGAGTTTCTGCAACCTGTAATCTGCATTTGCGGAATGCGGAATCTGGAAAGTCAAGGATTATTTTAAACGAAAACTAGAGTTCCCACAACTCGAAATCCTCATCAAGTTAATATCGATGGTTAGGGTCAATTCTCCAAGGAATCAACGGTGCAGAAGGTAAACAATTTATTTAACAAAATTTTCAATTCCGCATTCCGCATTATGAAGTACAGAATGTAGAATGCAGAACGCGAAATCAGAACTGCAGAATGGTTATTGCGGAAGAATTATAACTTAGCTTTTTGAGTTTTTGTTTGGAATTCTATTCTTTTTGGAAAAGGGTTTCTAAGATTTTAAGGAGATGACGATCATTTCATATGGCCAAGGTTATGCTTTAAACTCTCCATTTGTTGGTAATGCCTCATAACAATTAGGTATTTTATTAATATGTCTAAACATATATGATTATAGATTTTTTATGTTTGAAATTTGAGGTATGTTACATATGGTATCAGAGCATGGTTTCAGCACTAGTCCTGAATAGGCTCAACAGACTCCTACTATAGAAAACAACAAACAAACTCATATTTATTTTGTCTTGAAAATTCTCTTATACATAGAAAACAGAAGCACAAATATATTTTGCAGGAAATATGGCATATGTGGGAATGTCTGCAGAAGAGGAACGTCGCTCGGAACAACCTTTAAATAATGAAGAGGGTAATCTAAGGGATGGAGAGATCTGGGCAGATCTAAATGAAAGTCATGACAATAATTCTGAATTAAAAAGGAATGTGGATGAAATAAGGTCTGAATTAAGAAAGTTTAAGGAAGATAACGAGCAAATTATGAAGGCTCAAGAAGAACTGAAGACTATCTTGTTAGCAAAAATCCATAATGAAGAAAAAGACAAAAATGAGGATTTTGATAAAAAAAAGTGCCTAAAACTGCCCTGTACAATAAACATAAGGGTAGGAAGCTGGAATTTTCCAGACATAACCCTCACACTTCAAGTGAAGAGTCAGTTAAACATCACAGAAAATCTCAAGAGTCAAGCGAAAGCAGTGACGAAAATTTATGGGGAGTTCAAGAAAATTAAACCACCCATGTTTAATGGGGAAATTGAGAAGGGAGAGGAGGCAGAGGCCTGGCTATTCGAAATGAACTTCCAAATATATAATTACTCAAATGAGTTGAAAGCAAAAATGACCAATTATAATATGACCAGAAACACATATATATGGTTGCAAGACATAAATAAAGTTTAGGGTATAAAAGAAAGGTATATAACCTGGAAAACATTTAAAAAACTTTTTAAAATAAAATATTTATCTGAACAATATCATGAATAAAAAGCCAAGGAGTTTTATGAACTAAGCTTAGGGGCCATGACAATGAAAGAACTCTATAGTAAGTTCTTAAGCTTACTTCCTTAGCTGCCTGCCCCTCATGCTTAAAGAACAGATTGAATATGACAATCCAGAAACACTAGAGGAAGCGATGAGGAAGGCCAACTTCTGTTATGACCAAAACAAGAATAAAAGAGAAAGTATACCGGCTTGGAAAAATCAAAGGCCAAATAATTTTGATTCTAAAAGAAAACAAAATAAGTTCCACAAAAACATGTGAAATAATCATAGAGGGTATCGGGGTAATAATTACAAAGATTTTGCGGTACCCTCGATTGTTTCTAATAAAAACCCAGCACAAAAAGAACTCTTAAAATGTTGGGAGTGTGGAGAGAAACACTACTTTAAAGATTGTTCAGCAAGGAAACAAAATTTTAATGTTCATTCTATCCAAGAAGCAGTTACAGTTGGGGATATGGCCAGGAGCATGCCCAGAATCTGTGCTGCACTGGAAAATCGGCAAGCAAACCACCAGAATTCCATGGTCGAAATTGAAGTTATGATAAACAACGAACCTATCTCTATCTTAATTGATCCAAGAGCAAGGCTGAGTTATATTTCACTTAGAGTAGTTGATTTATGCAATTTTGTACTTGAAAAGTTTGATAAGTCGTGGCTAGTACAATTATCCACAGGTACAAAAATAAAGTTTACTATTATTGTTAGAAATTGTAAGATAATGTTGAATGATTTCCTTACACATGTGAATATAAATATGTTTCCTTTAAAATCTTATGATCTGTTAATAGGAATGGATTGGATTGAAGAGCATAAATTTTTGCTAAACTGTTTCGATAAAACATTTACATGTATTGAGAATAATGGAAATATTATAAAAGTGAAAGGAATTCCTAGGAAGGTAACCATCAGAGAAATATTTGCTCTGAAAATGAAGAGATTAGTAAGAAAATGATGTAAGGTATTCACAATGTATATAATAAATGACAAGTAAAATGATATGAAACCTAAACTAGAAGACATACCTATTTTAAAGGAGTTCGAAGATATCTTTCCGGAAGAAGTCCCTGGACTTCCTCCAAAATGGGATATAGACTTCACAATCGATCTGATACCTGGAGCAGTACTAGCATCAAAAGATCCATATTGAATGAACATAATCGAACTCACATAACTAAAATCACAATTACAAGAACTAATCGATAAAAAGTACATTCGAACAAGCGTGTCTCCTTGGGGAGCACCGGTCTTGCTTGTGTAAAAAGAAGGACGATACACCAATATTATGTATAAATTATAGGTAACTAAATAAAATGACTATTAAAAACTGATACTCACTTCCCCAGATAGATGATCTGTTTGATCAGTTCCGCGGAGAAACTATCTTTTCAAAGATAGATTTAAGGGTGGGTTATAATTAAGTTCAAATAAAAGATGAAGGTATTTTTAAAACTGCATGTAGGACCTGTTACGGTCACTATGACTTTGTCGTAATGCCCTTTGGGTTGACAAATGCACCTGCTGCATTCATGTGTTTAATGATCAACATCTTAAGTAACTATCTGGATAAATTTATGGTTGTCTTCATTGATGACATATTAATCTACTCTAAAAATGAACAAGAACATGGAGAACATCTGAAAATAGTTTTGCAAGTATTAAGAGAACAACAACTTTATGCAAAGTTCAGTAAGTGTGACTTTTTCAAAGACAAGATTCAGTAACTTGGACACTACGTGTCCAAGGATGGAATCTCAGTCGACCCAGATAAGGTAAAGGCCATCAGGGAGTGGTTGGTTCCTAAAAATATATCTAACATCAGATCATTTTTGGGAATCAATGGATACTACAGGAAGTTCATAGAAGAATTTTCTAAGATTTCCTACCCCATAACTTCCTTACAAAAGAAAGGAAAAAGGTTTGAGTGGACTAAAAAGTGCGAGGAAATTTTTGAAAAATTAAAACACTTATTAACCACTGCCCCAATCTTAAAAAATTGTTGATCCATTCAAGAATTTCGTTGTATGTACCGATGCTTGCAATGAAGGGTTAGGTGGAGTTTTACTACAAGACAATTATGTTGTAGCTTATGAATCAAGAAAACTAAAAGATCATGAGAAGAATTATGCGACTCATGATCTAAAGCTTGCTGCTATAATTCACGCCTTAAAAACGTGGTGAGATTACTTAATTGAGAGAAAGTTTTGACTTATGTCAAGCAACATAACTCTTAAATATTAATTTGATCAACAAAATTTGAGTGCAAGACAAGCTAGATGGTTATCCTTTCTAAGCAAGTATGAATTCGAAATAAAACATATAAAGGGAAAGGAAAATAAAGCAACATATGCTTTAAGTCGTCATGCGAATTTACTGTGTGCAAGAAACAACTACAAATATGATATAGGAAATCAGATTTTAAGTATTAGAAATTTTGAAGGTGAATATCAGAATTTAAAAGAAAAGACTGCCAAAAATGAACAAGAAAAAGTAAAAATAGACTTTAGCCTAAACCACCGAGGATTGTTGTTGTATAAAGACAGGCTATATATACCGAACATAAGAGAAATTAAATAGACTGTCGTGGATGAACTACATAAAATACCATACTCGGGGCATCCGGGGTATCAGAAAATGATTACCATGATCATAAAGGATTTTTTTGGCCAAACATGAAAAATGAAGTGTCTGAATACTTAGATCACGCTGCCTTGAATGTCAGCAAGTCAAAGAAGAGCATCAACATCCCGTAGGATTGTTGCAGCCACTACCCATTCCAGAATGGAAGTGGGAGACCATCAGTGTGGATTTCATCACCGGATTGCCCAATAATTTCAGACAACATGATTCCATCTTGGTTGTGGTTGACAAATTAAGTAAAGCAACTCATTTTATACATGTCAAACCTACCTACAAAGTTGTTAATATTGCAAACATCTTCATGAAAGAAATATCCAGGTTACATGGTGTACCGAAGGTAGTAGTCTCAGATAGAAACGCAAAATTTACAGGTAAGTTATGGAAATCCTTATTTAAAGGTTTGGGTGCCCAATTAAATTTTAGTATTGCATATCATCCACAAACGGATGGGTAGACTGAAAGGGTAAACCGAGTTCTAGAGGACATGCTAAGAATGTATGTTATGGACAAATCAAGTAAGTGGGAAGACTACCTACACTTAGTTGAATTTGCTTATAACAATAATTTCCAAGTTTCTGTAGGTATGAGTCCATTTGAAATTTTATATGGGCGTAAGTGTAATACTCCAATCTCATGGAGCAGCCCTGTTGATAGATTAATGTTAGAACCTGATTTATTATAAGATATGGAACTAACAGTGAAACATGTACAACAAAACTCGAAGGATTCCTAAGACTGGAAGAATAATTATGCTGACTTAAAATGAACTCCTAAAGAGTTCCAGGTGGGTGATCATGTATATATAAAGGTAAATCCCAAGAAAAAGTACCTTGAGACTGGGAAAGTATAAGAAATTGGCACCGAGATATTGTGGGCCATTTGACATTCTAGCTAAAGTGGGGTTCGTTGCATACCATTTAGCCCTACCACCCAATATTAAAGTACATAATGTGTTTCATTTTCTATATTGAAGAGATATGTTCATGATGTTTCTCATGTGATTTATTGGAATGCAATCCAGGTGGAACCTGCGGGAGAGTTCCAAGTGGGACTAGAGCACATTCTCAATAGGAGAGAACTTTTACTCTGGAACCATACCATCGGACATGTAAGGGTACAATGGAAGCACCGTAGTCCAGAAGAAGTTACTTGGGTGCTGGAAAGTAATATGCAAGAGGCATATCCAGACTTATTCCAAGAGACTTGCATGGATGAATAAAATCAAAAGTTATAACACCGAGGACGGTGTTACCTTTTAAGTGGAGGTGTATGTAATACCCCCTAAATTAATAATTATTAATTTTGCTGGAAAATACTTTGATTATTATTTTATTATTCTTTGACAGGAAAGTCAAGAATAGAACATTTTGTAATAAAACATTCCTTATTATAAAAGATGATGAAGTAAAACAAAAGTGGAAGTAGTTGTTGAAAGAGTGTTTGAAATGACAAGTGGCAGATACCATCGAGTGAGAACTCGAGATGCAGGAGTCATCATCACCAAATATCAGGTCTGCACTCCTAGTTGAGTTGCTAAAAAGCAGGAGGCCCATAAATGACCAAGTCCTAGGAAAAATACTATTTAATAGTATGTCCATGAGCAACAGGAGACTAGCATTGGACGAGGATTGACATCTGTGTAATGCAAGAGATGGTGCATTAAGATATTTTGCTCTTGTGGTTCAACGAACATGATCAGGGGTTCTGGAGAAAGTAATTTGGTTGCTCTGGGAGTTGGTTGGGAGGAACAACTTCTCCACTTTTGTTTTCCCGGCATTGGTGCTAGGTTCCTACTCTGTTTTTCTTATGACTAATTCCAATTATAGTAGGATGTGTATGTGAAATGTTTATGTACAGTTACATCTCCAGGTAGTAGGATTATGCATTTCTGTAGAACAAATATCCCTATTTCTCTGAATTATATTAGATTTGTACCATGTTATTGTTGTAGTGATTAATAACTTGTTTTGAGTATAAGTTGGTAGAAGTGGTTGTTGTTGATATAGGTTCGAATCCAATACTTGAAGAATTTAGAATTCATGATTATGCATATAATGGATTGAGTCCTCTATTTCTTTTTAAAAATGTACCATGTATTTCTACTTTTAACTGAGCTTTGTCTCTTCGTATCATTTTCGCTCATCCTAATTATGCTTATTGAATGTGGAATGAATCTGTAATGTTGTTATACCGTGGATCTGTCTGCAGAGAGAATAGAGCAGAGAGCATGTGATTTATGACTGGTTAATTGAATAAAGAACAGATTTCTACTCTACAAGTGTTTTGATCATTTATTACCTTTGTTTCGTTAACCCGAAGTATATATTTTCAATCCTCTATGTGTATATGTGTAACTCAAAATCAAATTGAGGTGTATGAGATCGAATCTGTCTGTGTGAAGCGTTACAGAAGGAATTGATTGTTTCACTGATCAATTTAGCAAATATTACATAAAGTTAAAGAACTCGTATCTTCGACAGATTTACGGTTGAAATCAAATTTCACAAACAGAAGGTGTGCCTGATTTAAGCCTAAACAAATCGCTATACGTCGTGCGATGGAGATCGATCTTGGAGAAGATTGACGACAACAAGGACATTTTGCTGGAGAAAGAGCAAGGAAGATATAGGAGGGGCTGGGATTAAGATAAGATCTATGACAGAGATCGATCATAAAATAGATTGACGGTCCATAGTGATTTCGCTAGGAGAAGTTGTGGGTTTTGAAAAAAAATTGATGTGTGCGAAATCTTTATGGAATGCACTTCATAGTTTTTGAATTCCACTGTTGATTTGGCGGGTACAATAATCATATGATCAACAAGCCATTTTAATGACTCAACTAGCAAGTTGATTAACAACAGAGAGTGGGTGCAAAATTTTTATCTAAAGGAATTTGTTATGGGCTTGAGTTTGCTTGAGTGAGTTGGACGACAGATTGACTACTTTGTTTAAGCCTCAAGTTAATCTTCAATTCTGTTTAGATTACAGTAAATAAAAAACCCAAATCAAACCATAAACCCTTGAATCCACAAAGTTAAACATTGATCTATAAATTTAGTAGATCAACGGCCAAGATTGCATATGCAAGGAAGATCAACGACTGATAATAGTCGTGGAGGTTTCATTGTGGAATCCACAAAGACGTAGATCGATGGTCGAGATTGTATCTGCAAAGAAGATCAACGACTGATAATAGTCATGGAGGTTTCATTATAGAATCCACAAAGAAGTAGATCAACGGTCGAGACTTAAGCCGCAAGAAATCAACAGTGCGGAAAGTAAAAAGATTAAGTGAACGAAATTTGGAGTTTCTGCAACCCGTGACCCACAATCTGTATTTGCGGAATGTAGGAAGTAGAAGATTAAGTTAATTGAATGTGGAGTTTTTGCAACCCACAATCCGCATTTGCGTAATGTGGAAGGCGATAAGTGTAGGATTAGGTTCATGGATTTTGGAGTTTCCGCAACCCGTAAACCGCAATCCGCATTTGCAAAATGCAGAATGCAAAAGGTAGGAAGCAAAAGATTAAGTTGACGGAATTTGGATTTTCTGGAACCCACAATCCGCATTTGCAAAATGTGGATTCCAGAATGTGGAAAGTCAAGGATTATTTTAAACAGAAATTGGAGTTTCCACAACCCGCAATCCTCATCAAGTCAAGATCGACGGCTAGGGTTGATTCCCCAAGGAATCAATGGTGTGGAAGGTAAATGATTTATTTAACAGAATTTTGGATTTCGCATTACAAAGTGCGGAATGCAAAATGCAGAATCGAAATTGCAGAACAGTTCTTGCGAAAGAACATTAACTTAGATTTTTGAGTTTTTGTTTGGAAATCTATTCTTTTTTGAAAGGGTTTCTAATATTTTAAGGAGATGATGATCATTTCATATGGCCAGTGTTATGCTTTAAACTCTCTATTTGTTGGTAATGCCTCATTACAGTTAGGTGTTTTATTAATCTGTATGAAGATATATGGTTATAGATTTTTTGTTTTGTTTGAAATTTGAGGTATGTTACACTTATGTCCATACTTATTGGTTAATATAAGAATGAACTAGCAGGTGATCCACTCATCCATCTTCTCTTTTGCAAAGGGGGAAACAATTTGGTATGAATCCTCCCCTCTTACAAAAATTATCCCAAGTCGTAATCATATTCTCCAACTCTAGCCAATCGAAGCATTTCAGTTTCATTGGAGCATTCCACTTTCGTAACTAATTATACCACCATTTATAATGTGTCTCCAAGCAAGAGAAAGAGATAGCCTCATATTCGATTCTTGCACCTACTTGACCATTTGACTCATTCCAAGACGAGATAATTTCATCATCCAAACTTGATATATTGATTCCACAATGGGTTAATCTTTTAATATATTAGTCCCAATCATCTCCAAAGTCTCAAAGAACCCCTAGATCCTGAACTAATAACTATTGTTGATTTCCTAAAGGCCCAGGGTCAAGTCTCTTCACTTGGTGCAAAAAGAAGAGACACATGTTTTGGATAGTGTTTTCTAGTAACTTGTAAGCCCCATCTCCACCAATAAAAGGATCCACCCCAACTTTACTTGACAACCATTCCTCACTTTTTATGCAATATAGGATCCTAAAATAGGGAAAGCAACAGTCAACTCACTCTACATGTTAGATGCCATGTATCCATTTTTGTTTCCCTTCTCAATTCAATCAATCACTGGTTTGTTTTTTAATTATTTATCATGTATAATTTCACTCCACAACCCTTTCCCAATAAAATATATCCAAAGTATTTTCATAGCCAAAGAATGGCCAAACCATAAAATAATTTTGTAATCCCGAACCCCAATTACCCACCAATTATAAAGCACCAATTATCCACTTTCTTTTCTATCTTCTTAACTAGCCACAACCAATATTCTTCCATATAATTGTTAGGCTTCAATAAGTAGCCTAGATACTTAATACTTGAATCAATAAAATCCATGAGATATGGAAGGAAACCCTGAACCTGATCCATAACTACCTCATCAATCCCAGTCCAGTCGTCAGGACCTAGACTCTCAGTTTTATCCATATTTTTCAATATATCTTGAATTTATTTAAGGGAAATATCCCCCACACACTCTGTCCATCTGAGACTGGAAAAATCTAGGTAGACATTGGATTACTTTCAATTGTGCATCTATATTATTTACTTATGAATTCCGAAATAAGGAACCAAAGTTTTCCACTATTGCTTCCTCCAATTCCTTTCGAGAAGATACTTTTTTCCCCTTGTAATCCATTAAATCCCAAAGATAATATTGAATCTATTGCAATAATGAAGGAGAGCAACCCTCATATTCTAATATCATTTTATATTTGAGAGCCACAACCACCTATATAAACCCTGTAGTTTATCATGTAGTTAACCTACTAACAATAGAAGGCACATATATAATAAATCCCCGAACAATCTATTGGTAATACATGGAGCTCAAGTGTATAATAAAACTTTAAAGCACAAATCCACCAGATTATTATGTAACCAATGATTAACTCCTTAGGTGATTTGTTATTATATTCTTCAACATAATGCAACCATGGAATGATTGTAGTGCAACCTTCAATTTTACTCTAGATCAATAAGGCAGACAAACAAGCACATAACTACATGGATATTTACCATGATCCCCATAAAACACCATTCCATTATTTCTTGAAGCATATTTAATTAAAGGAATATATCACATTCTTAAACTTGAGACCGCAGATATTGATTCTAAAATGAAGAAACAACTCAACCATCCACAACAATGTTAACACTGCAACAACAAAGAGAGTTTCTAACTGCAACCAAGAGAGTTGTTAGGTGCAGCAAAGATAGTTTTTAGCTATTGAAGCATCTTCTCTTTTTACATGGGATTTGAAGAGGCATTACATAACTAACGAGAATGTAAGCATCAACTTTCTTTGAGATGATGTGCCATCTCCAATGAGAGTTAGATGTGTGTTGTTTGTGCATGATTTGTATTGTACTAATAATATTACTAATACAATGGAGTTTGGCTCTGATTATTGCTTGTATACATGTTGTATTTTTATTATCTATATGTGATTGTAATTGATATATATATATATATTGTTAGTTGTATTAGTTTACATGAATGCGATTGAAGGAAAAGTGAAGGAATGCAACCCCCATTAAATATTTAACACTTTATACTTTATTCACACAATAGCTATGTATCATATGCACTTCATATGATGCCTCCCTCCTTATAGAAGGTTGGAATGTGATGGAACATTATCTACTACATCAGCCTTGTGTTGGACATCTTTCATGGGCCTACAGTTGTCAAGCCAACAACATGGTTACATTGCCAAGATCTTCACTAATGTAAAGCATAAAATATGTAGTGGAGATCGAAGAAGGTTGAGATTCAAGATTGGCTAGAGGAAAGGATTCATGAATCTTCCTATCAAAAAAAGTACTCATGTCTAGGAAGACATTGCAATATCAAATGATAGATACATGTTTGAGTGTCTACATGACATTTTCTAGGTGGAATTCTTGGTTAATTTGCATGAATAGTTGGAAAGGTATGACATAGAGCATCGACATTGGTGTCCATCATCTAGACTTGAGTGGACCACTGAGAAGTTCTAAAATCCAATAGTATGGACATAAGCTAACCCTAAAAAATAGTTTTTGGTACTAATGTGCAAGTGAAGGTTATGCTTTGGTTCTCATGATAGAATGTCACTGATCTTTGATCAATGCACTTGAATTATTTGGGAATGGGTTGTGTGGGAGAGCAATAGAGGAAATATCGGCGTGGATACAAATGTCGATGGTGGAAAGAGGTATGTTTCCAAGTCCCATTGAGATGGAAGTGTAAGCATTGTGTGGGAGTATGGTAGGAGAACCCGATGGAAAATTTGGTTTCAGAAGTTGCTTGAAGGATCAATAATGGTAAAGGTTGTGTACTCGGAAAGATAACGACATAATTGATAACAAAGACATGCAAAGATGATAGATAATTTGTGGTGGGATAAAATGAAAAATATCCATGTCATGCAAGCATTTTTGAAAATAAGATATGGTTCCAAAATGCATCTAGAGTGTGGTATTATGCAAAGGATACGAGAAGTACATGAAGGAGCTTTGGCTTACCGCAAAAGTAAAGATAAAGAAAGTACATTGTTGTAAAGAAACTAGGAGTTCCTAGAGGGGGAAATAACTTCAAAAGAAGAAAGGTGGTGAGTGCATGATGAAAAAGAGAATTCATGTATGTAGACTGTAAGCACATAGATGTTGGTTGATCCTATTGACCTAGATGTTATTGTGAGTATCATAGAAGAGTGGAACCAAGAAAAGGTGTGTGAAGATAACTTTTTAGATTGCATCATTCTAGTACTCTAATCTTGTGAATTCACATACCATCAAGGAAGCAAACTAAAAATGGTAGCAAACATAGTTCATCCTATGTCCTACTCCCTGTGCCTTTTGAATATCATCAAGACCCCTATAAAATTGTTTTTTTTTGGACAAAAGTGGTTATGTCATATAAAAATTAAAAAAGAGATAATATAGAGAGATACAACGAACTGATTTTTAGGAAAAAATAATTCCTAAGAGTCTGCAATTTCTCCTACAAACATTTCCAAACATTCCCTCAGACAAATAAAAAACAGCCTAACATCCTAAGGAGGAAAAGCTGAGGATAAAAAAATATTGATCGACATCTCATTCTTACTTAAACCCATTTAATTATTAGCAGCCTGATCCGCCATGTCATTTATCTCACGGGGAATATGAAAGAACTCTAAACACCGAAATGACTTAGAGAGATCCTTA
Source organism: Pseudotsuga menziesii (assembly GCA_001517045.1). Lineage (NCBI taxonomy): Eukaryota > Viridiplantae > Streptophyta > Pinopsida > Pinales > Pinaceae > Pseudotsuga > Pseudotsuga menziesii. Next base: position 262,081 of record LPNX010037125.1, read on the forward strand.
ATTATTTTAATCAGTCTAGCTAACCTCAAATTTCGACTTTAACTTGCTCCATTCAGTTCCTGGATTATCAACCGGGAATCTCCAAAGACAATAGCTTCCTCAACTCCTTTTTCTTTCAACTACTTGATTCCTTGCCACAACCGGTAGGATTTAACGATGTTATTGGAGACGGTTCCAATATTCCAGAAATATTCCACTTCTATTTTTCCCTCAGGACAAATAATGACCCCTTTGCCTCTCGCCATCCTTGGATTCCCCTTTGAGGCACCGTCGAAGAACAACTTGAACATTTCCTTTCTTTCATCCAGTTTCCAATTTGAGATTTATCATGTCTAATTTCCCAAATATCCAGCTTCTTCAGAATTGGATCTATGTCAACAATAGAAAAATTAAAGGAATGCATCCAATTAATCTCATTGGCTGCGAGCTTGGATTTGTTCCTAGCGAGCTGGTTGATCTTTAACACCTCTCCCATAAGAGCTTGCATTTTGGAAACTATTTTCCCTGGCATTTCATCCTTGTTCTGGAAAATTCTATGGTTACTCTCTATCCAAAGATACCAGCAGACAAGCTTTGGGAGTATCATCCAACACTGTTTCATTCTCTTTTTATTCTCCAATTCACCATTATATGCCTTTTCCCAATTAACTAACCAGAGATGAACATTACCAAGAAACTCCACCTTGCCAAACCATGGGATGGTGAGCTGATCCCACACTGCTCTGGCGAAGGGGAAGATGAAGAAAAGATGTGATATGGTTTCAGAATTGACCCGACATAGTGGGAATCTAAACGGGACTTCTATCCCATGCTTCTGCGGGTTCTCTCTCGTAAGAATCTGGCTGTGCAACACTATCCAACAGAAAATATCGATTTTGAGTAGAGTTGGAGCTTCCCACAAATTCTTCCAGATCGCAAGGTCATTGGAAAAGCTGGGGACTACTGAGTACACGCTGTAACCATGAGTAGAGGTGTATAGCCCCAATCTTCCTAATCCATGGTGATCTTCGACTCCTATAGCCACCAGTGCATTGCCTGAAAGATAATCTAGGAATTGACGTTTCTCTCCCTCCATCTCCACTAGGCACTCAGGCAAGTTCCATCTGATCCATCTGTGAGGAGTCTCAATATCCCATTGGGCTATGTCCCACATCGTATTGATTCCCTGCTGATCAAACCACCTTTTGAGAGCTGGAGGCAGCGATTTACCCATGATTGAGTCCTACCAGAACTTAATCATCTTGCCATTTCCAGGTACCTATTGAAGATCCTCCTTAAATCTAGGCAACGCCTTCTTACAGAGAGAGAAGATGGGAGAGCCATTGTTGATCCTAGGAGTGGAATCTAGGCATTGGAGTCTCGGTCCTATGAAATACTTGTTCCAAATCACCTTACTACTCTAGGAGGGATTTTGGTCAACCAGATTCCAAAGCAACTTAGCTCCCAATGCTAAATTTTGGAATTTCAGATCTCTGAGCTGGAGGCCTCCTTCCATCCGAGGCATTTTAATTTTCCTCTAGTTGATAAGAGCAATTTTTTTCCCTTCTCCGTTTTTCCCTCCTTTCCAAAGAAAGGATCTCAACATACACTCTATTTTTTCTAAAAAATTTGGTCAGAGCCAAATAGAATAGAACATTGATAAAGCAGATAGCTATTGAGAACAGATTTAACCATAACCAATTTCTTGACAAGATTTAACCAAACAACACCCCAAGCCATGTTTTTTTTTTAGTTTTTCAATTAAAGGATTCCAATTTTAGCACTTCATCTTATTTCTGAATATAGGGATCCCTAGATATTTAAAGGAGTGCCAAATAATACCTCCTTCAATTTCTAGTATCCATGATATCCCAGACATCTCCCTTGGATTGATGTTTCAACTGCAGATTGAGCTCTTTCTAAGGTTTAGTTTGCTCCTTGAAGCTTGATAGTAGTGATCCAATTCAGCTTTGAATCTTCTGGCTATGAGCTGACTTGCTCCTTCGAGTAGAACTGTGTCATCTGTAGACTGAGCATGATTTATATTTTTAATTCCTTGAGCCTTACTAATGCCAATTAAGTCCTTGTCCCTCCTAGCTTGCTCAAGTTGGAGAGTGAGAATGGAGGCTTAGATTGCATAGAGCAGAGGCGATAGTGGGAAACCTTGCCTCAATATTCTCATCGCTTGGAAGAAACCAACTGCTCTTCCGTTTATAAGGGGGGCGATCCAAGGCATACTGATGTAGGCTTTGGCCCATCTGGTGAAGCTCAAATCGAAGCCATATCTTTCCATAACATTGAGGAGAAAGGTAGGAGAGACTCTGTCAAATGCGTTGGCTAAGTCAATCTTCACCACCCTACCTTTTTCGCCATTCTTCTGGCTGGAGTGTATTGCCTCTTGGACTAGGATAATATTATCCTAGATTCTCCTGCCTTTAATAAAACCTCCTTGGTTCTTTGGAATGATAAGAGGCAGTATTTCTTTTAAACTTCTAGCCATTAATTTAGTAATAATCTTGTACCCAATATTACACAGGGATATTGGGTGAAATCTGTCAAAGGAGCTCGCATATTTCTCTTTGGGAATCAGAGCAAGAAAGGATGAATTGGTGCTTCCATCGATTTTGTCACATCTCCAAGATTTAGTCACCATTTTAAATAAGTTTTTTCTAAACAATTTCCTAGCATGCTTTGATGAAGGTTGCATTGAAGCCATCTAGACCAGGTGACTTGTCATCCTTCATATCATGCATGCCATATTTCATCTCTTCAATCATGATTCTCTTAACCAGCCTATCGTTGTCCTTTTTTCTAACGAGTTTTGAATTAAATCCATTATCTCACTATCATCAATGGTGATGGCCTCTACTGAGTAAATCATGTTGAAGTGGAGACTGGATTCAAATTTGATCTCATCAAAATCACAAATAAATTTATCCTGGACATGTATCTCCTACACCGTTTTAAAATTCTTTCTTGATTCTACCTGTTTATGAAAGAACCCAGAGTTACAATCTCCAACTTGGAGCCAAAGACAACTTACTTTCAGCCTCCCAAGCGCAGCCTCATGTCTGCAGGCATTGAAGAGATCTTGCTGTAATTTAACTTCTTTATTTTGGTCCTCCTCGAATATGTGGCTAGATTCCATGGCGATCTGGTGGGCCTCCAACATCAGCATGAATTTTTTTTTTGGATTAGATTTTCAAGAGTTTTTGCCTATTTCTACCCCTATAAAATTTTTGTTAAGAGAGAAAGTGTGTGGTTGATTAGTAGTTCAAGTAACCCTATTGTAATGTGAACAACATGAGTGTGACCTATCAAGGGAATTGGAAGTTATATTTGGTGTTATCAAATTCTATAAGTGTTGTTGTAGGAGTACCGCAAGTTATACAACATCTAAAAGCTGATAGATTTGTGCTGGTACAGACTCATCAAAGAATAGTGACAACTCATCCAAAGGAATCATCTTTGTGATTTCCTTTGTTCCACTGTGATACCATTTGGAATGTGTGGAGAACCCCAGATGTTACGCACTTGGTGGAATTCCAAATGACATTGCAAGGAATATTTTTGCAATAGTATATCAAGTGTAAGTAAGATGCTCTTGCGTTACAGGGTGTGAATTTGGTTCAACTAAGGGCATACTTTGTATAGCAGTTCCAAAATCGAAAGTTTGAACAAAAAAGTGTTGCAAAATTGAAACAGATTAAGAATAGGGTGTGTGAGACCATTCAAGATTATGATTAGTGGTTTTGAGATTTTATGAATTAATTGAGATGCAATATTGGCAAGGTGTAGCGTAAAAAGTGGTTTACTGATGGGTTGTTACCCCATCTAAATGCATTGTTGCTACAATAGTAGAAGTTGACGTAGTGGTAAGCATTGGAACTTACTATTTGGATGTATTCTATAAGTGTATTAACCAAATATTGAGTCTCGAAGTTGGCTCCATGGTTAGCATAACTCTAGGATTAGTTGACTACTTTGTCAGAGAAGATTTAAGAGTTGGCAAAGGAAAAGTTGAGCACACAAGAGACAATGTGGTGCACATTGTGTAAGATAAAATGCCACATATATAATGATTTTCCCATGACCTAGAGGTATTCCACAATAATAAATAATCCATTTGTGGATAGTATCCTAAGAAAAGTAGATGTTGGATTCTGTGAGATATGTAAAAATCTAGGTCACGATCCACATCATTTCTGACTTTTATAGAAGTATAACATAATTGAAAGAACAATACATTGTAATCTTTATAGGGTAAACGTTCATCATTCAAAGGATTATCATGCATTATCTACATTCATTGAAAGATTTGAGAAGAAGTTGTTCATGATGGACTAGATGGAAGGTCAAAAGTCGAGGAAAGAATCTATTCTTAGAATATGAGTCAAGATAATTGGGTGTCAAGGAATACTGTTATACCATCCTTAACCATTGTGTTACAATGGTAATGGGGCAATGCACATTGCTTTCAGTTGTTTATAGCTATGTTAGCATCATTGCAACCATTATCAAAAGACTAGGCATAATAATGAAGATTACCTAGAGTTGATATAAAAGTAGGAGGCAATTGGCATAAGGCAACATGATGTGAGAATGGTTAATTTTGAATTGTGGATCCTCAATGGAAGTGAGTCATGCCAAGCATACACTGGTATAAATATCATCACTTGGGGTGGATTCAATACATGCATAGATGTGGGAACAACAAATGAAGGTCCTAGAAATATATCTCCACTGAAAGCATCCATGTTTCACCCAAAGCAATAGAAAGGGTTTCTATGAAACACATTAGAAGTAATGTAGTAAGTAGTCCATGCATAGGATATTGGCCTAGAGGATGTGGAGATATCTCAGTCTGTGATTTTCCTATTGAATAAACAACTAAGGAGGTCCATAGGTGGTTGAAGGCTTTCTTATAGATATTAGAAGATGATTAAGTTGTGGATAGTCTGAATGAAGTACTTGTTTGAGTTTTGGGACAACCTGTCATGCCCATTGATCTTCCATTACATGTGATATAAAGAAGTTTGTCAAAGAAATAATTAATCTTAATGATTTAACTAGAGGATATGAGGTGTAAGAAGTCATGCTTGATCTTATATCAAACACAAAGATCCTACCTGAGAAGTCCCAAAAGTTCATGGAAATGCCAAGTTTTGTGTAGTCATTGATATAGTTGCAATTAACAAACTAGTCGAGGATATTTTTAATTGGAGCACTAAAACATATGGAGGTTAAAATTGATGGCATCAAGGCCTATGTTGACACTGATGTAACACCCCGGTTTTGACCCCATTGCATTAAATGTACATGATGTATATATTGTAATGAATCATGGTGTGGAGCTAAAGGCAAAAAGCCCCGCCATTGATTTAATTGTGTTATGCTTCGGCAAACAGAATCCTTGCTGATGGTCTATCGTGGTATATGACATATATTAAGTTTTGTCATCATATAAAAATGCATCTTTAATTAAAATGAACCCCGACCAGCTATGTTCGCGGCAACTAGATTGAGAATGGGCATGATTTTCACAAGGATAAGGGTGGGGGATGTGAAACCTTGGGCAATGGGGGAAAAAGCCATGTGTCACCTTCCCTTGTCTTACCCAACTACCACCATTGAAAACTGTTGCTGTTAGTTGGGGAAGTTATGGCTGGGAGTGGAGTGTGGCAGGACTGTTAGTCCTTGCCCACACGCACACTCCACCAGCGGATTGAACCTCATGATGGGCAGGAGAATGACTATGCCTCTCATTCCATCCTCTCCAATACGCAACTTTTTCCCTTGTCTGTTCATCCTCACGTAGGGGTGGTAGTCTGATTGTTCCCACACACAGGCTTCTTTCCTGTTTTGGTCTAACGCAGCCAGGAGAGAGGAACCGTCTCCACTGTCATTCACATTTTCCACACAGAGGAATTGAGTGTTTTTCAATCCGTATTTGGGATTTGGTGTGAATCTTCTCTCACGCACTGGGTTCTGCATTGTTGTTACTCACGCAGCAAGCTGGGAGCCGTTCGGTCACTATCACCCATGATTTTTCCTATGGAGAGCCATTTTTACACTCAGGGACTATGTGTAAGTTTTCCCTACCGATTTGTGGCTCGTGCATATGTTTTTCCCTCTGTATTTTGGGGTCTAGTGCAAGTTTCCCTTACGCACAGGTTGGGAGACTGTATTTTCTTCCCCAGTGTGGTCTGTGTAAGTTTTCCCGGTGACTTCGTGGTCCAGGATGGACTGTTGTTTTCCCCATGTCGTGAGCTGTGTTTACTGATACATTTTGGGACTGTTGTAATTCACTTGGGAGTCGTCTTGGCCACGATAGGGCCAAGAATGACTCAGGAGTCGTTTCCCTGCTCAAGCTGTAACTGCTGATTGATTGCATGCATGCAATGGTTGGTCTTCAGACTGTGTAGGGAGCAGGGATGGGGGCTTGGTTTGCTTGATAAACCTGGTGTGTTTGGAAGCCACACAGACAGGGCTAGAGGGCTGGCTTTCTTCTCCACAACCCCTGAATAGAATTGGAAGGGAAGTCAGGGCCTGAGGGACTGTGTAGCAGAGAAGGGACTGATTCCTTGTGTTGGGTGTGTGTGGGTGTCTTAGAAGTCAGGATAGTTCTGGTGTAGGTGTTCCTGGCTCTATAATGAGCTCACCAGCTTAGCATTTATCCTTTCCCAGCTCCTGGATGGCCTGATAAACCTGACCATGTTGGCTTGGCTATCTTGTTGATGGCCTGACAAACCCAACTGTGTTAGCTTGGCTGTGTGTTGTGTATCCTTGGCTATGTGTAAGCCTGCTTGTTCCTTATTCCTTGGGGAATCATGCCTAGCTCGGGGGTGGCAGCGTTGCTGAGAGATTAAGGAGCACGCTGGCCTATGGTTGGGTGGAACGTTGCAGTGACGTAGCTGGTTGCGGGACAAGTTCTTCATAAGATAAGTAACCTTGTCTATTTTACTCCTGCAATTATATTTACTGTTAATAAATTATGATGAACATGTTGAATGAATGAATGTGCGTTTGCTTCTGCTGTGTATGATAAATAATTATGTATCTATGCATGTTATAATTCAATGCATTATATTCAAATTCTATGAATGCACATGTTCATGGGGCTGGTTGCCCGGATGGTTAATCCCATGGTAGCATCCTCTGCGCCGGTCGAAGGGCCGGGGACGTTACAGTGTGGTATCAGAGCTCATGTTGCAGCATGGGCCTGAATGAGCCATGAAGGATGTAGTGACAGAAGCAGGATATCTTTCTGCCCAACAAGGTCAGAAGTTATGACAGAAAACTTCCATAAAAATTTGTCTAAGTGTTTGCGCTGTCAGTTCATCGGAACACTTAGTGGGAAGGACTTCCAATGTAGCGAAGAGCTGGGCGGAAGCACACCCAACGGAGGACAGTTGGAAGAAAATTGTGGAAAATTTTCTAAGTGTGCAATGTCCGTCGACGGAAAATAGATGTTGGGTTTGCCAACACCGCGGAAGAATTTAGCGGTTTGTTAGCCCGCCGTTGCAGCTGCCAGAGGGACTAAAACGTCGATGCGGCAGTGTTATTGGTTCTGATCGCCGACAGTAGGAAAGTTTCAAAATTTGGTTTAAGTGTTGAAATCGTCGGTGGAAAATAGTTGATTGAGCGCTCGCCGTTGCGGATGGCTAGACAAATACGCGTCCGACGGGTAAGGCCTCCGACCTCCGACGCCGTGAAGAAAGAAAGTTTAATTTTTTTTTGTAAAACATTGGCCACCGAAAGAAGAAAGTGGTTGAACATGCGCTCACCATTTCAGAATCCTAGAGCACTAGCCTTTCGATGAGAAGAGACTGTTGATACCAATCAGGTTATGCCTCAGCAGATTGGTCCTCCATTGCAGCTGCTGATGGAACTATTTCACCAATGAAAAGAAGAGAATTGAGCCGATCAAAGCGGTGAAAAGGAAGGCTAAAGGGAAAATTTTGAAAATTTCTCTAAGTCTTGGAATTGTCGGTCATTGACGATGGTTAGTTGAACACATTGCCGACATCTAGTTAATTAAATTGCCGATGAGCTATGTTGGATGAAGTTAGTGGATTGAACGTCCGCCATTGTGGCCATCTAATGGAATACCCTTCCGAAGGTTAGAGGCTTCGACCGTCAAATAGTGGATAGAGCTTCCGACAGTCGATGAGTTTATGGTCCACGGAACCGCAGTGGGATCACTACCTGCCGTTGCGGCTGTTTAGTGGACTATACTTCCGATGAACAGTGCACCCGACCGTCGATACATTGGAAGAAGCTAGTTGTTTTGACCGCCGAAACGTCGGAATGTTAGTTGGGATAAGACCCGATCCTGTACAAGGAAATTTTAGGTTTTTCAATGGGATTTCTTAGCAGATTTTGACTGTTTTTCAGAGGGATTTTCAGTGGCGTTTTAGTGGATTTTCAGGGTTGAAAAGGAGAAAGTGGCAGCGATCTTATGCGCTAGATTGCGCGAAAATTCAAGATTTACCAAAACAAAAAAACAAAAAAAACGAGGGTGCTGCCCTCGACCTGCTCGAAGCCACAAGGGGGCAAGCCCCCTTGACCACCGTCGTCCCCCTCAGACAGACGTTCTTTGATGAAGAAAATTGTGTTTGGGAAAATTGTTATTTTATGGTTTTTCCAGGAGAAGGTAAGTAAATTTTGAATTATATCAATGTTATGCATCTAACAGTTGTGTTACTGGCACGTTTGCAGAATCATAGTCACCTTCAAGAGCAGTATTCTAGGTAGTGCAGCTTGGTAAGCAAGTGGTCGTTCAGTTATGAGAACCCATGATGGATATGATGCTCGGGATTTTTACGAGCATGCGCGTGATGCCATGGGAGAAAATGTCCGTAATGGAAATGATGACATAGAGTCTAATGGAAGGAGATTCCAAGAGACATCGTTAGATGTTGCAGCCACCATGAGAAGCTTGATTAAAGCCCAGGAAGAGCAACATCAGCTGAATGCTGCTATGTTGTAGAGTTTGATAGACTTGCAAAGAAAGATAGACTTTGGGTGGGGTACAGCAAGACCAGAAGGCAGTAAGAGCAGCACTAGGAGAAGGAGAAGGACTTCTAGTGGATCATCAGATTTTGAAGAATCCAGCGGGGATTCAAGTTCTTCTTCTCATAAAAGGAAAAGAAAGAGACACCATAGGGATCGCTCTTGGGATGAATTTAAGAAAGCTAAACTTCCTACATTTGATGGTGAGGTAAAGACTGGACAAGAAGCTGAAGCTTGGCTTCTTGGGATAAATAAGTACTTTCAAGTGCATGATTATTTAGGAAACATGAAGGCAAGAGTTGCCATATTCAATTTGAATGGAAGGGCATCCATTTGGTGGGAACACTTCAAGCAATTAAAGAGGATCAGTGAAAGGAGACTTAAGTGGAAATAGTTCAAGAAGTATTTCAAGAAGAAATACCTCTCTGACAGGTATTATGATGACAAGATTAAGGAGTTCCATGAGCTGAGATTGGGACATCGGACCATGGAAGAATATGCAAATAAGTTTTTGGAGTTGTTGAGGTATGTCCGGTACATCGGAGATGAAAAAGTGAAGGTCCAGCATTTTCTGAGTGGATTACCTCAGTCTTACAAAGATAGAATTGAGTTTTATGAACCTAGAACTCTTGAAGAAGCAATAAGGAAGGCTAAGTATTGCTATGATCAAAGCAAAGGTAAAACTGATTACCATAAGGCATGGAAGGACAAGAAGAATGAGAAGTTTGACCAAAGAAAGAAAGGTTTCAAACCTTCTAACTTCAAGAATCAGTAGAAGCAACCATCCCAAGTTGCAAGTAAACCAGTTGGAGTGACAGGAGAAAAGCCTAAGGATCCACAACAGGATAGAGGGCCACTCCAATGTTGGAAATGTGGAGGACCCCACATGCGCAGGAATTGTCCACTCAAGAATGAGAGTGCAAGACCGGCTTATAACATTCAAGAAGCAGAAACAGTGGGACAAGTAGCAAGGGAAGCCCCTAGGATTTATGCAGCACTGGAGGACCGCCATGCAGATCACCAGTCAACCGTGGTTGAAGTAGCAGGTAAGATTGCTGAGCAACCTATTTCTATTTTGATTGACCCTGGTTCTACTCATAGTTACATTACTCCTAGAGTAGTGGAGATTTGTGCTTTTAAGAAAGTAAAGCATAGGAAGTCTTGGTTAGTTTAGCTAGCCACTGGAACTAAGAGAAAGGTTAGTGAAGTGGTAGAGAAATGTCCATTGGTCATGAATGGATTGGTCACTTGCATAGATATGACTGTTCTACCACTTGGATCCTATGATGTTCTCATTGGAATGGATTGGTTAGAAGCTCACAGGGTGAAGCTTGACTGTTACAATAAGACTTTTGAATGCATGAATGAAGAAGGGAACCTAGTAGTTGTGAAAGGTATTCCAAAAGGTGATTTTAGTATGCCAATTTTCAACAATGCAGTTAAAGAATTTTTGTAGGAAGGGTTTCCAGTTGTATGCAGCTCAAATTTTGGAGGCAACAGGAGACGAAACTCCTAGGTTGGAGGACTATCAGGTGTTACAAGAATTGAGGGATGTGTTTCCTGATGAGATTCTAGGGCTTCCTCCAAAGCGGGACATTGATTTCACAATTGAACTTGTGCCAGGAACAACATCGGTGTCTAAGGCACCCTACAGGATGAGTACACTGGAGATGCTAGAACTAAAGATGCAACTGCAAGAGTTGTTGGAAAAGAAGTATATCCGGTTGAGTGTGTCTCCTTGGGGAGCACCAGTTCTGTTTGTAAAGAAGAAAGATGGTACACTCAGATTGTGTATTGATTACAGACAGTTGAACAAGGTTACAGTGAAGAATAAATATCCTTTGCCTAGGATTGATGACCTCTTTGATCAAATGAGAGGAGCAAAGGTATTTTCCAAGATTAACTTGAGGTCTGGTTACCATCAGGTGAGAATTAAGGATGAAGACATTCATAAGACAACCTTCAGGACAAGGTATGGACATTATGAGTTTGTAGTGGTACCATTTGGCCTCACAAATGCACCAGCTACATTTATGTGCCTTATGAATAGTGTCCTTAGCAGGTATTTGGACAAGTTTGTTCTTGTTTTCCTTGATGACATTCTTGTTTATTCTAAGAATGAGAAAGAGCATGAAGAGCATTTGAGATTGACATTTAAATTGCTCAGGGAGCATCAACTATATGAAAAACTGAGCAAGTGTGACTTCTATAGAGATAGAATTCAGTACTTGGGTCACATTATCTCAAAGGAGGGTATATCTATGGACCCTGAAAAGATTGAAGCCATTATGAATTGGCCTACTCCAAGAAATGTGACAGATGTAAGATCTTTTATGGGACTTGCAGGATACTACAGGAGATTCATTGAGGGATTTTCCAAGGTTGCACATGCCATCACTTCTTTGCAAAAGAAGGGGATAAAGTTTGAATGGACATCGAGGTGTGAAGAAAGGTTCCAGCTGTTGAAAAATCTTCTCACCAGTGCACCCGTACTAAAAGTTGCAGATCCAGAGAGAAATTTTGTGGTGTGTACCGATGCATGCAGACAAGGGCTTGGAGGATTTCTTATGCAGGACAACCACGTGATATGTTATGAGTCAAGAAAGCTGAAGGAGCATGAGAAGAACTATGCCACTCATGATCTAGAGCTTGCAGCCATAGTACATGCTCTCAAGATGTGGAGACATTACTTGATGGGCAGGAGATTTGAGCTCAGAACAGATCACTGTGGACTGAAGTATTTGTTTGATCAACCTACTCTGAAAGCTAGGCAAGCAAGATGGCTGGAATTTTTATGTGAGTTTGATTTCGAAATCAAGCACATAAAATGAAAAGAAAACAAGGTAGCTGATGAACTCAGCAGGAAGATGCAAGAAATGCATGTGGCATCTCTTAGTACTTGCCAATCAGATTTGAGGCAGCAGATTGTTAGTCATGCTGCTGGAGATGAATTGTATGAGTAGGTAAAAGACAAATTGCAGCAGAAAAGTCTTGAGAAGAGGCATGAGGGATATAAATTGGAAGAAGATGGAATTCTCACGTATAAAGGTAGAATTTATATTCCAGATGTAATAGATTTAAGGAGAGTTGTTATGGATGAAATCCATCAAGCTTTGTATTCTGGTCACCTAGGATATCAGAAGACAATTGCTACCGCTAGAAAGCAGTACTTTTGGCCAGGAATGAAAAGGGATATGGCTGAGTACATTTCGAGGTGTATGAAATGTCAACAAGTAAAGGTTGAGCATCAACATCTAGCAGGCTTGTTGCAGCCTTTGACAGTTTCAAAATGGAAATGGGAAGTTATTTCCATGGATTTTATTACAGGATTGCCGATGACTTGGAGACAACATGATTCCATCATGGTTGTGGTAGACAAGTTGACTAAGGCAGCGCATTTTATACCGGTTAAGTCTATGCATAAGACGGATGACATTGCAAAGATATTCATGAAGGAGATTTTCAAATTGCATGGATTGCCGAAGGCAATAGTCTCTGACAGAGATGTTAAGTTCACTTCCAACTTTTGGAAGGGGTTGTTTAAATATTTGGGTACAAAGCTAAACTTCAGCACTGCATACCATCCTCAGACAGATGGGTAGACAGAGAGAGTTAATCAGGTGCTTGAAGACATGCTTCACATGTACGTGATGGACAAACCAACCAAGTGAGAAGATTACTTACACTTGGTAGAGTTTGCTTATAACAATGGACAGCAGGCATCCTTGGGGATGAGTCCATATGAAGCTTTGTATTGAAGAAGGTGTAGGACACCAGTGACTTGGGATAACCCAGTGAACAGGATTGTGCTTGGACCATAATTGCTCAAGGAAATGGAGCAAGAGGTTGTAAAGAATAGGCAGAATCTGAAAGTAGCACAAGACAGACAGAAAAGCTATGCAGATAAGCATAGGGTGAACAGGGAGTTCAGTGTTGGGGATCATGTTTACCTCAAATTGAGGGCAAAGAAGAGTTCCTTGAAGCTTGGAAGTTGTGCCAAGCTGTCACCTAGATACTATGGGTCGTTTGAAGTGATTGAGAGAATAGGGCCCGTTGCATATAGACTTGCATTGCTTGCTATCACTAGGGCTCATAATGTTTTTCATGTTTCTTTGCTTAAGAGATATGTACATGATCCTAACCATGTGATAAATTGGGATGTGAGTCAGGTGGAACTCGAGGGAGAGTTCCGAATCGAGCCAATGCGCATCCTCGACAGGAAGGTCACAATGCTCCGGAACTGGGCCATAGGTCAAGTAAAGGTGCAATGGGAGCACTACGGACCTGAAGAGGATACATGGGAGCTGGAGGATTCCATGCGGTTGGCACATCCATTTTTGTTCAATTCTACGGATCATTGAGGCGATACCAGTGTAGCATTTTGTTCAAATTTTGTAAAGCACTGAGGATAGTGCTATTGAAGGGGGAGGGGAATGTAACACCCCGGTTTTGATCCCGTTGCATTAAACGTACATGATGTATATATTGTAATGAATCATGGTGTGGAGCTAAAGGAAAAAAGTCCTGCCATCGATTTAATTGTGTTATGTTTTGGTGAACGGAATCGTTGCCGATGGTCTATCGTGGTATACGACATATATTAAGTTTTTTCATCATGTAAATATGCATCTTTAATTAAAATGAACCCCGATCAGTTATGTTCGTGGCAACTAGATTGAGAAGGGGCATGATTTTCACAAGGATAAGGGTGGGGGATGTCAAACCTTGGGAAATGGGGGAAAAAGCCATGTGTCATCTTCCCTTGTCTTACCCAACTACCACCATTGAAAACTGTTGCTGTTAGTTGGGGCAGTTATGGCTGGGAGTGGAGTGTGGCAGGACTGTCAGTCCTTGCCCACACGCACACTCCACTAGTAGATTGAACCTCACAATGGGTAGGAGAATGACTACGCCTCTCATTCCATCCTCTCCACTACACCACTTTTTCCCTTGTCTGTTCATCCTCATGCAGGGGCAGTAGTCTGATTGTTCCCATGCATAGGCTTCTTTCCTGTTTTGGTCTCACGCAGCCAGGAGAGAGGAGCCGTCTCCACTATCATTCACATTTTCCACATAGAGGAATTGAGTGTTTTTCAATCTGTATTTGGGATTTGGTGTGAATCTTCTCTCATGCACTGGGTTCTGCATTGTTGTTACTCACGCAACAAGCTGGGAGCCGTTCGGTCACTATCACCCACGATTTTTCCTGTGGAGAGCCATTTTATGCTCAGGGACTGTGTGTAAGTTTTCCCTACCAATTTGTGGCTCGTGCATATGTTTTTCCCTCTGTATTTTGGGGTCTGGTGCAAGTTTCCCTCACGCACAGGTTGGGAGACTATATTTTCTTCCCTAGTGTGGTCTGTGTAAGTTTTCCCGGTGACTTCGTGGTCCAGGATGGACTGTTGTTTTCCCCATGTCATGAGCTGTGTTTACTAATATGTTTTGGGACTGTTGTAATTCGCTTGGGAGTCGTCTTGGCCACGATAGGGCCAGGAATGACTCAAGAGTCGTTTCCCTGCTCAAGCTGTAACCGCTGATTGATTGCATGCGTGCAATGGTTAGTCTTCGGACTGTGTAGGGAGTAGGGATGGGGGCTTGGTTTGCTTGATAAAACTGGTGTGTTTGGAAGCCACACAGACAGGGCTAGAGGGATGGCTTTCTTCTCCACAACCCCTGAATAGCACTGGAAGGGAAGTCAAGGCCTGAGGGACTGTGTAGTAGAGAAGGGACTGATTCCTTGTGTTGGGTGTGTGTGGGTGTCTTAGAAGTCAGGCTAGTTCTGGTGTAGGTGTTACTGGCTCTGTAATGAGCTCACCGGCTTAGCATTTAGCCTTTCCCAGCTCCTAGATGGCCTGATAAACCTGACCATGTTGGCTTGGCTGTCTTGTTGATGGCCTGACAAACCCAATTGTGTTAGCTTGGCTGTGTGTTGTGTATCCTTGGCTATGTGTAAGCCTGCTTGTTCCTTATTCCTTGGGGAATCATGCCCAGCTCAGGGGTGGCATCGTTGCTGATAGATTATGGAGCATGCTGGCCTATGGTTGGGTGGAACGTTGCAGGGACGTAGCTGGTTGTGGGACAAGTTCTTCATAAGATAAGTAACCTTGTCTATTTTACTCCTGCAATTATATTTATTGTTAATAAATTATGATGAACATGTTGAATGAATGAATGTGCATTGCTTCTGCTGTGTATGATAAATAATTATGTATCTATGCATGTTATACTTCAATGCATTGTATTCAAATTCTATGAATGCACATGTTCATGGGGCTGGTTGCTCGGATGGTTAATCCCATGGTAGCGTCCTCTTCGCTGGTCGGAGGGCCGGGGACGTTACAATTGAATTCATCAATATATTGGATGAGATTGATCCCTACATTGCACTATTCAGAATTAATTGATATTTGGATAACAATGTTATGTTGAACTTAAAGTAAAGGTAAATTCCATTTGAGAAAGGAGGTAATCGAGATGATCATCCATTGGACCCAACATTAGGTGGGTGTTATGTAGAACTAGTGGAGGAGATTCTAGATGATGGTTTCCTATATCACTTGTATATCCTCACCACTAAAAATTGAAAGAAATATAAACCTATATTGGACCCTTCATTTTTTGAATGCTATGAAACGATGGAAGGATGAAAATGCACCACCACATAGTACAGAGACCGGTGCAAGGGATGTAGAAGAGCATAAAGGGCATGAAAAAAGTCAACTACACATGACTAAAAGTTAAGTAGTTTAATTAATAACCAATGTGGGTAGTGGATTGACACAATAATCCCTATCAATTTTGACACACACACACATGGTAGTAAATTGTTGTCGTTGATGTTGCAAAAACACTACTATATCTTGCTTTATCCTTAAACTCTTGACTACACTTTGGTTGAGACTTTCTTCCCTTCAAGAAGATTAAAAAGGCTAGTGCTAATAGAATATAATGGATCCTTTATTGGTAATGCATGAGAACCATGCTCTCCATCTAATGCAAATAAATGGTTTTATTGTGGGCACTTCTTGTTTAGAGGAAGGTATTTGTAGGATGACTGGTACAATTTATAAAAACGTGAATAAAAATTGGTGGGAAAAGAGATTCGAATATTTTGTAGCTCAAAAATTCAAGTTGTGGAAAATAACCATCGTCTGTGTGAAAATTTTGCATTGTACGATGGCCCTTTAGATTATCAATACAAGGTTTCATGGATTGAGTTTCATATGAGTTTGTACAAGTGGTTGAAGCGATTGGAAGAAGACCCGAAGTATAGAGATCGACAAAAGAAAAATATCCAGTAGAATATCTACAATATGGTTGTATTACAATGAGTAAATCACCAAATCACTCATGCTATATATTTTTGGGTGGACAACATGACAGAAGGGTACACTGTAGAAATTGTTATAGAGCATTGTTTCTCTTTCCAACGCAGAAGTAGCGTTAAGAAGGGATATTGGGTATACTAGTGTCTGAAATCGATATATGGATCAATATATTTTTAGTGGAAGAACGTATTTTACCATTCAACCTTGTTTCCATGGCTAAGTAAATTTCCTACACTATAGGGGTGGCTAGACTGGTGCTAATGAGTTGCGGAATGTAGGGAACTAACAAAATGGGTGAGTAGGGATTAGATAGTAGTGAGAGGGTTGAACAAGTTATGTATAGGTAAACTATTACATATTATTGGTGGATGAACCATATGCATGTGGTTAGGAGGATGGTCTATAAAACACCATGGATGTTCCATTGGAGGTTGCAAGGGGGCAAGCCCCCTTGGCCTCCATTTTTTTTTAAATCTACAAAGTTGGATCTAGAGTTTAACTGCGACTACTAGAGTGACATAAAATTGGATAGATTGTGGATTATGAGTGGGTGTTATAGAAATGTCAAAGCTTTTAGGTTTGGAGAAAGTGGAAAAAGGGCAAAAGTAGTCAATTCCATAATTTTATAAAAGGTGGTTGGAGCATTAGATCAAATAACTGAAAATTGCTTAGTAATCCTTGTCATATGTATTATCTTGAACAATATAGAAGTTGTTTTCGTTTTCCATAGATCATCTTCTATAAGTGTCTAAAGTTGGCCTCCGGAGTTAAATCAACCTACAAGAAAAGTGAAAAAATTGGGCTATAATGGCAATTTTGGAGCACCATAACTTTGTGCTCATAATTCAGAATTGGGAATACTTATAGTCATTGGAAAGCCTATCCATAGGGGAACAATTGTACATAGTCAAATTCTGAATTGGTGATTTAGATGTTTCTATAACTTGATAAAAAAAACATCCGTAGTCATAATTTGACAAAAAATGTCAGTAAGGGTATTTTCCAGAATACATGAAAATTGAATTTTGGTTTCTAAGAATCTAATAAATCTAACAAATGAGTTTATATGAACACTTATGTAGATTTGAAATTATATCAAATACAATTAAGGTTCATCATTCCTTTTTCTTAATTGGGCTAAGAAAATCATCATCATGGATGATGCAAAAGACCCCTACGAAAATGAGACAGATGCTATGGGAGAACAAAATATAGATTAAAAATGCATAGACAAAATCCAATGGTGGAAGGAACCAAGTGACTCCCCCAGTCATTGCATAAAACACGAGGATCCTAAGGGTGGAACTACATATTTGTAGAGAAAATAATGAAAGGTTGATTAGAGCTCGAGAAGAACATAATCAACTAAATGAAGCTACTCTTCATAGTTTCAAAGACATTCAGAGGAAGATTAACTCTGGACATCACTCAGAAAATCAAGAAAAGAGTGTGAGTAGCACAAGGAGGAATTCTCACAAAAGGTCCCATAGTTCAAGGAGGATTTCTAGAGACAAAACATATATTGCAAAAATTTCTTCAAGTGAGTCATATGACTCTAGGGATTCCACTGAAGGATCAATCTCTTAATCTCATAGGAAGAAGAGGAAGAGGCCTTCCAATAAAAACTTGAATGGAGAATTTAGGAAGAAAAAGCCTCCTACATTTGATGGTGAGGTCAAATTTGGTAAAGAATGAGGCTTGGAATCTTGGGATGAGGAAGTATTTCCAAGTCCAATACTACTAAGGAAATATGAAAGAAAGAGTGGCTATTTGAGTGGAAGAGCATATATATGGTGGGATCACCTTAGTGAAGTGAAGAAGATTAATTAAAGGAATATTGTGTGGAAGCAATTCAAAAAATACTTCAAGAAATAATACCTCTTTGATAGGTACTATAATGGCAAAATTAAAGAATTCCATGAGTTGAAATTGGGCGAAATGACTATAGAGGAATATGCAAATAAATTATTGGAGTTGCTGACATATGTCAAGTATATCAGAGACTATAAGGTAAAAATTTAGTGTCTTCTAAGTGGTTTTCCTAAATTATACAAAGTCAGAATTGAGTTTGATGAGCCTCAAATTCTAGATGATACCATAAGAAAGGACAAGTATTGTTATGATCAAAACAAAAAAAAGACTAAATTCTACAAGGCATCGAAGGACAAGAAAAATGAGAAGTTTGACCAAAGAAAGAAGGGGTTCAAGCCTCCTCATTTTAGAAATCAGTAAATTCAGCCACCACAGGGTGTGACGAAGGTAGATAGGATGATGCGAGACAAGCATAGGGAGTCACTTCAATGTTGGGGATGTGGAGAGGACCATTTGCTTATAAATTGTCCACATCATATTGGGAGTGCAAAGCAAGTTCACAACATCCAAGTAGCTAAAGCCATGGGTCAAGTGGCAAGGATTGTCCCTAGAATTTATGTTGCACTAGAGGACCACCAAGAAGATCATTAATCAACTGTGGTTGAAGTTGAAGGTAATATTTCTAAGTAATCAATTTATATTTTGATTGACCCTAGATCTACTCACAGTTATATCAGTCCTAAAATGATTGAGATTTGTGATTTTAATAAAACTAAGCATAGTAAATCATGGTTGGTCCAACTAGCCACATGAACCAAGACAAAATTTACTGAATTTGTGGAGACATTTCCATTAGAAATGGATGGACTACTCAGTTGTGCAAATATGAATGTTTTTCCACTTGGTTCATATGATATTATCATTGGAATGGACTGGTAGGAATCACATAGAGTTAAACTTGATTGCTACAACAAAAATTTTGATAAGGGAGGAAACCGAAGGGTTGTAAAAGGAATTCCAAGGAAAATTTCTATTCAACAAATTTCAGCGATGCAACTGAAAAAGTTTTGTAGGAAAAATTATCAATTGTATGTAGCCCATGTTTTGGATAAAAAATGAAAATGAATTTCTCAGGTTAGAGGACTATCATGTGCTACAAGAATTCAAGGATGTGTTCCCAGATGAAGGGATAGGAATTTCTCTAAAAGAGGGACATATATTTCACAATAGATCTTGTGCCAGGAACTACACTAGTGTCTAAGACACCTTACATAATGAGAACACTATAATTATTAGAGATGAAAATGCAATTGCAATAATTATTTGAAAATAAGCACATAAGGACAAGTGTGTCTCCATGGGGAGCACCAACACTATTTGTGAAAAATAAATATGGAACACTTGGGCTATGTATTGATTACATGCAATTGAATAAAGTGAGAGTGAAAAAAAAGTTCCCATTGCATCAAATTGATGATCTTTTTTATGAAATGAGAGAGGCAAAGGTATTTTCAAAATTTGACTTGAGGTGTGGATACCATTAGGTAAGAATTAATGAAGAAAATATTCACAAGACAACCTTTAGGACAAGATATGAGCACTATGAGTTTACGGTGGTGTCGTTTGGTCTCACCAATGCACTGATTACATTCATGTGTCTCATGAATAGTGTTTTCAACAGTTATTTTGACAAGTTTGTTCTCATTTTTCTAGATGACATTCTTATATATTCTAAGAATGAAGAACATTTGAGAAGGTCTTTGCAATTGCTAAGGGAGAATAAGTTGTATGCAATTTCTAAAAAAATAAAATCTATTATTTGGGTTACATTATTTCAGAGGAAGTATTACCAGTGGATCTAGAAAAGATTGAAGCCATCATAAACTGGACAACTCCAAAGAATGTAACAAATGAGATATTTTATGGATCTTTTAAGTTATCACAGAATATTTATTGAAGGATTCTCCAAGGTTGCACACCTAATCACTTCTTTGCAAAAGAATAAAATAAAATTTGAATGGACACGAAAAATGTGAAGAAAGCTTCTAGTTGTTGAAGAAGCTTTTCACAAGTGCTCCATTTCTTTAAATTGGAAACCCATAAAAATAATTTGTGGTGCGTATAGGTGCATGTAAAGAGGGACTTGGAGGATTTATTATGCAGGACAATCATGTGGTGTGTTATGAGTTTATAAAATTGAAGGAAAATGGAAAAAATTATGCTACCCATGATCTAGAAATTGCAACCATAGTGCACACTTTAAAAATGTGGAGGCACGATTTAGTGAATTGGTGGGGAAATGTCCATTAGAAACGGATGGACTGCTCACTTGTTCAAATATGAATGTTTTTCCACTTGGTTCATATGATATTATCATTGGAATGGACTGGTAGGAAGCACATAGAGTTAAACTTGATTGCTACAACAAAAATTTTGATGAGGGAGGAAACCCAAGGGTTGTAAAAGGAATTCCGAAGAAAATTTATATTAAACAAATTTCAGCGTCGCAACTGAAATTTTTTTGTAGGAAACATTATCAATTGTATGTAGACCATGTTTTGGATAAAAAATGAAAATGAATTTCTTAGGTTAGAGGACTATCATGTGATAAAATAATTCAAGGATGTGTTCCCAAATGAAGGGCTAGGAAATTCTCTAAAAGAGGGACATATATTTCACAATAGATCTTGTGCCAGGAACTACACTAGTGTCTAAGACACCTTACATAATGAGTACACCAGAATTATTAGAGATGAAACTGTAATTGCAATAATTATTTTAAAATAAGCACATAAGGACAAGTGTGTCTCCATGGGGAGCACCGACACTATTTGTGAAAAATAAACATGGAACACTTGGGCTATGTATTGATTACACGCAACTGAATAAAGTGAGAGTGAAAAACAAGTTCCCATTGCATCGAATTGATGATATTTTTTATCAAATGAGAGGGGAAAAGGTATTTTCAAAATTTGACTTGAGGTGTGGATACCATTAGGTAAGAATTAATGAAGAAAATATTCACAAGACAACCTTGAGGACAAGATATGAGCACTATGAGTTTACGGTGGTGTCGTTTGGTCTCACCAATGCACTGATTACATTCATGTGTCCTATGAATAGTGTTTTCAACAATCATTTTGACAAGTTTGTTCTCGTTTTTCTAGATGACATTCCTATATATTCTAAGAATGAAGAGGAGAATGAAGAACATTTGAGAAGGTATTTGCAATTGCTAAGGGAGCATAAGTTGTATGCAAAGCTAAGCAAATGCGATTTCTAAAAAATAAAATCTATTATTTGGGTTAAATTATTTCATAGGAAGTATTACCAGTGGATCTAGAAAAGATTGAAGCCATCATAAACTGGAAAAATCCAAAGAATGCAACAAATGAGATATTTTATGGCTCTTTTAAGTTATCACAGAAGATTTATCAAAGGATTCTCCAAGGTTGCACACCTAATCACTTCTTTGCAAAAGAAGAAAAAAAAAATTGAATGGACATGAAACATTTGAAGAAAGCTTCTAGTTGTTGAAGAAGCTTCTCACAAGAGCTCCATTTCTTTAAATTGGAGACCCATAAAAGACTTTGTGGTGCATATAGGTGCATGTAAAGAGGGACTTGGAGGAGTTATTATGCAGGACAATCATGTGGTGTGTTATGAGTTTAGAAAATTGAAGGAACATGAAAAAAATTATGCTACCCATGATCTAGAACTTGCAACCATAGTGCACGCTTTAAAAATGTGGAGGCACTATTTAATGGGAAGAAAAATTGAGCTAAGGACAAACCATTGTAGTATTGAATATTTATTTGAGCAACCAACATCAAATTTGAGGCAAGATAGAAGGATGGAATTGTTATGTGAATTTGATTTTGAAATCAAATACATAAAAGGAAAGGAGAATAAAGTGGTCGATGCACTCAACATAAAGATGCATGTGGAAGCCATCAGTACTTGCTAATTATAATTAAGGAAACAAATTGTTAAGTCTCTTGCTGAAGATGAATTGTATGTGCAAATAAAATATAAATTACATAAGTAGATTTTGGAAAAGAGGCATGATGGTTATCATTTGAAAGAGGACGACCTTTTTATTTATAAAAATATAATTTATATTTCATGAAAGACCTTCATTTAAAGGGTCAGAGGTTTAATCTATCCATCGGGTTATTTCACTTTCAATTTTATTTAGGCAAGTTTACTCTTTAGAGCCTTTCTCCTAATAAGTATTTTTTTCCATCTTACCTGTGAGCTATTTTGAGGTTTCATGTTAAGCTAAGAGCTCCTTGAGGTCTCCTAGTTAATATTAGCTGAGTGAGCTTTTAAGAGCTTAAGCTTTCATGAGTATCCTAACTCCTATATCTTCTACTTAAAAACAACAATGAAAAGCCTCATAAACACCATCTCAACAACCCATGATTGGCCTATGTAGTTTGTTTTTTATATGTAGTGCTCAGTAGTTATCCTACTTACTACAAGCTTCAAGACAAGTTCAACAAATAATAACATTAGTAATTATCCCATTTTACTAAGAGCTAAGAGCTACCTAATTAGATTGGTTATGATACCAGGCAACATGTAGCTAAGATATACCTTTATCCTATGAGCTCAAAGAACCACTTCTTCTCTAGTTATACCTATTTTGTATTATTAAGACTCTGCATTGTATTGATATCGCCCTCTTTGCTTTAGAGTTAAGCCTTCATGATTCACCTCTCATATAGAGAGCACTTGTGTGAGTAACCAGCTGTGCTTGTTGGTTTTTGGAAGTAGTTAGCATTTTGAGTTATTCCCACTGTATGGGTTGGACTATAAATTCTCTGCTAGCTCTACTTACATGCCCGGGCTTAGCTTATTCAATGGCTTAATCAATTCTAAAATATCTAATGAGATGACATCTCCATTATTTTTAAAAGAAAAAGCAATGAATTTAAAAAGAAAGATACTTTATGTCAGTATACATTCTTGTCATTTGAAGGATAAAAAGAAACCTCTTACTTATTTGAGCGTCAGTGAAGAAGCCTGTCGGTACTACTTTGCAAACTTGAGGAGAAATGTTATGAATTAGATCCATAAAATTTCATATTTTGGTCACCAATGATACCAAAAAAACAATTGCTACAACCATAAAACAATATTTTTGGCCGAGTATGAAAAATGATATTGTTGAGTATATCTCAAGATGTATGGAATGCCAACAAGTGAAAGCTGAGCATCAACACCCAACAGGTTTGTTGCATCCTTTTCCAATTCTGAAATGGAAATGGGAAGTAATTTCCATGGATTTTAATACATGTTTTCCAATGAATGTGAGACATCATGATTCCATCATGGTTGTGGTGGATAAATTATCTAAGGTAACACATTTTTCACCAGTTAAATTCACATATAAAACATATGACATTGCAAATATTTTTATGAAGAAAATTTTCAGATTGCATGGGTTTCCATAGGCAATAATTTCAGACACGGATACCAAATTTACTTCAAATTTCTGAATTAAATATTTTTGCAGATTTGGGTACACAACTGCAGTTTAACACTGCCTACCATCCAAAAACAGATGGACTAATTAAAAAAGTAAATGGGATTCTTGAAGACCTTCTTCACATGTATGTGATGGATGAACCATCCAAGTGGGAAGATTATCTACACTTGGTAGAGTTTGCATATAACAATGGGTAGCAAGTTTCATTAGTCATGATTCCTTTTGAAGGTTTGAATGGAAGAAAGTGCAGGACACGAGTGACTTGGGATAATCCAGTGAGCATAATTATACTTGGGCCGGAATTTCTTAAGGAAATGGAACAAGAAGTTGCAAATATTAGGTAAAATTTAAAGGCAACCTAAGATAGACATAAAAACTATGCAGATAAGAATAGAGTGCATGTATAATTTAGTATTGGGGATCATGTTTACCTTAGAGTAAGGCCAAGGAAGAGTTCCTTGAAGCTTGGAAGTTGTGCCAAGTTGTCACCAAGATATTGTGGGCCATTTGAAGTGCTTGAAAGAATAGGGTTAGTTTCATATAGAATTTCATTGCCTTCTGGTACTAGAGCTCATAATGTTTTTCATGTTTCTATACTTAAGAAATATGTACACGATCCTAACCTTGTGATTAATTGTGATCTGATTCAAGTGGAACCCAAGGGAGAGTTCTAAACTGAGACACTATGCATCTCATATAGGAAGGTAAAATTGCTCCGGAATTGAGCCATCGGACATGTAAATTTGCAAGGAAGCACTTCGGTCCTTGTGAGGCTGCATGGGAGTTGGAGGATGCCACAAAAAGGCATTACCCATTTTATTTATTATTTATTATTTTATGATTTTGAGCAAACACTGATGATGGTGTTATTCCAAGGGGGAGGGGATCGTAAAACCCCTAGTTTTGATTTTGAATGTATTTAATCAGAATTATGTAAATGATGTAAATATGCTAATTTGGATTCTTAGTGCCGAGCTCAAGGCCAAGGCCCGACTAGTGAATATTTAGGAATCTATTATGTAGATATTTTTATTTGGATTGTATGGTTGGATTCTCATGCCAATTTTAAATATATGTAAATGTTAGGCTGGAAATAATAAAATGGTCCAAGATGGTTGTGTAAAGAGCACTAGAGGGGTCATGATTCCACCAAAAAGGAAGAGGAAGGGAGGCATATGGGAAACCGGATCCTTTGATGCCAAGGGTCAATATTAGAACTCATCTAAATTATAACATGTGCTCTAAATGAGACAGTTACCTTCTCTTGACTATTAAACCCAACCATTGAATGCATATATGAGGTTGGTAGGAAAAGTCACTTCATGCAGTTATTGAGGCATAGGGGTTGTGACAGTTATGTCAGATGACAAGAGTCCTTTATTCTATGGTTAGAAGCTATGTCAGTTGTATTTTCACCATTATCTCATAAGCTTTGGATTCAACACTCCTTCCATCATTCTCTCATGCATGTTTTTTTTCACTATGTAGGGGGGTTCCTATTGTTTTTTTAACAGAAGTCGGAGAAGGATTTATATAATTAAAAAAGGTTGAGCATAGCCATCCTCACATAGAATAAATTCAGAATTTTGTACTGTTGTAGAAGAGGTCATAAAGACTGTTAAGATGACGATAAGGAGGTTAACAATTCTTGGCGTTTTGCTAAGACTAAAGTTGCCCCTATAGGGTTATTGTCTGATGAATTGGCCGTTCAGAAAAAAGACAAAAATACATAGACAACCTGGGAGGAAAAAAATGTGACACATAAAATACAAATATGAGTGCAGTTTCATACAATTGGCAATCTCCCATATCTTGGTCTGATTTTGCAAACACGTCAGAGCATACCTCTCTTCAGCCAGCTGATGAAAAACTTCTATATCGTTCTGCATGTTACATAACCCAGCTAAGAGAGCATTGAATTCTTCAACAGGAAGGCTATTGTCCATGTTTTGAAAGCACCTGTGCATATTCAGAATGATGGAGGCTGAAACTCGTGTTAAGAAATGGCTTTGTGTTTCAATGAGAGATGAATGAGAAGCATTGTTAAATCCATCCATTGGCCAACAACAATAGTTCTTTGGTCGTGTTGCATATGTGTGTTCGAGCTCGTGCAGTGAGGGAGGATGATGAGGGGGGTGAAGATGAGAATCCCCCTTAAAGAGTGAGGTTTATGGAACATGCTTATGAAGGATTTGGTCCCTGATTGAGACCGTTCCAATTATATTCTTGACACCTTTGTTGGCCATTTTGTCTGCTAAAGTGTTGTTCTGTCTTAGAATGTGGAAATAAGAAACCTGAAGGTTAGAGCTTAACCTGATGATGCGATTATACAAATCGGTCCTTGTTTTCTAAATAATCTGCTTAGAGTCTCCAAATACTATGATCATGTTGATGCTTTCCTTTTTGACAAGGTCGATTCCAAATAAGAGAGAAAGCCATTCGGCTTCATTGTTGGTTTTCTAACCAATCCCTCAGGCGAAAGAAGTCACTGTTTTTCCTCTGGGATCAAAGATGATCCCCCTTGCACCTGATTCCCTGGGGTTTCCTTTTGAGGCTCCATCGAAAAAAAGAGTGTGGCAGAGCAGAGTCTTCCTCCATTGCTAGAATTCTTCTATATCTTTTCTTATTTCCCAGTTTAAAAGAGTGGGATTGGTTTGAGGGGAGCTCTACAAGCTTAAGCTTTTGCAGAAATTTGCTTCGATGGGGTTGAGCTGTTTTGATCCTTTGATGATTATTTGCTTACTTCCCATCTTTTTAGAAATCATGTTTTCAGCTTTGATAGCGATACGTCTGGGATTAGCTTTCTTCCCATCGAAAATCGCTATATTTCTTGAGAGCCATATTTTCCAGCAAATATTATGGGGAATAGAGTTCCAAACTCGCATCATAGTGGGATTCCCTATTGTCCTGCCAAGATAGACAGATTTCCAATTTGAAACCATGTCCTTTATATTATTTCAAAGATGCACACTTCCTGCCATTGGTCCAAGGGTGCATTGCCAAGATTGAATGACCACTGGACATGTTACAAAAATATGAAGAGAAGATTCAATATGGGAGGAACAGAGAGCACAATGTGAGGGGCCGTCGAACCCTCTCCTTCTGAGATTATCAGTGGTCAACAACTTGTGTTGGCTTCTATCACCTTTTTGTCTCAACCCATGGTTCAAAATCA
This sequence comes from Pseudotsuga menziesii, assembly GCA_001517045.1. Lineage (NCBI taxonomy): Eukaryota > Viridiplantae > Streptophyta > Pinopsida > Pinales > Pinaceae > Pseudotsuga > Pseudotsuga menziesii. Next base: position 288,884 of record LPNX010037125.1, read on the forward strand.
CCACAATACCAACAATAAACCCCAAGCAATCGGCCCGACAGAGAAACTCCATCGGCAACACCTACGAGGTAGGCACAGTCTCACCTGAGATATCTAATGGGTAATTGCTAGAACCATGTTTCTGTAGTTGGCGAGGGATTATATTCCCTTGGCGCGCGGTCAAGGAGCTCGACGAGGGAAACTTAGACGACTAGACGGTTCCTGCGCGACTGAGCAGAGCTGTATGTCAGCATGGATGACACAACCTGGTCTTTCATCTTAACAACAGGTGTAACTTGTGCGATGCAGCTGATCCTTTAAACTAACAGGCCACTTGTGACTTATATTTCAACTTAAGGAATTAACTACAACTTACTCGCACATTCCAACAATTCTTTAGTAATTATTCGTTCACTAGTTAACAATATGGTACCAGGCATTCAACAATAGCTCATCATCATACAGTAAGAAAATAACAACCATTCACATCAACATGTATAGCATCAATCAACCATTTAAACACAAAGAATAACCTGGAAACCCATTTGGGAAAAACCACCAAGGTGCTCTACATCTAGCATGAGAAATGGATTTAGCACCTTGCAGTCTACGACTTGCAGAGCAATCTTATGATATGTATTTATGACACAGACTTCTTGCTCTGATGCTCTCTAGTTTATTCTTCTATCTACTCCTACTTATCCACACACAACATGGATCGACTCTTCTATATACCTTCTACGCACTCAGCTGCAGATTCCTTCTACTCCTAGAGGTCTGCACACACAACTGCAAGATCCGTGGCTCAACAACCGTCAACTGCTACTAGACTCTTCTCTCAGTCTTCTTCCCTTCTACCCTAATTCCTTAACAAAACTGGGTAACTTGGCGAATGATCAACCAATAAACGACAGTAGAAACCACCAACAATAAAATTGATAAAAACCAACCCTTATACAGAATAGGTTTTTCTTGTTTATAACTTCTATTAGACCACATAGGCTCGACTACATACTACTTATTAGTTATAGGTTGTGATCAGCCATTAGAACATGCTGTCATGGACTGACACAAGGCACTATTAGCCTAACTTACAAATATTCTTCCATACGTGCGTGGCCACAATATTACGCCATCTTTAACGACCACGATATTCACCTGCCATTTTTCGGTCGTTATCAATTGTATTCATGTATGCTTGCCTTTCCTCCATCATGCGCATCTTTATTCCGCCTACGCTAGTCACTTTGCTTCCTTTGTGACCTTCCTTCCTTCCTGTCGCGCGCATGACGTACCTTTGCTTGCATGTGAAATTCTTTCTTGTGCTCCTTTCCTATCCCAACAAGCCCCCAACACTCACATGTGGCTCGTCCCGAGACACTAACAAAAATGGACTTGTCCTCAAAAAATTTATAGTCAGAAAACCTACTGTTCTTTCCGCAAAATTTTATGACTCTAGCACTGACTGCACCGTAGGACCAACCTTGTCCTAAAATTCTCTCACCATCCATTGCACCCCCAAAACTTCATCCAATACCTCTTCTGCTTGCATGACTAATTGTTCTACTCGGTTGGTACTGATATGTTTCGACGGGCCAGCATCTGCTGACTGTGCGATAGTCTCAACTTTTTCCTTCAGCGGTTGAATAACACTGGTGATGCGCGCTGCTTCTGACTGGTGCACTTAAACTTCGTCTTCCCTAGCCCTCTCTCTCTCTCTCTTGAAGAGCCTGGACCTCGTGCTGCAGCCACTTGATTTTAGTCATCTTGGCCACCTTCTCTTGGAAGTCCAACTTCTTCATGTTGGCTTTCTCGACGATGATTTTCTCTTCAGCTGCATGCATGTTCACCCTTATGTTTTCAACAGTTGTATCCTCCATAAGCGCTTCCCATACCGTGGAAACGTCATCGAGTACCTTAGCGCATGCTATTTCTCCCTGTTTTATTTTACAGCAGCCTCAGATGCTACTTTTCGTCGCTCTTCAAGCTCCTCAGGAGGTGTGCTCAGCACCTGTCTGGCTTGCAGTTCTTGCACTTGTTGTCGAAGATCTTGTGTGAGCTTTGCTAGCCTGATTACCTTAGCCATAGAGTCCTCATCCTCTTGGCCTGCTTCAGGTGGAAATTTTGCAATGACACTCTTGATGGTCTTCGCTGGCATGAGGCAATGCCGGTTATGCTTGCACTCCAGTATTTCCTGTTCCTTCTCGGTAAGAAGGTTGACGAGCCCCTGAAGTTCTTGTTCTTTTTCCTTCAGTAGGGCCTTGCACGCCTTTGCCTTCTTTTGCTGTTTTTTTGCTTGATATGCAACATCATTCTCTCTTAGTCGCATTTTCGTTGAGGCTGCCTACTGTACTTCGTAGACTTCTCTCAGGGACAGCTTCGAGAAGTCTAACTAGAGTGTGGCAAAATCACTCACAACATTTTCAAAGGTGCTCGAGCCTGTTTTAGTTTCTAGTGCGCTTGTCTGGATTGTTACTTTGATGGGTGGCACTAACTATGGTGGGACTATTTGGAAATTGGGGTCGACACCATACGTCTCAACCTCAACAGTGGCTTTGACCTCATTGATTGCTTCTATCAACTTATTCAAATGAACCCCCACTTGCTCAGCTATGCTGGCTTGGTGCATCTTTATGCTGGAAAGACTGTCTTGCGTGACTTTAGCAATGGGTGCTGCGAGCTCCTCCACATCGTCTTCTGTCAATGTGTTCACATTCGACGATTTTTGGGATTTTTGCTTCTTGGGAAGTGGGTGGCCTTCTTGTTTCCTTGTTTGCGTATGGGTCTACATGTGCTCTAGACTTGGTGTGTGCTCCAAATCACTTTGATCTAAGCTATGCCCCTCATCATCATCTTATTATTCCTCATCTTTTGACTGGTTACCCTGTCCATCACCTCCTTCATTGCCTTCATCATGAACTTGCTGGACTAGTGGGTCTTCTTCATCCTGTCCTTCAGGCAACGGCTCTGCTAGTGGGCCGTGCCATTCTTTTGGCCATAGGTGGATGATTGCATCCATGTCCTCATCCGTCACCATGAATCCTTCTTGGTGCACTTGTTTGGATGAATCTTTCGTTGGCTCCAAAATGATGTTGTGCGCTCCGACCTAAAATTTGATAAATGTTGCATACATGTGTACCATCGCAGTGCGGATTCGGTGGGATTGCCAGACAACATCGCGCAACACCTTTGCATGCAAAAAGAACTCCATGTTGTTGTCCTTCTTCCGGGTTGTGTCTTTCTTATTCTCCCACAGGTTCTGATACCTTGCACCGTGGAAAGGGATTGGGACATCCATTTGCACATAGTCAGGTGGTTTGGCCCACAGCATGAATGAAATCAAAATAAGCAGCCACGAGTAATGGAATTTGTAAGTGGGCTCGTGCTGGGCATGTGTGACATCATCAATCAGCTCATTGAGCAAGTATCCCGATCAATTGAATTCTCCACCCAGCGTGCATAGTTCTACAAGTTCGACCATCGCCGTCGAACACTTATTGGGCCGCATCTTATGTAACAACTTACATGATAAGATCTGTGCAACAAATCTCAAACTTATGTCCTGGATGGGCCGAATTACGTAGCCCCTATTTGCACGTTGTAGGTTGTATTTCTTCTTAATCTAGGTGGTGTCTTTCTGGGCCAAGTAAGGCGCAGGATCGTTGCCTTGGTTTGGGAGGCCTGTGATCGATGAGATCATCTTGGCGTCAACTGGATATGGTCGATCAAGCTATAGGCATCCTCTGTGAAAGCACACCATCAGCTGTTTCACATATGTGCTAACCTGTACAGTGTGGCAAAAATGGGGCATAAACAATAGGTTAATAAAACCTGCTCGACCAACTCCCTCATCCCACTGCATCGGCCTGAGCACTTATGATGGACTTGGGTCGGTCTGGTCCGGGTTCAAGCAGTCCGCTCTCTTTAGTCCTTCCTGCATCTGAGTGTTGAAGTATTTGAATTTCAGCTTGGCCAACTTGAGCATGATGTCTAGCAACAGGGGGACATTATCAAGGAGTCAAGGCCCTACTAGAGTTGTAACCGCCTTCTTCGGGAGTGTCAACTTTTGTGCGTCGGCTTTCCTTGGCCGAACATAGTGAGGGAAATTCTCATCATCTTCCTTCACATCGCTTTCTTCCATGTAGTCATCCTCATGTTCATCCTCTTGGTCTTCTTTTAAGGGCCTTTTACCATGAGCATTGACAGGATCGACAATATTCTTGCATTTCCTCGTCTATGGGAGCCCGAATGGTCCTCCAACTGCTGGTTCACCAGGCTGTCTCGACTCCATAACAGGTGGTATTTGAGCTGGAGTAGGCACAACACGTGATCTCGGCGTCGAAATTGTAGTATGACCGACCACATTGGTAGGTTGCTTCTATGTTCTCACCATTGGATCAGTCTTTGGTTCTTGCTGCGGTTGTTGTATCTAAGGTGACAAAATCTCTTCTTCAATTGGGAAACCAGAGATAATAGTTGCATCTGATGGCTCACTGTTTCTAGGGATCTTAATTACCATGGGAGTTGGCTTACTTCAACAGGGATGATAGGGTTCATCTCTGCACTCACTTGGCTCTGGTTCTCTCTAGCTTGCTCTGTGGTCATAAAAAGAATGCTTGTTGATGAAGTCTTGCACTTATAACTGCCACCATGTCGTGTAATCGTCATGCAACGGTTGATTAATGTCTAATCCATCACATGGGTTTCTCAGCTATTGTATCCGTTCATTAAGTCGTTAACTAGAGTGTTGCATTGTTTCTGTCAGAACAGTTATGATGGATCCATCGGATGTGACCTTACTGCATGCCATCATTCTCCTTGTATCTCATCGAATTAATGACACTTAGCTGTCACGGCCGCCTAAATGTTCGTTGGATATCTGCACTTTAATGTTGGACAGCTTGTCATTTTTGCTTTTTGCAGCACTTTCCACCTTTTTGATTTTTCATGCATTGTGCTGCCCTTCTCCCGCGCATCACACTTGTTCCATCGCTGACATGTAACAAAGTAATGTTTACGTCTTTCAAACCTTCTTCCAATTTTTTTTTCATCGCGCAGCGCGATTCTAACCCGGGATGTTATGACCGTCGTAGTACGGTTTCAGGCGATTGTCATTCACCATACCCATGACATAGGTACCATCTAGCTTCTAAATTTTTACCACACCCGTGTCAATGATGTGCACGACCACATATGGCCCTAGCGAATGCATCTTTAACTTGCTTAGGTGTTTAAAAAATTTGCTATCATACATCAACGCAATTCCTCCCACTTTGAAAGGATTAACTTGAATGTGGCGATCATGCCATGCTTTTTGTCGCTGCTTATCAACTGTCTGATGGAATCCTGCGATGAAGCGTTCTTCTTCCATTTGCACTAGCTGTGTCAGCCTCTGCTTGACAGCATCTTCATCGGTCATCTTCGTCAGCGCAACGATTCTCAAACTTGGTACAATGTACTCCATTGGCATAACAGCTTATTCTCCATATACTAGTCTAATTGGGTGTGTCCTGTTAGTCGCTTGTAGGTTGTACGATATGCCCATAGCATAGCTGATATTTTCTAATCCTAGTCATCTCGGTGCACGTTACATACCTTGGTCAATGCATTCTACAAAATCTTGTTGAAAGCTTCGACCGTTCCATTCGCCTAAGGGTGATAGGGAGTCATCTTCTTATGCTATATCTAAAATTCTGCAGTCAGCTTAGCAATTAATTTGTTAACAAAATGCGTACCTTGGTCACTTAGTAGTATATTTGGACAACAAAATCGGGTGACGACGTTTTCAAACAAAAACTTGGCCGCAATCGCAGCAGTACAATCTTTAACAGGCACAGCTTCATCCCATCTGGTCAAGTAGTCTGTCGCAGTGATAATGTAGCGCACACTACTTCTCTTCCCTAGCGGGATAATTGGTCCAACAAAATCAACTGCCCACTTGTCAAATGCTTGAAGGGTTATTTGTGGTGCAAGTGGCATCTCATAGCGGCGTGATGGTTTTCCTATCCTTTGGAAAATATCACAGCGCTTGCAGAATCTTTTAGTATCCATGTGTATGGTAGGCCACCATAATCCTGCCTGCAATATCTTGCATACTCTCGCTTTTCCTATGTAGTGTCCTCTTGCAACACCAACATGTGCTTCACTCATCACCTAAGGTCGTTCATTATCAAATACACATCGACGCAATACCTCATCTACACCCAGCTTATATAGATGTCCCGCGATCAATGTATAATCAACAGCTTTGACGACCAAGTGTTTCTTCTGGTTAGTTGTCATTCCTTCAGGTGCGTATCCTATCTTCAGAAAGTGGATGATGGAATTAAACTCATGGTTTTGGTTGTCCATCATGTGGATTGCAAATAGTTGTGCATCGAGCAAATTATCTTCCAAGCTGGTTGGCTCTTCACCACTCTCTATCCTTGATAGGTGGTATGGTCCAACATTCAATCGGCTTGGTTTAACAATGACCTCAAAATCAAACTCTTGAAATAGGAGAAGCTATCTATAGATTCCCCCCCCCAACATTGGCTTGTTGACTAAGTATTTCAGCGCCGAATGGTCAGTGTACATCTGAAAGTGCCCGCCCAACAAATAGTGTCGAAATTTCTGAAGTGCGTAGACCATAACAAGGCCTTCTCTTTTTGTTGTCGTGCAGTTCTTTTCTGCTGTTGATAGTGCAATTTTGTTTTCCACTGGAACTTTGCGTCTTTCTTCAACAGTTTCTCCATAGGCGCAGTGATGGCTGCATATCCTCTTATAAACTTCTGGTGGTATCCTGAATGTCCCAGAATTGATCTAAGTTGTGTGACTAATGTAGGTGGTGGTAAGTCTAGGATAATCGCCTTTCCTGGGTCGACCAAGATACCTTTGTGACATACGATGTGACCCAACAGTATGCCAAATGGCACGCAGAAAATACATTTCTTAGAATTAAGCACAATCTGTTATTGGTGACAACAGTCCAACATCATGCACAAACTCTCAATATGGTCTCTTACTAGTCCAAACACAGTCCAATCATCAAAGTATACCTCAAGAAATTTATGAATAAAATCTTTAAAAGCAGAGACTACTATTCTAGAAAAAATCGCAGGTGCATTCTTGAGTCCAAAGGGAATTACCATATATTGGTAGCATCGCCATTCAGTGACGAAGGTTATTTTGTGGCAATCCTCCTTCGCGATTCTGACTTGATGATAGCCCAAAAATCCATCAGTAAATGAGTACATCTCTTTCCCTCTGACACTTTCAAGCACTTCATCCATAAATGGTGTTGGGAATGGATCATGCAAGCATGCATCGTTCAGCTTCCTTAAGTCGACACAGATCCTGACTTCACCTATTGTCTTCTTATCCTGGATTACTATAGTGCTGATCCACTCAGACTCTTCAACAGGTTCAATAATCCTAGCATCGAGCATACGATCCAGTTCTGCTTTTACCCTTTCTTTGTACTTGGGGTTCATCCTATATGGTCACTGCTTATTGGATTTAGCATCTGGTCGCAGGGGTATTTTCATCTCCCCTAAGTCTCCCACTATTCCCTTCATTTCTAAGAAGTTGGTAGGGAATAGGTATTGATATTCATGCAGTAAATCCATGAGTTTTGCAACAATCTCTTCATCCCAATAATCTCCTATATTGGTGAACTTTGGGTTGTCTGATGACCCAATGTTTACTTTCTTAATCTTTAGCGGTTTGAGGAATTGGTCACATGAGATACCACTTCCTTCTAATTCACGTGTGCCTTCAGATTCTGGTATGTTTATGTTAGTCGGATCATAATTTGGGTCTCCAGCTAGATTGTAGAAAGTCATCCATTGCTGAATGGTCGCACTGCACTGGTGAGAGTTAGCCTCGTCAATAGGGATCTCAGCAAATATCTTCTCTTTTTTCACCTGAAGTGCAACATCAACTGTAGGGTGCTCATCAACAAATTCAAATGAATGTGCAAACTGCTTATCGAGCCCTTCCTACTCTTGGGTTCCTTGTCGCAATTCCACAGATGTATGCCAAGTTCTAGGTGTCATTTCCAGTGTATGTATGACATGATGTACCCACTCCTGCCTTGGGTATTTTGCAAATACGATGCGATAATGATTAAGATGTTCCACAGGGTTTGCTAACCCTAAATACTTATGGTTTACCAGGGAGGCCTCTTCTCCAAATTTGACTTCCATCAATATTTTGCACTGTGGCCAGTTTGTTATAGACTTCTTATGTGCACCCCACCATCTAGTAGGCATAGATTTTAGTGCATGATCTAGCACGGACAAGCGCTGCGACTCCATTACAAGTCCTTCAAACTCATTTGAGAAGGTCGTAAGGTTAGGTAAACCCTCATAGGTGGGTAGCTTGTGCAACTTGTTCTCCACCCATCGCATGGACCTAGTAACTCTTGCACACCTCCTCATAGAGACTTCATGTAGTCTGTTTTGCCAATTCTCCAAAGCTTCCCCTGAGTCAGATGTGCAGGAACTAGCACTCTTCCAGCTCAGGTTTCCATCCGCTGTCGGATTCATGTACTCTTCTTGTAATGCAGTAACATTGTAGATTTGGTCGAGGTAGTCAGCCTACCCATCATTATATAGTGGCTCGACGTATCTCTGTCCTTATAACAGATCAATGGGAGACACCACTCTGATCTCATTATCCTCGAATGAGAGGATCCTCTTCTTGAAGTTTATAATATTTTGGTTTTCTATAGCCCTATCTATTCCCAATAATGCGGGATATGGGTTTGTGTCATCAACAATATTAATGACTTCAAAGTCCGCAAATGTGCGTAATCCTTCAATGTCGACAGGGACCTGACTCAACCAGCCAATGGGTAGGACCTTCGCCTGATTCGCAAGTCGCAGTTGGACAGGGGACTAGTCCAAGTGTGGCTTGTCGATACTTTCCTAGGTTTGTCGTGTCAAAATATTGACATTAGACCCCAGATCTAAAATGATGTAATCCATGTTGCAGTCACCTATCTGCGTAGTCATTCTTAACTCACGTCTAGTTTTAAAATTCCTTCTTAGTTGGTTAACTTTATTTCCAGGTCGTGGTTCTACGGGTATCTCTTCTATTATTGCTTGTAGTTCTGCAATAACATCTTTATCTTGTATTAGTGTTAGACAACTTGACAAAAAGGATTTGAGCTTACTAACCTTCTGTGGGACATTCTTCTAAAATATGCACTGAAATAGTTAATGCATCTCCTTTAATTATTCTGACGTCGATGGTTATGCTAGCTCCACAAACTTTGGTCGTACCTCAAATAATACTTTCTTTTGTTCCTGGACATCAAATGATAATTTCTTCTGTGTCGCAAGTCGTACCTGTGGTTGCAGTTGTTCTTGTGATTTATCCTGGTCAGCTCCAGTTGCAGCCCCTCCTTGTGTTATGACAGCGACATTTAGATCTCGTGGTTCAGCCACAATCATCTGAACATTCATGTTAGGATTTGGGTTTGCATTATGCGCAGGGTTAGGTCAACTGAGGACATTGCTTCACATTATGGTCCTGAGCCTTATAGTATGAACATGTCTTCGCAGGTTCTAAGCAATCTTTGGTGTAGTGACCCAGTTGTCCATAGTTATAGCATGTAATTTGGCCTCTTCCTCTACCAAATCCTCCTCCTCCACCTCTTTTTCTAAAGTTTCCACCACCCTTCCCCTACGGGTGTGGTTGCTGTGGTGGGTAATAGTTCTGCTAGTAGTGATTTTGTTGTGCGTATGACTACTGAGGCGTGTACTGAGGTTGATACTGATTTTGGTATTGATTGGGTGAGAACTGCGCAGGCTGATATGATGCTTGCACCGGTTCAGCCTGAGTGAGTCCCTCGTTTTTCATTAGGTAGGTGTCAACAATATTTTCTTTCAAGAGCTGGTATGCTTTACAATCTTTTTCTTCATGTCCTACTAACTTACAAAATTTACAAAAGAGATTTTTCGAGGTATTTAAAACCTTTTGAAAATATAAACACTCCTTGTCGTGAAGCCCTCTGGACTGGCATATGAGACACCATGGTATCCCCTGGCCATTTAATGGGTTTGTTGCATCTATCGCGATATAGTTTATGAGGGTCGGGCAATTATTTTTGGTGTGCCCACCCGTTCTGCATTTCACGCACCACAAATATTCTTGTGCTTCCTTACCCTTCTTGATGTCTTGAAGCTATATTGTTAGATTATCCAACTGCGATTGAATCTGTACCATTCCCGCGGCACCGTAGAAAATGGGCGAGGCCTCTAGCTTCATTGCTAACTCCAATGCTTCTGTTTGCGATTCAATATTTTGTTGCATTAATGGACCTCAGATGTGTGGTAATAATGCAACAATAAACCACTCTTTATGTTGTACATCTGACATTTGGAAACTTACCTTGGCCATCAAATTTTTAAAATGCTGTTCAAAGTCCCATACTGATTTTACCAGTGCTTTCTTTATCTCCTTGATCTTAGTGATGCACTGCGACTCAGACTTCGATTTTCTGAACTCAGAGATCATTGCAGCTCAGATCTCATCTAGAGTCTTATGCGGTGTTCTGGCCGGTGTGGCACAAAACTTCATAAACCAATCTAGCGCACGACCCCTCAAAGTCGTGATCATTTGTGCCTTCTTTATGTCTGCATTATGGACTAACCGAACCATCAAAATAGCTTCGCAGAGGAACTAATGCTGCTATGGATTTTCTGTGCCATTTCCATTGAATATGGGTAACCAAATGTTCACCCCAGCCATTGAGTTGGCATCAAGGTTCTCTGGTAAAGGGTTCAAAGGATGTATACCTTCTAGTGTAGTGGTCGTAGTACCAACGTTATCAGTATTACTAGTCCTCTTTGGGGATGAGACTCTATATCTCACCTCTGGGGAAATTGTTGGTGTGATGTAATTGTGTCCCAACCTTGGTGTCTCAACATAGTCTTTAGAGTCCTCTGCTCCTTCTGAAATCGGGCTATAGTCCTCCTCTTCATCACAAAACCCTTCATCTTCGTGCGATCGAAGTTTGTGTTCACTCTCCTCGAACAGACTAAAGTTTCGTCACCCTCTTTTAGTTTTTCTTCTTTTCCTTGATCTAAATCTCCTTCCACTCCTTAAGACTCCCGCTTCTAGCTCAGGTTTCGTACTTCCAGAGAACATCTCATCTCACCCTCTCCCATTTTCTTAGGAAGTTGTCTGCGACATAGCCTCCTTCACGGGCACGTGATTCAACTACTCAACTACAAGATACCCTTCTCATAGGTGACCATATTGATCCATGTATTGATAGATAGTAGATACCTTCTTCGAGGTCCTTGGAAAAAATTTCTTTCCTCCTCACTATATGAAGTTATAGTGTCTACCGCGAACTCAGTAATGTATCCTTGCAAGATACTGTCAACCCAAAATCAACAGCTCTAGAGATATCGTTACTTACATTGATTACCTCATGAACCAACTGATCACTCCATTCGACGGCTTCTCTTCTTTGGAAATTTGTCTGTCTAGTCACCAATCTTGTCAACCACTCGTATAGTATAACAGGGAATTCTGTGAATAAGGCCTCGTGAATACCAGAATATATATACTCATCTACCCAGTTCTCTGTGCTCAGCCATGTTCCTGCACTTTGCTTTTGTGTAAACGCTAGCATTTTGGAGTCCAACCAATCTTCTATCTCTTTCTTCATTGGATTCCACAACATTTCCCTCGACTCAAATGATTAAGGGTCTTGGAAACAGAACCATTTGTTGGATTCTATCACCTTTCTGTCTCAACCCGCAGTTCAACATCACCACAATACCAACAATAAACCACAAGACATTGGCCCGACAGAGTAACTCCATCGGCAACACCTGCGAGGCAGGCACAGTATCACCCAAGATATCTAATGGGTAACTGCCAGAACCATGTTTTTGTAGTTGGCAAGGGATTATAGTCCTGTTGCTGCCGCAACCTTTTCCCCGACTTCAGTTTTTCACTTAAATTCTGGGACCCCTCCTTATCTTGATTTACTTGAATCTAAGGCTGAAATTTTGGCGTCTTTGAGTATCTTTTCTTTAAAGTTGAGCGTCCGTATTGTTGGCTGGTTGCGTTCAGTTCAATGTGAGTCGCGAGATCGGTTTTAACACTTTTAAGAGTGTGAAAGTTTACCTTAGCGAAATTTTGGTTTTTGGCATCATTTGAGCCTTAGCGCTGTTAATTCTTCCCTTTGGATCGGGCCTCTTTTGGAAGAAGTGGAGTCTTATATCACTCACCGTTGCGGCTCCTAGAGCCTTCTCCCATCTGGTGTAAGAACCTTGTCTCATCCGATCTAAGAACTGCCCGACTGCCGATTTACCTTTTCGTTGCCGTTCCGAGCCTCCGCAGTTCCTCACCCGGATGAACTAGGCTAGCTCGTTGTGAATATATCATTATAATTTTAAAATTATGGACACCTAATGTCTGAATTCAATGGATGATGCACCAAGTTTGTATGCAGAGATCATTTCATGAATCGCTGAAGCAGAGCATCGCGCCGGAAAGGACAACGTGAACGAATGACTGAGGCGCCGATGGGACATTTTCTTTTTAGCGGTTACTGTCAGAAAATAAACGCCTGTGGAAATGATGGAGAAGGTGAAACGACCAGGAAAGAAACTGAACCATCAAGGGCATTGAAAATACGCGTTGAGGGAACCCAGAGGACATCAGTTGTAGTTTAAATAATGGGAAGCTCGATGAAAGGAGGGCTTTTTCCCTTAGAAAATTTTGTAATTGTTGACTTGTAAGAGGAACTATTTCGTTTTGCGAAGTGAACTGCAATTTTGTCTGCTGGAAAGAGTAAAGAAGTGAAATGTACCAATGCTATTCAATGAATAATGCTGAAGAAGAACTATTTTGTGTTTAGCTGTATTTCATGCGCTGTAAGGATATTTGATGTTTCGAACCTAAGTTCTTGTTATTTATTCTGCAGTCTTTTCTGGGATGCATTTGCACTATGAGTAATAATTGTTGTTATAGAATGATCGGCTAACTGGTTATTTGAATATTTGTAGTTTTCATGTGCTGTGGGAAAAGTATCAGCTATCTGTGATTTTTCTTACCGTATGTGATTTTGTATTGCTCAGTTAAGATGATAGCCTCGCTCCCTAGGGATAGTTTAGATAGTTAGTTATTTCTGTTCGTATCTGGTTTGTTTGCTTGTGAGCATAAGACGAGAGGTAAGAACCTGCGCATCACTTTGTGACCACCCCTGCATTTAAACCAGCCTGCATTTAATTAGGCACGTGTATATCATTCCTTTAAGTCAAAATACAAAAACTCGGTGGGCCGGGCCGCAACCGGTAAAGCCTTTGTTTGTTACTTTGACCTACGGTAGCCGGACCGCAAACCGGACGGATTCCCTATACCAAACAGTCAGCGGGCTAGTTGGGAACGCTGATTGGGGAGAATCCCTTACTGTTGCCGCCTGCGAGTTTCCAGGCCTCAACAAGTCCCTTGGTGCGCGGCCAAGGCGTTCGGAGAGGGCAACTTTGACCGTTGGGCGGTTCCTGCGCGACTAAGCACAATTGTATGTCAATGTGCACGACACGACCTGGTGTTTCAACTTAACAACTGGCACAACTTGTGCGACGCAGATGGTCCTTTAAACTAACAGGCCACTTGCAACTTATATTTCAACTTAAGGAATTAACTACAGCTTGCTCGCGCATTTCAACAATTCTTTAGAAATTATTCGTTCACTAGTTAACAATATGGTACCAAGAATTCAACAATAGCTCATCAACATACAATAAGTGAATAAAAACCATTCGCATCAACATGTACAACATCAATCAACCATTTAAACAAAAAGAATAACGTGGAAACCCATCTGGGAAAAACCACCAAGGTGCTCTTCATCTGGCATGAGAAATGGATTTAGCACCTTGCAGTCTGCTACTTATAGACTGATCTTATGATATGTCTTTATGACTCAGAATTCTTTCTCTCATGCTCTCTGGTTTATTCTTCTATCTACTCCTACTGATCCACACACATCATGGATCGACTCTTCTATCTGCCTTTTGCGCACTCAGCTGCAGATTCCTTATACTCCTAGCGGTCTGCACACATAGCTGCAAGATCCACGGCTCAACAACCATCTACCACTACTAGACTCTTCTCTAAGTATTCTTCCCTTGTTTTTGGCTTCTATCACCTTTCTGTCTTGACCCGTGGTTGAACATCACCACAATACCAACAATAAACCACAAGACATTGGCCTGACAGAGTAACTCCGTCGGAAACACCTGCAAGGCAGGCACAGTTTCACCCGAGATATCTAATGGGTAACTTCCAGAACCATGTTTCTGTAGTTGGCGAGGGATTATAGTCTCTTGGCGTGCGTCAAAGGCGCTTGACAAGGGCAACTTCTACGGCTGGAAGGTTCCTGTGCGACTGAGCACAATTGTATGTCAGCATGCACGACACGACCTGATCTTTCACCTTAAAAACTGACGCAACTTGTGCGACACAGTTGATCCTTTAAACTAATAGGCCACTTGCGACTTATATTTCAATTTAAGGAATTAACTATAGCTTGCTTGTGCATTCCAACAATTCTTTAGCAATTATTCATTCCCTAGTTAGCAATATGGTACTAGGCATTCAACAATAGCTCATCATTATACATTAAGCAAATAACAACCATTCACATCAACATGTACAACATCAATCAACCATTTAAACACAAAGAATAACATGGAAACCCATCTGGGAAAACCCACCAAGGTGCCCTTCATATAGCATGAGAAATGGATTTACCACCTTGTAGTTTGCGACTTGTAGACTGATCTTATGATATGTCTTTATGACTCATAATTCTTTCTCTCATGGTCTCTAGTTTATTCTTTTATCTACTCCTACTGATACACACACAACATGGATTGACTCTTCTATCTACCTTCTGCGCACTCAGCTGCAGATTCCTTCTACTCCTAACGGTTTGCACACATAGCTGCATGATCCACGACTCAACAGCCGTCTACTGCTACTAGACTCTTCTCTGAATCTTCTTCCCTTCTACCTTACTTCCTTAACAAAACTTGGTAACTTGGTGAATGATCAACCAAAAAACGACAGTAGCAACCACCAACGACAAAATTGACAACAACCAACCCTTATAAAGAACGAGTTCTTCTTATTTATAAGTTCTATCAGACCCCGCAGGGTGGAATACATACTTCTTATCAGTTACAGGTCATGATCAGCCGTTAGAATAAGCTGTCGTGGACTGACACAAGGCACTATTGGCCTGAATTACAAATATTCTTCCATACATGCATGGCTATAGGCTTATGCCGTCTTTAACGACCATAATCTTCACCTATCATTTTCCAGCTGTTATCACCTGTACGCCTATACGCTTACCTTTCCTTCTTCGCGTGCATCTTTATTCCACCTATGCTAGTACCTTTACTTCCTTTGGGACCTTCCTTCCTTCCTGTCGTGCGTGCTACGTACCTTTGCTTGTGCGCGAATTTCTTTCTTGTGCTCCTTTCCTAGCCAAACAACTTGTTTTGGGCTAACAATTAGAAAAAAGTGTTGACTTTAGGGATACAATCGACGTTCCATACCTTTTTCCAATTGACTGTGTTTTGATTGCCTTCATTGTTTTTCAGAATTTTGAACCCTTGCTTTATTGTGTAGTGTTCATGGGTTCCCCAAGCTTTGACGTCTCGCTCCTGTATATTGGATGTAAATTTATCCTGCAAAAGGGAGGAGGAGATTTTGTATTCTTCTTCTAAATGTTTTGGAGGTTGCAAAGTTTTCCATCCCGTCCATTCTCCTCTGCTATCCCAAGATGAGATATCATAAAGCTTGAGGTAACCATTTTCTTGCATCCAAAATCTGATATTTCACAGATTGGAATCGACGATAGGAGGGAGACCAAGGATCTTATCATCACAGAGATTAACTATTTTCCCGTTACTGGGATCCATTGTAAGTTTTCTTTAATTAGACCAACAAAATTTTTGAACAGAATCCAGACAAATGAGCCTTTGCCTTTCCATTCTGTATCTAAGCTCCCAATTCTTGTTTTTTTGATATATTTTTTTCAAAGGACCTCCTTCCACCATTCCTTTCTACCAGATATAAATCGCCAGATCAGCTTGGCTCCCATTTCTTGATTCATCATCCCTGGATCTCTAATTCCTAATCCTTCTCTATTTTATCTTCCAAGACCTTGCTCCAATTAACCAAATTGAATTTTTCACCTGTGCCTTTCGCTCCTTGCCATAGAAAGTTTCTTAACTCTTTGCTTAGTTCGTTTAGGATGGATTTGGGAGCTAGAAGAATGGCAAATGAAAATATTGGATAGGAAGAGAGGATTTTTTTTATCAGAGTTAACTTACCAGCTAGGCTTAACCAGTGAGACCCCCAAGAATGAATCTTGTTCTTTATCTTCTGAATGATGGTTTTCCAAGACTGAGAATTGCTGGATCGCTTAGAAATGGTGATGCTCGGGTACATGAAAAATGCCCAATCTATGTTTACCTTGATCCCCAAGATCTGAGCAATATCCCTAAGGGTGGCTGGGGAGCATTTCCATCCATAGAGCAAAGATTTCATTGAATTTAATTTACTTCTAGAAGCATTAAGAAATAGATCTAGGGATGTTTTGATCCTTCTTGCGATTTGAGTGGAAGCCCTTCCAAGCAAGATGGTATCATATGCAAATTGAGCATGGTTAATGGCTTGTACTCCTTTAACGAAGGAGATTCCAGGGAAGATCCCTTGATTTTTGAGTCTGTTAAGCCTTCTCCTAAGAGCATCAACAATAAGAATGTAAAGAAAGGGTGACATTGGGCAGCCTTGCTGGATACCTCTATTGGATTGGAAAAAGTTGGTAGGTCTCCCATTGATCAGAGGAGCAACCCAAGGGATGTCAATGTAGGCTTTAACCCATCTAACAAAAGAAGGAGGAAATCCAAATTTGTCCATTACCTTGAAGAGGAAGGAGTGCCTTACTCTGTTGAAAGTGTTAGCAAGATCTAGATTGATGGCCATTCCTGCTTCTTTTCGGGCTTGACTGGAGTGTATCGCTTCTTTATATTGTCATAGATTTTTCTGCCAGCTATAAAACCTCCTTGGTTCTCTAAAATAATATGGGGGATTACCTTTTTTAACCTTTTGGAGATGACCTTAGTGAGAATTTTGTAGGAGGAATTGCACAAGGAGATCGGCCTGTACCTCTTTATAGATGAAGGGTTTCTTTCTTTCGGTATAAGAGCCAAGAATGTAAAGTTGGTTGCTTCCCCTATCTTATCTCTTAATTAGGTCCAGATAATCATTCTAAAGAGATATTTTTTAATGATGTGCCAACATCTCCTGTAAAAGATGATGGTGAAGCCATCTGGGCTGGGGGCCTTGTCTGGGTGGAGCGACTAATTGACCTGTTTAATTTCTTCAAGAGTAACCCTTTGAACTAGAATGTCGATGTCTTTCTGAAGGATAATAGGGATCTCTTCGCTGAGAGAATTTAGATATTCTTCAAGGACTTCTTCCTCCTCTCTGTAAAGTTCTTCAAATAAATTTCTTATCTCAACTTTTATTTCTTCTAAGTCTGTTATTTGAACTCCATGTTCAGAATTTATCTCTTTGATGGTATTTTTCCTATTGCGCTCTTTACACTGGTTATGGAAGAATCTAGTATTTTGATCTCCAACTTTTAGCCAGAGGCATTTAGATTTGAGATGAGTTTCTTCTTCCTCTTTGCAGAGGATAATTTGCAGATTCTTGCTTACTTCTTTTTCCTGCCAAAGCAGGGCTTTATTAACATCAGAACTTTCCATTTTTTCCTGAATGTCTTCTAGATTGCTAAGGAGAAGGGTTTTTTATTTTTTGGAAGTAAGGGACTGATTTTTGACCCAAATCTTGAGTGATTTTTTGGTGTTACTTATATTTTGTTCCAGAATATAACTAGGGGAGCCTTGAATGAAGATGTTCCATGAGATTTGAACAACACCATAGAGCCCCGGCTCCTTTGTCCAGACTGAAGAGAATCTAAAAGGAAGAGGTCCAAGGTTTTCGACGGGGAAGAGATCGAGAGAGAAAGGCCTATGATCAGAGATGGCAGATGGGAGAATAGCCAAAGAAGGAAGAATGGAGAGATCTAGAATGGAGGAACTTACCAGGATCCGATCTAATATAGTAGCTATGTGGCCCAGCCTGGTCCTTTTGTTGCTCCAAGTGTATTTTCCTTTTTTGGGTTTAATATCTATGACTTGCCATGCATTCATGAAGTATTCCATCCTCTCTCCGAAGGGATCATGAACTTTAGAGCCTCCTTTTTTCTCTTCAGGGGTGATGGTTGTGTTAAAATCCCCCGCTATGATACAATTATGATGCATCTTCCCGATCTTTTGGATATCCAATTGGTTCCAGAACTCTTCCTTGAGCCTATGGATAGTTGGACCATAGATGTTTCCTATCTAGAGAATCTCGTGCATGTTGAGGTATTCAATTTCTACAAAAAACCAAAGATGATTTTTAGATTTTGAAATGAGTTTGAAAGATTCTGCGTCCCACCAAGTAACTATGCCACCTGAAGCTCCCTAGAAGCTTACAGCCAAACCATTTCCGGTTTTTCAGACATTTTTCATGGCTACTGTATAGTCATGAGATTGCATTTTTGTCTCCTAAATTGCGAGGATTGACATTGATTCACTTTGTTTTATTCTTTTACCATATTTTGTTTTCCTCTTAACCCTCTACAATTCTAGGAGACAGGCTTCATTATTTCTTAATTGATTGAGGCAAAGCTCTATCTTTTCTATTTTTATGAGCTTTTGTTGAATTATTTTTGCCATGGAGAGGTCTTACGAGATGATCCATACTTGATTATTTGTCTGTTAACTTTTCTCTGTTTGATTCTATTTTCCTTATGATTTTGTTAGGTTTTCTCCCTTCCGGCTTGTTTGTTCCATTTCTTCACTTCTGCTCTCTGAAGTTTCCTCTGTGTGTGCCTTGGCATTAGATTTGGTTACTGAGCCTCCAGAAAACTTAGAGGATTCTGGCAAAACTTTTATATAAGCTTGTTGGGGAAGAGTGGGGATGAGATTACCTTCTTTCCCTATTTCCATGAGAATTGGCTAGTCTTTTTTAGCTTCCACTGCTTTTTCCTCCAAATATTTTTCTGCCGCAACTTTTTCTTCTTCTTTTACAATTTCAAGGACTTGGAATCTATTTTCAATTGATTTCTTTTTTGATGGAGATTCCTGAATTAGACCTACTTTGCTCCCTTTCCTCTTATGTACTTCGTTCCACTCTTCTTTTGGGATTTCTCCCTCCTCAGTTTGGGACTTTTTAGGGAAAAATCTTGCGAAATACCCATATGGTGACAGGTCTTGCACTTAAAGGGGATTTAGTCATAGTCAACTATCTGTAGGTGGTTCCAGCCATCCATTTATAGGTTTATAGCTTTAGGTAACCCTTTCTCTAAGTCAACTTCAACGCGGATTCTGGCGTAGGAAAACATGGGGGGCTTTGATTCCGATTTATCAATGTATTTCCCTAGGGTATTCCCTATAACTTTCAAATCTTCATCATTCTAGCAATGAAGTGGGAGATGAGGAAGCTTCACCCAGACCGGGACTGAGGAGGGGATATCTTTTCCAGGGTCGAAAGAAAGATCCCATTTATTGAAGTACATGCCTCTCGGACCCATGAAGGATGGTCCATTCCTAAAAATGAGGTCCTTGTCCTCTTTTTTTTAAACAAAAATACAAAGATCCCCCATCCACAGAAGATTTGTTGTACTTCGCCTTGTATCAGAGGTCTCCTGTTCTTATTCAGCCAGAGTTTGATGGAACAGGGAGAAGGACAAAGCCCTGTAAAGTGACCAACTAATCCTCTCTCGTGCAATGCAACTGATTTAAGCTTGGAGGTCGAAGATGAGAGTTTAACATTAGGGGCTTTGACTCTCTTCACGAATCTAGCATTGATGAATGATAAGAGAAAGGAAGATGTGTGATTTACGACATGTACCAAATCAAGCTGGATGATGGTAGAGAAAGGAAGATGTGTGATTTACGACATGTACCAAATCTATGAACATATTTTCTCTCAATCAAGATGATGAATGAGTTGGGGTATTCTGATACCTTTGGTTGTAGTCGATGAAAATTACCAAAGGAACCCTCATCTTATGGGATCTTGAATTGTTTATGTGGTGATACAGTGAAAAATCATGCAACAACAACATACTTAGGAAATGTTTTGGGTGCAATGATGCTATGGCATCAATGAATTGGACATATGAGTGAAAAAGGTTTGAAAATTCTACATTATAGAGCTATGTTTTTTGGAATTAAGTCTTGTGATTTAGACTTGTGTGAGCACTGTATTTTTGGTAAACAAAAGAGAGTTCATTTTACTACAAGATCTGGTATAAGTTCTAATCTTTTGCAACTTATTCATTTTGATATATTTGGACCAACACCCACATCGTCCATAAATGGTGCTAGATATTTTATGATTTTTATAAATGATTATTCTAGAAGTGTGTGGGTGTATTGAAAAATAAGGCAGATGCTTCTAAAGAAATTTAAAGAGGTCAAGGAACGAGTAGAGAAAAGTTTGGGAAAGTCTATTTTATGTCTCATATCTGATTATGGAGGAGAATATTGCTCCAAGGAACTTGATAAATTTTTATGGAGGAAAAAATTAAGCACAAGAATACTAATCCATATACACGACAATAAAATGGTGTGCCTAAGTTGATGAATCACACAATCATGGAACGTGCAAGGAACATGCTTAATACATCTAGGTTGGACGAAGATTATGGGCAGAGGCTAGTAATACAATTGTGTATCTTATTAACAAATCACCTACAACTGCATTATATGTAAAGATTCTAGCGGAGGTTTGGTATGGTAAGGCAGTTGATTATTCTTAGTTGTGTATTTTTTGCTGTGATGTATTTTCCCATGTGCCTAAAGAAAAGAGGTCCAAGCTTGACCCAAAGTCAAGAAAATGTGTTTTTTTCACGATTATGATAATACAATAAAGGGGTATATATTGTGGGATCATATTGACCACAAGATAATTGTTGTCTGAGAGACAAAACCTATTGAACATAGATTCCTGCCTTTTAAAAACACAATGTAATTGTTAGATGATATGTTATTTTTAACAAAAAATCCATGCAAAGGAATGAGGTACAACAGACACCTAAGTTTGTACCAATTGAAGTATAAATGAGTGAAGATGAAAACGAAGATTCTGATCAACATGAAGAACATCAAGCTCAACAACCACAATTCAGAAGATCTACATGTTTGAAGATATCTCCAAAAAGGTATTCTCCCGTTTTTTAGTCTTCTTTTGCTTTGCTAGCTTAAGATGGTGAACCTAGTTCATTTCACGAAGCTATAGAATTTGGGAATGCAGATAAATGGATGAAAGGCATAGATGTAAAAATAAACGCATTACATAAGAAAGAAAGATGGGAGCTTGTGGATCCGCCACTAGGAATAAAAGTTGTTTGAAATAAGTGGGTGTATAAAGTAAATAAAAACAATGATGCGTTGTTGGAACATTATAAGGCTCACTTGATAGCCAAAAACCATTTGTAGAAGTTAGGTATATATTTTAATGGAATCTTCCCTCTATTTGTGAAGCTTACTACTTTAAGGGTTTTACATGCACTTGTAACAACACATGATTTAGAGTTGGAACAAGTGGATATAAAAATTGCTTTCTTGCATAGTGATCTTGATGAAGAAATTTACATGGATAAGCCTGAGGGATATAAAGAAAGAGGAAAAATTAATTTGGTTTGCATACTCAAAAAATATATGTATAGAATGAAACATGCGTCAATGATGTGGTACAAAAAATTGGACACCTTCATGAAGAACCAAGGTTTAAGTAGAAGTGAAGTTGACCATTGTGTGCATATTATAAAAGCTTTGATGATGGTAGTTTTATTATCTTGTTGTTGTATGTTGATTGCAAGCCCCAACATGAAGGCTCATTTGGATAAGACATTTGAAATGAAGGATTTAGGAGCATTAAATCAAATTCTAGGGATAAAGATGCACGCGGATAGAATAGGTAGGAGGGTCTGGTTAAGTCAAAAGTCATATATATACAAGATTTTGCAGTACTTCAATATGAATAATGCAAATCCAATTAGCATCACACTTCCTGCACACTTCAAGATGTCGTTCCAAAGAATGTCCTAACACAAAAGCAGAGAAGACAAGCATGTGTTGTGTACCATATTCATCAATAGAGTGGAGTCTCATGTTCACCATGGCGGGCATTAGACTGGATATTGCTCAAACAATGGGAGTTGTTAGTCGATTCATGATGAATCCTGGTAAGGAGCATTGTAATGGTGTGAAGTAGATATCGAGATATTTAAGGGGCACTTCAGATGTTTCTATTTTATACTTATCAACATATTTACAAATTAAAGGTTTTGCAAATTCTAATTTTGGTAGAGACATATATGGAAGAATGTTTACTACAAGATATACTTTCACTCTTGTTGGTGGAGATGTAAGCTAGATATCTAAGTAGCAACTAGTCGTGGCTTTATCAACCAGTGAATAAGAATATGTGGCAACAACTACAGTTAGTATGGTTAGAGAGACTAATAGATGAATTCAAGACGTTGCAAGGGAATATCACCATGCACTGTGATGGTGAAAGTGCTATTTACTTAGTGAAGAATCCAACATATCATGATCACATGAATCATATTGATATTAATTACCATTTCATAAGGAAATTGGTGGAACAAGGTAGGATCTTGTAGGAGAAAATTGATATTGGTGAGAATATTGCATATATGCTTACAAATTTGTTTAGGACAAAGAAGTTTGAATGGTGCAAAACTTCTACCGGCTTGCTAAAAAATGTGATGAAGGAAACATTGGGCAATGACATTTAGGTGGAAAACAATGGCAAGGAACTTCCTGTATATTGACTTCAAGTGAGAGAATGTTAAGATATGAAGCCAATATTAAGGTCTCCAATATTCTTCCCATAGAGCTCATGACTAGGCCTAAGCACTGCCCATATGCGTTGGGTGTGCGACCTCCCTGCTCTCTGGGGGTTAAGGGGTAGAGTCCCCATGAAAAAAAAATCTACACCCTTCTAGTGTATTTTGTTTCCTTTTGGAACCCTCATATGTATTGTATAAAAGGGGAGTGATCCCCCAACATTGTAAGAAAAGAGAGACATATGAAAGCATTGTAAGTTTTTTCTAAGTAATCATAAAAGATTGGATGTATCATTGCCCCATGGTTTTACTTAGGTATAACAGGGTTTCCATGCAAATCTTGTGTTCTATTGTTATTGTTGTTTGCTTATACTTTTTATATATTTACTAATAGCCAAGGTAAACACATGAATAATATTCTGCGACTACCAACCCATGATTGTGGTGGTTCCAAACGATGACGCCTTCAGCTTATCGGGCATACTCCATAACTAATTAAGTATCATGAAATTGATGGGAAGCCAAAATGGTTCAAAAGGGCTGAGTATGCCCCCTCTCGGCTCCTTCATGATTTTGATTTGGTTAACCAAAATTGGTATTTGTGTTATGGATATGATTTTGTAGATATTTAGGAACATTTCCATCCCATGGCATCAAAGGAAAAAACGAATCAGTGACTTGGGTTGTTGGTACTGTCTTCGTTGGTAGTGCTTGTTAGCTAATAACTGTTTTAGGAATATTTTTGTTACTCCCTCGCCAATCGAGGTTTGGAATACATAATCCCTTTTTGTGGCTTCAAAACCTCATCCTACTTGGTCCATTGAATTTACTTTGCAACATTGTGAGAAACCCTTCTAGAGATATTGTATTCACACTCTTCTTTATGAGGGACCCTTGTGGATGCATGTCATTACCACCCTAACCCCGTGCTTCTTTGTTCTTCTAATCCTTTCCCGAGATAATATGGCTAGGGGTAGTCAACGATGCAAATGCAACCACATCAACCAACATATCATGAGGGAAAGAGTGACAAAAGAAGCCATGGAAATGACCGTGACTTATAGAGGGGAAATTCCTTAGCACATTGAGAAAGACATAACTCTAGTGGAAGGGGATGTGAAAACTGTGAAAGAGTTTGTTCCTTAGGAGGAGATTGAACATAATATGAGTGATTGGATCCCAGACACTGGAACTAGGAGCAATAGAGAAACCAACTACCACAAGGCTATTGATATATATTGGCATATGAAGACCCTATTGGGAAAGACAGTGATGGATAAACATGTTGCAAATGGTGAGATCCTTCTATATTTGAACGTCATCCAAGCTCACTAGCGCAACTAGGATGCCAAACTAGATGCCAATGTAAAAATAACCTGCAATGTTAGCTTTGTCAAAGAAACCCCAACAAAACACTCTGGTTCCAAGGGTCTCCTAATCACTCTCTTAGATGATTATTAGTTCTCTCAGATGTTTTATAATCTTTCTTTTCCAGTTAATTTATGTTGATAGTATTTGTAGATATGTATTACTTTTCAAATACATTAGGACTATAGTTGGTAAACAATATAGATACAATTCTCACAACATACATAAACTGATTCCATGTGATGGACTCTTTTTTTTATAGCTAGTATGGTTTCCACTTAGGCAGACCAACTTTATGTGTATCTGTCTCTTTTTGATTTAATATAATTCTGCTAGTTTATAAAAAAAGGTTGAACATAGGTTCCAAAGAATATTTTCATTTTTGTACTTTTGATTACACTAATCCACTATTGACTTGGAGTCCCAAGAAACCATTAGGTGTCTTACACCTTTTTTTTTACCTCTTTCAATAGGCACCAAAGTGCTTAAAATTTCGTTCTATTATTTTTGCATGCTCCTGCAACATATTTGATCAATATTTGTTGAGTGTGATATGGAAATAGTATTGCCTTGTACCACATATACTTGGGTCTTGTTGACATCATTGATACTCTATCACTACCATCTTTAGGGTGCTTTTATGTTCCTAAATAACCACCTTTAGGGTACTTTTATGTTTGTAAATAACCTTAAAATCAGTATAGATCCATTTTAAATTTGAATTCATTAAGCCTAAAGAGGAATCAAATTTCTTGAAGTGTATTTTCTTGTTGATGTGTAAAACTTAAGATAAAATAATTTATGTCAAAAAATCTAAGACGGATTTAAAATGGATCTATATTGATTTTAATTTTTTAATAAAATTTAAAATTGAGGCGGCATAAATTTATGCCCCTCAAAGGGGCGGCAGGAGGGGGAAGGGTCCTTTTTGACCTCGATGACAATTTGAAATTTTTAGTCTCTTGGGGAATAGGAGTCGAATCCAACAATATTGCTGAAGCCTTAGCCCTATGGCAGGGTCTCTATCAAACTCTTGCTTGTGGTATCTCAAAAGTTAACGTCTTTGGACACTCTAAGATGGTTATTCAAGCTCTAGTCACTCAAAAGCTCCCTGAGCATCTTTGGCTTCGGCAAATAATAATAAAAATTCAGAAGTTGGCTTTGGCTTCTAGAGAATCCACTTCTATCATATTCTCTGAAGTTTGAATGAGAGAGATGATCAAGCAGCTAATGATGCGGTCTCATTGAGCAAAGGGACCCTCACTTTGAATGGAGCCTCCTTGCATTTTCTCATACCATAAAACCCTGTCCTTAAGGCCAAGGGGCCTCCCGTTTTCCTATGCGGTGAGGTGGAAGGCATCTAACGGGGCTATGATTAACCCAACACTCAATGGCATGCACAAATGAATGAGCATTAATTTAATGCACAGGACAGATTGTATGAGGGATGCGGTTCAGTTGCCCTCGGGGAGCAGTGACCTCGACATAGGCATGGCATCTTATTGTCGAAGTACCAGCCTCCATCAGCTCACAGGAGGTAATCGCATGAAGGATATGATGTGGATTTTGGTGGCATTATTAGCCTCAGATGAATTTAATAGGCAATGGAGAATTATGTGGGATCCCTGGACACCGATAACCTACTATTATATGTCTAGTCTCATGTGTAGTCTCATGTGGGATAATCCGACTTTGGTTAATTGGCTTTATCCGAGCTTTGTTCTGGCTTCTATCATGGCCTCAAGTTTTGAATCTGCTGCACCTGGATAAGATCTGTATCAACGAATGGAATTGGAAATTTGAGATTTACTCAGAAAGGTCTATGACAAAAAATGATTTGTGCAGCGTTTAGATGCTGAAGGTGGTCGTTCGTTGGTGTAGGTGGATTAGGATATTCTGCGGATTCGTGAGGAATTCTCTATCTCCCTCGTTCAATCGGAACATGCCCTGCTAGCCCAACATGTCGAATTGGATCTGAGGATGGACGAATTGGAACTTAAGGTTACCAAGCTTACCATGGAGAGGAAAAATGCTCATGCAGCTCAGGAAGCTCCTCCCACCCCTACTTCAGGCCCTTGTATAGTCGAAATCGCTAATTCCGGGTTCTAGTTTTTTTTTAAAGTCCTTGTCATCTATAGGCGCTTTGCTTTTGCAGCTATGTTAGTTAAAAACTATATTGTTTTAAGCTTAGACTTGTATTTAAGACAAACTCTAAAGTCCTGGAAAAGCAACGTTCATTGCAATTTTTGTTACTGTTGTTTGGCAATTAATTGCAGTTTTTTGTTGTAAATGTGCGAGTGGTTTCACCGTTGCTTCCTTAATATAAATAATATTCATTGTTGTTAAAAAAACAACAACATTGCCTCCTATATCTATATATAGGAAATGTCTAACGAGGGGACCATTTGACTTTCACACTCATTTTATGCAGGAATCCCGTGAATTTAATCCACAAAATCTGTAATAGCAGTGTTTTTGGACATTTTGAAAATTCCGTGAAGATTCATGGCTAGAAACCTCAGCCGTAAAAAAGTCCCCTATTTAGAAACCTGCTCTAACCGACCGTTTGCATCGGGGCCCACCTGTTGCCGTCAAGTGATAGCTTACTTTGTTACTCTGGGCCCTTCTGTGAGACCAAAACTTACACGATTCTACTTTTTCTCCCGTGTTAAACCCAAGTGCTTTTATCAACTGAGATCATGGACAAATATTTTTCTTTTTGCAATTTTCCTTTGAGTTTGGAATAAATACTCTCTTCCCTTGGCATCTTCTTGTTTAAACGGTTTGCCATGTTCCGCTCTCTACTATAATCAAATAGCTCAATGAGTGCAATTTTGCTCTACTGTAATCAAATTTTCATTGGTATAATGAAGGTTAATCTACGGAGTTTATAATAAGTATTTACTCTGAAAACAAAGCATAAAAAGATGTGAGACAACATTCCATTAAAACAGTAATATTAAACTCTCATTGAAATATCAAAGAAGAATTTTCTCCTTACCCTACTCTTACTATTTCTTAAAATTAAAATAGTTAAAAAGAAAGCAGCCATCAAAGAAGAATTTTCACCTTACCCTTTACTCTTACTATTTCTTAAAATTAAAATAGTTAAAAAGAGTTACCATTTATTCTTACTATTTCTTAAAATTAAAATAGTTAAAAAGAGAGTACGTGATGAATGAGTTTAATATTACTCTTTTAATGGAACATTGTCTCACCTCTTTTTATGCTTTGTTTTCAGAGTAAATACTTATTATAAACTCTGTAGATTAACCTTCATTATACCAGTCAAAAGTTTTGGTGGCAACATACCCTTTAAACAAGAAAGGGAAGAAAATATTTATTCTAAACTCAAAGGAAAATTGCAAAAAGAAATATTTGTCCTTGATCTTAGTTTACACTTGATAGAAACAGTTGGGCTAACACACGAGAAGAAGCAGAATCCTATAAGTCTTGGTCTTAGGAAAAGATAACGGAGTAAGCTATCATTGGACGGTGTCGAGTGGGCCCCGTGCAAATGGTTGGGTAGATAGCTTACACCTGTATATATATATAAATAGAGGTTAAAAAGTCCCCTATTTAGAACTCGTATATATATATTTGTTGACAAGTGGTACCAACCCTTAACATTGCTAGTTTTTTGGTATCTGCCAGATTTCTAACTAGCAAGCATTCAACTTGAGGTGTCTTAACTCATCACCCACCACTTACTCTTCTACATCTCGTCAAAATAAAAAATTACTTTTAACCCTCATAATACAATAATTAAAATATTAAAAAATCTAAACAACCCACCATAACCGTTCAAAGCTGTGTGGATTAACCCAAGGAATTCCACACCATCGAAGCATGCTAGCTAAGTCTTAAAAAAACAACATGTGATCTGTATATAAAACAAAGATAAAAATAGAGTCAAATTTCGAATAGACGGTTGAGATCGTGCGTACGTCAGCAATCTGTGGCCCTGGACATTCGCCAACAAGAAAGTTTCCAGTACCTATATAGATTATAGAGGAACGGCCACCATCTTTTCTCTCAGTTATACGCTTCTCATTCGGTGATTATCGTCTTCCCGAGTCTTGTCTGTTGTTTCAGGTTCGAGTTGCGTCAGTGGCATCAATGGCCCCGAAGGCGGAGAAAAGGCCCGTAGCGGAGGAATCCCCTTCGACAGAAAAGAAGCCCTCGAAGCTACAAGCTACCGAAGGAAGGAGACAAGAAGAGCAAGAAGCACAAGAAGGCTGTTGAGACCTACAAGATCTACATCTTCAAGGTTCTCAAGCAGGTCCATCCGGATATCGGTATTTCCAGCAAGGCCATGGGAATTATGAACAGTTTCATCAATGATATCTTTGAGAAATTGGCGAACGAGGCATCGAGACTCGCCCGCTACAACAAGAAGCCAACTATTACTTCCCGGGAGATCCAGACTGCTGTAAGACTCGTTCTTCCAGGGGAGCTTGCCAAGCACGCCGTATCTGAGGGTACCAAAGCCGTCACAAAATTCACCAGCGCTTGAGTCTATTTTCTTAGATCTGGGGTTTTACAACTGGTATCTTAGGGTTTTATTACTGGTATCCCGTCCAGGGAAATCGAGTTCTTGTTCGTCTACATCACAATTTTGCGATTTCCATTCTTTTTATTTCGGAAAGTTCTGAAATGGATTCTTATCCACTCTTGGATTGAGTGGTCACATATTCTTTTTATTTTGAAAGATTCTGAATATTTTTTGCAATTTCTATTCTTTTTATTTTGGAGGGTTCTGAAATGTATTCTTGTTGACAGTCTTCTACTCTTGGATTGAGTGTTAACATATTCCTTTGAAGCTCTGAAGGAAAAAAAAATATTTTTCTTTTAAACATTGACTATTTTTTATTTGATATAAGGAATTGGAATGGGTTCCTGTGGTTTATATCTCCATTTGCTGTTCGACCGTGCTATAGCTTTGGCTATGTTCAATAGTCAAACTAAGGTAAGAAAGGGAATAATGCACATCATGATTCTTTCCTTTATTTACTATTTTCAACAATATGGAGAGAACCAAACAACAATGATTAGAGTTAGATTATTTTCTACAATGTGGAGAGCACAAAACTCTCCATACAACATTGACAAGAGTTAGTTGATTAGAATTAGAGATTCTTTTCTTTGAAAAAAAATTCAATGTCTTTTTATTAAATTTTTTATATGTAGTAACATTTTAAAAGTCCAAATTTAAAATTGATTTATAATAAAATGCTAAGAATAAAAACAAACCATTATTAAAATTAGAGAAGAGAGAAAAAAAAAACTAAACAATAATAAATATAATTATTATTAATATAATTAAAATTAATAAATCCGAGTTTAAGATACTGTAAAAAAAATTAAACAATTAGTACAGTTAGAAAGTAGAGAAAGAACTAAACCATGGGATTTTTCTTTTGTTATGTCTCTGTTAATCTCTTAAGTCTTGAATTTTTTTGGTTTCCAAATTGGTTTATGATATTAAACATTGACTAAGGTATATCTAAGCTTACTCTTGAATTTGTTTTGGGTTCCCAGCTTTGTCTTGCTGCAGCTGTTAATTATGTGTCCTATATTCCAACTTAGTGTTGAAATTTTTTGGGTTCCAAGCTTGGTCTTGCTGCAGCTGTTAATTATGTTTCTTATATTCTAATTGAAGGAATAATGTTGGGAGCTTACTTGTTTATTATAATATGATATTAGGAATAATGTCGGAGGTGCACTAAGAGAATGATAACTTCTGTAAGGAGGAGCTTATTTGTTTATTATAATCTTATATTGAGAATAATGTTGTAGTTGAAATAAAAGAATAATAATTTGCAAGGAGTGACTTAAACTCTAGACTATTTGCACTCTTTTAGCTAAAATTCTCTTAAGAATTATTGAAATTACAGTTTCAGTGTCTTGAAATTATAATTTTAACTACCAAAATCACAATTTCAGAACAAAAAAAAAAAAAACTTTCCCAGAAAATTTTGTCCACAAAAATTGGTCTAGCATGCTCCTTATGTAAGTTTAGCTCACTCCTCATGTAAGCCTAGATTGCATGTAAGTGTGGACTACTTTGGTTATCAAAAGAAGCGGGCCTGGAGGAGCCGCAAAGCCTGCATATTTTACAGAAGACGTAGGGAACTGCTACATATAATCGAGGAGGTGGTCATTTCAAACGTCCTGAAGGGAATAAAATTAAAGTTTTAAGAGAAAATATTACCATTATCTCTCTGATAGCAGCGGGAGAAAATAATTACCATTATTTCGCTACGCTACTGGCAGATAACCATGCCTTCATATTATTCGATCCTCTCTTTTCTGTCGCAGTCTGATGACCATATGTTTGCATTTTTCTAAAAGTATTTGCTCTCTGTCGTTTTCAAAATCAATTGTGAAGCATTTCTACCATTGTGTCGTTCTTTAGAATGAAATTATAGGCAGAATGATCTCTATTTAGGTTTACCATGCGATTTGAGTGGATATTCGGTACGTACAGACGCCACTAACTTTTTGGATTCTCTGTTCACCATATGATTTCGTAGTTGTTTTATATCAAAACAATATACAGGTTATTCTCAAATCTACATATAATCACTACTGATTTCATTCTTGGATGACTGAACTTTGATTAAGTATTTATATTGCATCCATGGATTCCTGCAAGGGTCGACCGAAAAGATTATAATTCGAGTTTCAATCATGTGCTTCAGGTCAACCTGACGCAACAGATCGAGCCAAGGACAAACGGCAGCGCAGGGCATAAGAGAGTTCTGGGGGCGATTTTGAGAAATTTGTTGCATTGTTGGTTATAATTCTTTATATGAAGACTAATCCATCACCATCCTTGGATTGCTTGAACTTTTTAAACTTGATTCGGGCTGAGCCATGCCGACCTGTTGCTATTACTGTTGTTATTACTGTTGTTGATGCCCTTGCGTAGGTCTCCCATGACCGTGAATGCTTCAACCATGGCCACCGGAATGGGACCCGACAAAAGTTTATGGTAAAGCTCTATCTGTACAACTTTTTCCAGCTTCGTGATGCTCTAGGGAATCAAACCTGAGAATCGATTCATCTACAAATCCAAGTTTGTTAGCTCCGCAAGATTGCCTAAAGTCTCCGGAATTTCCGGAATTTCTACGACAAAGTTGCAACGCGCCAACCATAGATTATGCAGTTTCTTTCATATTTCCAAGCTCGAGAGGTAGACTAGTTTCAGTGAGAGGAACATCGTAGGCCAGATTAAGTTGTACAAGATTCGGAAGCTGACTTAAAAAGCGCGGAATCGTAGTGTTGAGAAGATTGGACAGGAGATTTAAGTATTGCAATTCCGGCAGTGGGCTGAACGCCGGAATCAGACAGTGTTGGAAAGATTAATTAATCAGATCCTTGTGGAAACATTAATTAATTGCAGAATGAAGAGTTTACATCTCTCACATATATAAAGTAGTTGAATTAATGATGCCCTAAGGGAACATAGGAAAAACCACCCAAATGCTTTGTTCTACATACACCAAGTGATGCATGAAAGCATACTTTCAAAAGTTGCAACAACAAATATCGCTAAGAGATGGGACACATTGAAAACGACCTATCAAGGCTTGGACAAGGTAAATACTTCTAAGTTGTCACTAGACTCATTCTACAGTAAATCAACTGAAATCTTATGGAGAAGATATAGAAGACAAAACGGATGTTGAAAAAGTTCTTAGAAGTCTTCATCCGAAATTTGAATCCTTCGTCATGACCCTAGAAAAAAACAAAGACATGTCACAGTTTACCATTAATGAGTTACAAGCCTCGCTCGTCAATCATGAACATAGAATTAGTAGATCAAATACATCATTGGAAGGTGCATTTGTAGCACAATCATCCATAAGCCGTGGAAGAGACAAGGGGAGAAATAGTTCTAAAGGCAGAGGAATAAGTTTTTCCAAAGGAGGACGCAACAGTAGTCCCGCAAATATTGCTGGTAGAGGACAAAATCAGAGCCCAAGTTATG
The DNA here is from genome assembly GCA_001517045.1 of Pseudotsuga menziesii. Classification (NCBI taxonomy): domain Eukaryota; kingdom Viridiplantae; phylum Streptophyta; class Pinopsida; order Pinales; family Pinaceae; genus Pseudotsuga; species Pseudotsuga menziesii. The sequence goes on from LPNX010037125.1 coordinate 321,184, forward strand.
TTAGCCAAAACCGAGCCGACTAAACTTGAGTTTACCGCTCAGTTAATAAAATTTTGATTTTTCACGCCGACCTCTTTTTTTTCTTTTCTTACTTGTCGGGTGAAACTTGTCTAACTCCCGACTAGACAAGTTTATAAACCTTGGTTGGTCTTTTAGACCCTACTGATTTACCTCTACTTGTCGGTTCTATTGACAGTTACTTGTCGGTTCTACCGAGTGGTTTTACCTCGACCACTTGTCAGTTTTACCGACTGATTTTACTTCGACAACTTGTCGGTAACTTCACTTCAACCACTAGTCGGTTGACCTCTTCGACCACTAGTCGGTTTATCACTTCGACCACTAGTCAGTTGCCCTCTTCGACCACTAGTCGGTTTACTCAACCGAACTTGTCGGTTCACTTGGTTTGGTCGAAATCTACAGGGTATGTTTCTTAGTCTAAAAGACTTAAATTACAAATGCTTTTCACCTGTGAGTAAGATGAAGTAAAAATGGACACATTAACAATCCAACATAACTTATAAAACATATACCCAAATATTTATGAAGACTTGAGTCGACCACTTTGCCGTAAACCTCGAACTTTCATGGGATGAGAAATTTATGGGTTCTTGTTCTTTCACTCAACCGCAATTGTAAAAGACATTTACGCAAGTAAATCTAGAAATATTGCACGGCCAAATAAACATGCATTCAACCATAAACTATTCCACATATATAACTTATGCGGAAATAACAAAGGTATTACAAACTTGTCGATCCAAACTAACTTGTCGGCTCACCGACTGATCCTTTTACAGAGCTTCGACTCTTCGACAGTATCACATACACAGAAGCTTGAGCTTCAACTTCTCTCTTTTTCTCACCCTGGAGTTCTCTCGTGAAATCTGCTGTATAACTTGATTTACAAATTTCTTCTTCTCTTTATAGGCAACCTGAAAATTGCTTCTACATGAATCGACTGACTCACCATTAAAGACTATAATAACTATTTACCTAACAACTTAGCTTCAGAAATTAATTCGACTGGTTTTCATTGCTGAATCGTGGACTCTTCCCTCTTGTCAGATTGACCGACAAGACCTTGACTGATACAGACTCTGACAGAGTCGGCTGAGAGTCAGGTATGGATTTGCGAGTGATTAATATTTCCAACACTCCCCCTTAATTATGAGCAGATGGGGATTTAAGAAAAACAAAAAACAAAATTTACAAAATGTTTCAGAGCTTAGACATGCTCTATTCATGACAGAGTTCACTGTGCAAAACTTGTCATTCCAAGATAACTACGTAGATACTGGAAAGTATCATTTGCCAATGGTTTTGTAAAGATGTCTGCAAGTTGATCTTCAGACCTGCAAAATTCTAAACAAATTTCTTTGTTGTTCAGGTCAACTCTCTTATGAAATGAAACCTTGTGTCGATGTGCTTGGTTCTCTTGTGAAACACAATGATTCTTTGATAATGCTATGGTTGAATTGTTTTCGCAAAAGATGGTTGTCGGTTCTTGATGGTTCTGTGACAAGTCTTTTAACACTCTCCTCATCTAGACAGCTTGACATGCAGCGCTTGTAGCTGCACCAAACTCTGCTTCAGCTGAAGATAGAGTTACTATGGGTTGTTTCTTTGAAGCCCATGAAACAACACCTGTACCAAAATGAAATGTGTACCCAGATGTACTCTTCTTGTCATCTATGTTGCCTCCATTGTCACTGTCAGTGTAGCCAATGAGTTTAAAATTTTCTGAGGTTGAATACATAATGCCAAGGTCTTTGTGCCACTTACATACCTCAGAATTCTCTTACTTGCTTGCCAATGAGAGTCTTTTGGTGACTCCATCAATCTTGAGATCAGACTTACACCATACATAATGTCTGGTCTTGTTGCTGTCAAATACATAAGGATGCCAACAAGCATTTTGAACAACGTAGGATCTACAGTGGATCCTTCATCATCCTTGCTCAATTTTAAACCTGTTATTACTGGTGTTGGGGCTGTCTTGCAATTAGACGTGTTAAATATTTTTAAAACTTCACTTGCATACTTTGTCTGTGATATAAAAAGACCACTTTCAGATTGCTGAAATTCAATGCCCAGAAAAAACTTCATAAGCCCCAGATCAGTCATTTCAAATTCACTTTCCATGACTGTTTTAAAATATGCTATACCAAAATCACCAGTAAATATTAAATCATATACATACAAGAAGACAATTAACATTTTACCTTGCTCATCAACTTTAGTGTACAATGTCGGTTCACTTTCACTTATGTGAAATCCATTTTCAGTGAGAAAAGAATCAATTCGACTGTACCAAGCTCTAGGAGTTTGCTTCAAACCATATAATTCATTTTTCAGCATGTACACTTTATGCTCTTGACCTAGAAATTCATAAACTTGTGGTTGTTCCACATATACTTCCTCTTCTACATAGCCATTTAAGAATGCCGACTTGACATCCATTTGATAAACAAACCATTTTTTTGTACAGCAATGGCCAAAACTGTTCTGACTGTATCCATGCATGCAATAGGTGCAAACGTTTCATTGAAGTCTATGTTGGGTTACTGTGTGAACCCTCTTGCTACCATTCTTTCTTTGTGCTTCTGCACATTCCCATCAGCATCTTACTTTGTCTTGTAAATCCATTTGACGCTGATTACATCTTTGTCTTTTGGTGCATCGACCAGCTCCCATGCTTGGTTCTTCTCAATGCATTCTATTTCTTCATCCATGGCTTGTGCCCATACTTCTTCTTCAATAGCTTCTTCAAATGTTAGTGGATCATATATAGGAGAAAATAATGCAAAGAGAGAGAATGAATTTGGTGTACCAGCTTCACATATCTCTTGCAGGCTTCTTGTCTTCACCGGTTCTGTCGATGTCGACCTTGACAAGATGCTTGATGAAGTCTGTTGTCCTCTTGGTGTACTTGTTGGTGTAGCTTGAGCAGCCACTTGTGTCGATGGGCCTTGTGCTGAACAATGTCATGGTGTCATGGGAGTTGACGATGTTGCGACCGGTTGACTTACATGTGGTGTTTGAACCACTTCCTCCTCCATATCATCATTGTTGACATTCGCCACAATTTTCACATTTGTGTCGACAGTTCCATCCCATGATTCATTCTCGACAAATTGAACATCTCGACTGATTATCACTTTCCTTGTGACAGGATCATACAAATTGTATGCTTTTGTGTCTTCAGATAACCGACAAAAATACATTTTTGTCCCTTCTTGTCTAGCTTCCTTCTCAGCTCATCTGGAACATGAGCATATGCAACACAACCAAAAACTTTTAAATGAGAAACACTATGATTCATACCTGTCCATGCTTCTTGGGGAAATTTGTTCTTCACACTCTTTGTCGGACATCGGTTCATAATGTATACAGCAGTTGTGACTACTTCACCCCAATATTCATTTAGCAAATGCGTGGCTGTCAACATGCTGCGTGCCATCTCCATGATGGTTCTGTTCTTTCTTTCGGCAATACCATTCTGCTGAGGTGTATACCGTGCAATGAATCGATTTTGTATGCCATGGGTTTTGCAAAAATTTAGAAATTCATTTGAAACATATTCACCTCCTCTGTCGGTCCTTAAGATCTTGATGCGGTGTCCACTCTGGTTCTCCACGAGTGCCTTGAACTGCTGAAAATAACTAAATGCATCAGATTTATGTTTCAAAAAATATACCCATGTTTTTCTTGAGTAGTCATCAATAAAAGTTAGAAAATATTTGCAGCCACCAATGGATGATGTCTGCATTGGACCAAAAATATCAAAGTGCACAATTTCAAGTGGTGTGCATGCTCTATATGACTTTTCGACTGAAAAAGTCTCTCTGTGCTGCTTGCCAAAAATGCATCCTTCACAAACCCTTTCTGGTCTGTCGATCAATGGAAATCCTTTTACCATATTCTTTGTGTGTAGTAGCTTCAACCCACCAAAATTCAGATGTCCAAATCTGAAATGCCACAACCAGGATTCATCATAAACTTCTGTTTGAAATGCATCTTGCAAATTAGCGCTGACATTTTCTTTCTTGTTGAGGGACTCAACTGTTTCTTTACTTTTTGCCTTGAATGCAGCTGCTGTATTTGTCTTCCCTTTCATGTCAGGAACTATCCTCAATGGAAACAAGCGGTTGCTTGTCATTGGCACTTTTTCTATCAACTAATCGCTTGGACGCCTGTCTTTAATCACACAGTGATCATCTTCCATATAGACTCTGTAGCCTTTTTGTATCAACTGTCCAATGCTTAACAAATTATGTTTCTGACCTTCGACATGATGGACATCAGGGATATATGTAGTCTCCCCCTGTTTGGTTAGAAAATCAACAGTGCCTTTTCCTAAAACAGTAACTTGGACATTGTTTCCAAGTGTAACATTAGTTTGAACTGAATTGTCTAGACTGGAAAACAAATTTAAATTACAAGTCATGTGGTTGCTGCATCCTGAATCTAAGTACCATATGTCATGTGGACTTTCTTGAACAACATTGCATTCAAGTGGAGATGTCGATGCCATTAACATTGCACTTGTTGAAGTGCTTGTGCTGGTTGATTGATTTGGGCTTTGCCTTCCTTGGTCATATTGTTTCTTCCTGCACTCATATGCATAATGACCAAACTTCTTGCAATAACGACATTGGATTTTTGATTTATCAAACCTCTGGCCACTTGGGTAACTTGGGTTCTGATTTTCTCCTCTACCACCAACATTTGCAGGACTTCTGCCTCGTCCTCCTCTTGAAGAACTTCTTCCTCTGCCTCTGAAGTTGTTTCTCCCCCTACCTCTACCACGAATTATGGATGACTGTGCTGCAAATGCACCTTCCAATGATGTATGTGTTCTACTGAGCCTGTGTTCATGATTGATGAGTGAAGCTTGTAGCTCCTCAATGGTGAATGTCGACATGTCTGTGTGTTCTTCCAAGGTCACAACCAAGTTTTCAAATCTTGGGGGAAGACTTCTAAGAATTTTTTCAACAACCCTTTGGTCTTCTATGGCCATGACATTTTAGTTGATTTATCAAACCAACAACTCTGGTGTAGAATGTGTCTACAGTGTCTGAATATTTCATGGATAGAGATTCAAAATATCTTCTCAGAATCTATAGTTTGGATGTCCTTACCTTATCCAAACCTTGATAGGCGGTCTCCAATGTATCCCATGCCTGCTTAGCATTAATTTTCGCTCCTACTCTTGGGAGTATGCTTTCATGCATGGCTTGATGTATGTAAAAAAAAACTTTTCCATCTTTCTTCCTCTGTTCCCTCAAGACATATTTCTCAGCCTGTGTGAGATTGTTATATGCTGCCATGTCTGCTGGTTCTGCATAACCATTCTGGACTATCTCCCAGACATCTTGACCTCTGAACAAAGCCTTCATAGTTAGAGATAAATATTCATAATAATTTCCTGTGAAAATTGGAGTTTGCAATGAACCAGAAGTGGAAGCCATTTTTAATTTTTTTAATTAACTTTTCTTAGAAAATTAATTTTCCACTTTTTAAGACAAGATTTCTTTCATAAACCTTGCTTTGATATAAACCTAGCTCTGATACCAGTTAGCCAAAACCGAGCCGACTAAACTTGAGTTTACCGCTCAGTTAATAAAATTTTAATTTTTCACGCCAACCTCTGTTTCTTTTTCTTACTTGTTGGGTGAAACTTGTCTAACTCCCGACTAGACAAGTTTATAAAATTTGGTCGGCCTTTTAGACCCGACTGATTTACCTCTACTTGTCGATTTTACCGACAGTTACTTGTCTGTTCTACCGACTGGTTTTACCTCAACCACTTGTCCGTCTTATCGACTGATTTTACTTCGATAACTTGTCGGTAACTTCACTTTGACCACTAGTCGGTTGACCTCTTCGACCACTAGTCAGCTTATTACTTCGACCACTACTCAGCTGACCTCTTCGACCACTAGTTGGTTTACTCAACCGACCTTGTCGGTTCACTTGGTTTGGTCGAAATCTACAGAGTATGTTTCTTAGTCTAAAAGACTAAAGAAATTACAAATGCTTTTCACTTGTGAGTAAGATGAAGTAAAAATGGACACATTAACAATCCAAGATAACTTATAAAACATATACCCACATATTTAGGAAGACTTGAGTCGACCACTTTTCCGTAAACCTGGAACTTTCACGGGATGAGAAATTTATGGGTTCTTGTTCTTTCACTCAACCGTAATTGTAAAAGACATTTACGCAAGTAAAAATAGAAATATTGTGTGGCCAAATAAACATGCATGCAACCATAAACTATTCCATATATATAACTTATGTGGAAATAACAAAGGTATTACAAACTTGTCGATCCAAACTAACTTGTCGGCTCACCGACTGATCCTTTTACAGAGCTTCGGCTCTTTGACAGTATCACATACACAGAAGCTTGAGCTTCAACTTCTCTCTTTTTCTCACCCTGGAGTTCTCTCGTGAGTTTTGCTGTCTAACTTGATTTACAAATTTCTTCTTCTATTTATAGGCAACCTGAAAATTGATTCTACATGAATTGATTGAATCACCATTAAAGACTGTAATAACTATCTACCTAACAACTTAGCTTCAGAAATTAATTTGACTGGTTTTCATTGCCGAATCGTGGACTCTTCCCTCTTGTCAGACTGACCGACAAGATCTTGACTGATACAAACTCTGACAGAGTCGGCTGAGAGTCAGGTATGGATATGTGAGTGATTAATATTTTCAACAAGTTAGCCAAGTGGTCACATGTTTGATAAATAAAAACTTCAATGTCATTATTGCAAGAAATTTGGTCATTATGCATATGATGAAGGAAGTAGTATGACTATTAAATTGAGCACATAGATCTATGGATCAACACACAACTCACAAAATAGATCAAACAATTTATTCAGTAATTGAAGAATGAAATAGTGCAAAAATGGCTTCCAACTGTAAATGCTTTCATTAATCAAAAGTAATTAGATAATAATTACAATGAAGTACAATGGCTAAATAGCCACATGCAATTCGAATCCATGTGAGGAAATTCGAATTGATTAGACTCTACTTGACTGAATGGTTAACTGACCTTGTCTAAATCATTATCGAAGGACTGAGTGGTTAATTGGCCTTGTATAAATCATTATCGGAGTTCATTGGAGTTCTAAATCACAACTCAAGTGTCTAATTTAGTGTTAAATAGTCTAAATGACTGAGGTAGGTGAATAAATGTGCCTCAATTGCATGCAACCATACAATCCTAGCGCTAACTGAGTAGAACTGAATGTAAGGGATTAGAATTGAATGTAATTGACTCCTAACTGAGCTTGACTAGTCACCAACTTAACTCAATTGACCTTGGTTGGTATTGGCACTCCGAGTGGCTCCTAATTTGTAGGGATTGATCCAGGAGGCTCCTAAACTGATGCATGCAAGTGCAATCAGTGGCAGTAGGCCTCAATTAGTGTTCCCCACACTTTAGTAACTGGAACATGTGCCCCAATTAGGCCAAGTGGACCCTATGGTGCTAGTGACTAAAAATAGACTGGAAGGACTCCTGATTTAGACATGACTCCTGATTTAGACATATGACCAAATTGGAGAAGGGATGATTAATAATCCTAACACCCCCCCTGAATGCTAATTTGGACAATCTGTGGGCCCTGGTAACTAAGACCATAGGTCACCCATTACATCAAGTAAAGTAAAGTAACTGGTCAATACAAGGAGCTGGGGAAAAACCACATGGGGAAACCCCCCCCCCCCTCTAACTAAGCAGATAGAATTAGGATTCATGTTTGAAAAACTTGAGAATGTGTTGTTGAAATCTCTGTGATGTAGTGGAGCAGCATGCATGACGTACTTTGCACAGGTATACTTTGGGTTGGCATGTATACTTCTCCATCTTCTCCCAAAATGATGATGAAAGGGAGGAGGAATGTAACCTTTGCCTCTTGCTGGATGAAAAGGATTACAATCAACTCTATTATTCTAAATGTAGTGAGACCGATCCCTTGCCATGTAGCATCTTATGGGGAGTCTATTGCATCTCTTTGAAGGAGGTAAGATTGCATGACATAGCGCAAGGGTCTTACCCTTCTGAGTGTCAGATAGATTTCTAGCCATCTTCCTAGCTTCCAGTTTGGGAGGAGGGACTGGATCTGGATCTGAATCACCCTGAATCTCAATCTCATAAACTGATACAACTGGATCTGCAATACTAGTGGAAACTGCAAAAGAAATAGATGAAATGTTTTTACCTTCCCTTGCAAGTGGTTGTTGAGAGTGCACTGGTTATGAAAATGGCATGAAGTGTGAGAACTCATATGCCTTTGAGGCATGATTTGCAGCACCCTTCGCTATGATGTTCCTAGTATAGATATCTATGATCTCCACTAAGTCAGGACCAAATATGACTCATTTTGGAGAGCCGATATGAGTCATCTAGTATATAGATAACATGTTTGCAGCTAGGGAGGGAACATAAAGCACATCTTTGAACTTTCCATGTTCAAGCTTGATAGAGCCCTTCCCTTTGGTTTGAACTTTACTGTTATTTCCCATTTGAATACTAGGACCATCAAAAGACTGCAAATAAGAGAATGATTCTCTGGATGCAACCATGTGATTGGAAGCTCCAGAATCAATTAGGAAGGCATGTGCTATTGAGAAGCTAGCCTTCACTGCATGGCATGTCTCTTCATATTCTTTAGTTTCTTCTCTATGGTTAGCCTTCCTTACACTAGCAGGTATAGTAATTTTATGTTTCTTCAGAAGAAGGGACATCTCATCAATTGTTCTTCTCATACATGTGCTTTCTGGATGAAATCCCCTTCCACAGTAAGAACAAAGTGTCTTTCCTTTTCCATTCTTCTTGCTTCTCTTTGAACTTGAAGGCTCTTTTGACTACTCTTTCTCTACATGAGACCCATCCTTTTGCTTCCCTTTATCATTCGCTACCTTAGGTCCTCCTACAACAAGTGGTTGATTTCTGGAAGATTGGATGATCCCCATTTGGATCAACTTGTCATGCTCCTGAGTGAGAGATTCAATGAAAGAGTTAAGAGTAGGAATCTTCCAGTTTGGAGTAGATAGATTCACAGAATGAAATGTTGATACAAAGTGTAATATCCAAAAAATTCGTAAAAATTTAAAATTTTTCAAGTGACATAAAATGTCTATAGTCGCAGCTAAGTACCTGCTAAAGGTTAGCGGGAAATGAAACAGTTTATAAATGAACATGGGATTGCTTCTTTAAAAGAACTTGTAACTAAAAGGTGTAATTTTGAAAACTAGTGTTAGTGCTATTAATGACTTAACAGCTGTAATTCTATCAGAGTTAGAAAAGGATTTGCATTTTGCTGCCTCTATATGTACTGATGTTTATCTTTTGTCAAGTAGGTAAGATTTCTTGTATGTGATCGGGGCTTACTTAGCGTTCAACTAACTCAATTGGATTGTTGGTTCCTTACAGGTTTAGCAGGTAGGGTGTTTTTTAAATTCACGTCGAGAAGCTACTTCCCTAGCATGATTAAAATGCTAGTCTTAGAAAATGTTTTATTATGCTGCTTGTCTTCAAGCAAGTAAAGTTAATATTTTTCTGTCGTTACAACTCCATAATAAAAGTATAACAAACTATGCCAGCATAGTTATAAAACACATTCCGGATACTATACCGAAGGATAATCAAATTACTGTTTGGTTTGAGTCAAGAATACCATATACTTTTGAAAGCAAAATTGATCTGGATTTTAACTAGGATGCATTCATAGTACTCAGTCTTTTGCTTAGTTGAAGCATATATTGGATTCTAGTTTTGAGCATCATTAAAATGAATCATACACAAGATCTACCTCGTAAATTCTTAAACCATCATCCTAGCTTATTTTTGCTAGAAAAGAGTTATTCTAAAACTCCTACGACCTACATCCAAAGATGTGTACCATTTTTACCTTAATCTAGGTTTTTCATTATATACTTTTCATGTTATAAAGGATGTACTCTTTATTCTTTTTATATGTATCTTTTACTTTAAAACCTGAGTGCACCCTTATCTATAACTAAATCTTCATGCAAGTTGATTAGTAGACTAATTCTATTTATTTCTCATTTATAATATTTACTACTATTTCTAACATAATCTGCTAAGTCCAGCAATACACAGTTACTCATTTCTTCATAAACCCTAATTAAATATTAACAATCCTGTATTTGAAAACTCGTAAACATTTTACTGAAGATAATAAATAAATATAATAACATGAAAAAACAGAACTTGTCAATGATGAGGCGACAACAGCTTAAGGAGGTTGTTCCTCCCAACCAACTCTTGAAGAAATATTTGACTGCACTTCCTCAGGACCCCCGAGCCTGTTTCCTGGTCCTCCTGGTAGAGTAATGGGTGGAGGATATGTCCTTAAGACCTTCTGTCACCTGATTGGTCCAATTACCTCAGTAATTCAAATATGCTCATAGCAGTAAGAACTTCAACCTAATAGCTGCAATAAGTTCAGTCTCAGTAGTTAACCCCTCAAACTTACTTCAGTAATCCCCTCCATCGAATTTCTCATGAGTAAATTCATTCACTTTGAATGATCATTTCTCAGAATGAGTAGCCTCCTGTCTTTAATGGGAAATTTTATAGAAATACCTAGGTCTTCTGGATCGGTTTTCACTTAATGAGCCACCTGTTCCAATTCCACTTTATTGGGGAATCATGACCACAAATATAGGGAAGTTGTCACCTGCAATAGTTGGAAGTAGTTTGAGGATGCTGCCACTTGTCAGTGTACTCTCCACCCAGTCTCCTCCACAAAGTGACCGGTTAACACTCTTTTAACAGCTTCCCTAAGCTGTTGTCTCATAATTTATTTATTTATAAATAAAATATTCTGAATTACATTAATTATTCTTGACCCCACTGGGTCATCAATTACAAACTTAGCATAAAATATAACACAATGTTTCTCAAATAACATTAAATTGTTTTTGAAAATTGTGGCATGTGACATACACACCCCTTAATTTATAACATCGTCCTCGATGTTATTTATTCCTCGTCCTGAGAGTTCCCCTAAAATAGAATTGGATATGCATCCCACATGTGACTTTCCAATTCCCAGGTGGTTTCCTTTGGACTAAGGTGCTTCCATTGCACCTTTACCTGACCAATGGTGTGATTCCGAAGCGAGATCTCCCTCCGTTCAAGGATACAATATGGTTCCACCAGGAAATCTCCTTCGGGTTCCACTTGCACATCATTCCAATTAATAACATGAGTAGTATCATGTACATATTTTTTAATACAGAAATGTGAAAAACATTGTGAACTATTAGATTTGGTGGTAGAGCTAACTGATATGCTACCTGTCATATCCTGGATAGTATTTCAAAAGGAACACAATATTGAGGGGCTAGCTTGGCACAACTACCCAGACTCAGAGAACTCTTTTTGGGTCTCACCTTGATAAAAACATGTTCACCTACCTGGAACTCCTTTGGAGTTCATTTAAGGTCTGCTTGACTTTTCTATCGATCTTGCGCAATTTTCAAATTACCTTGTACCTGTTTAACAATTAACTCCATTTCTCTCAATAATTCAGGTCCTAATACTAACTTGTCCATTGGATTACTCCAAGATATGGGAGTATTGCATTTTCTTCCATACAGAATTCGAAGGGAGTATACCTAGCTGAAGCTTGATAATGATTATTGTAAGAAAATTCTACCAGGTGTAAATAATCTTCCCATTTACCCGGTTGCTCCTTTACGTACATTCTGAGTAGATCCTCCAATACCTGATTTACTCTTTCAGTCTGTCCATCAGTTTGAGGATGGAAAGAGGTACTAAAGTTTAACGTAGTATTTAATCCTTTAAACAAATATTTCCAAAAATTACCTGTAAATTTAGGGTCTCAATTTGAAATTATCACCTTCAGTATTCCATGCAACCGAAAAATTTGTTTTAAGAAAATATCAACAATATTTGCAGCTTTATAAGTAGTTTTTACAAGTATAAAATGGGTTGCTTTACTCAATTTGTCAACCACTACCATTATTGAGTCATTTAAGTTCTAATTTCTAGGTAATCCCGTAACAAAATCAAGGCTAATTATCTTCCATTTCCAGCTAGGAATAGGCAATGGTTGAAGTAGCCCAACTGGATGCTGATGTTCAGTTTTTACTTGCTGACATTCGAAGCATCTAACAATATATTCTGCCAGTTCATTTTTCATGTTTGGCCAGAAATAATCCTTTCTTAGCATGGTTATAGTTTTATGATAACCCGGATGCCCTGAATAAGGATTTTTATGAAATTCATTTAAAATTAACAGCTTAATATTAGGTACATTAGGTACATATAATCTGCCTTTATACAATAATAATCATTTTTCATTCAAGCTTACCCTGTACTTAGAATTTCTATTAAATTCTCTTTTACTTTTTCTTGTAATTTTCAGTAATTTTTATCTTGTTCTATTCCAGCTTCAAGTTATTCTTCCAAGTCTGTTGTATAAGTGCTAATGGTTGCTGTAAAATTCAGCTTTGCATTTCTACTTAATGCATCAACAACCTTATTATCATTTCCTTTAATGTGTTGAATTTCAAAATCATATTCACTTAGAAAAGCTAGCCACCTAGCTTGTCTAGTATTCAAGTTATGTTGATCTACCAGGTATTTCAATCCTTTATTATCAGTCATTAAAATAAAATTCCTTCCAATTAAATGATGACGCCACATATTTAAGGCATGTATGACAACAGCTAATTCTAAGTCATAGGTCGCATAATTTTTCTCATGAATATTTAGCTTCCTAGACTCATAGGCAATGACGTGTCCTTCCTGAGTTAATACTCAACCTAAACCGTCATTGCATGCGTCAGTACATGCTATAAAATATTTATTAAGGTCAACAATTCTTAGAATTGGTGCGATGGTTAATAATGTTTTTAACTTTTTAAAACTGTCTTCGCACTTCTGACTCCAATCAAATTTCTTCCCCTTTTTCTGCAAAGAGGTTATAGGATTTGCAATTGTTGAAAACCCTTCGATGAAACTCCGATAATAACCGGTAATCCTCATAAATGATCGAACGCCGGTTACCTCCTTTGGGACTGGCCAATCTTTGATTGCCTTTATCTTTTCGGGGTCAACATAAATTCCTTCTTTAGTCACCACATGACCTAAATACTGGATTTTATCTTTAAAGAATTCACATTTACTAAATTTTGCAAAAAGTTGATGCTCTCGTAACTCTTGCAAGACAATTTTTAAGTGTTCTTTATGTTCCTCTTTACATTTTGAGTAAATTAAGATGTCGTCAATAAATACGACCACAAATTCATTTAGATATTTGTGCATTACATTATTCATCAGTCACATAAAAACAATTGGAGCATTAGTAAGTTCGAAGGGCATAACATCAAACTCGTAATGTCCATATTGAGTTCTAAAGGTCGTTTTAAATATGTCTTCGTCTTTGATTTGAACCTGGTGGTATCCAGATCGTAAATCAATCTTTGAAAACACCGTGGCTCCATGCAGCTGATCAAACATATCATCTATGCGAGGTAACGAGTATTTGTTCTTGATAGTCATTTTATTTAATTGACGATAATCTATACACAGTCGTAGAGTTCCATCCTTCTTCTTAACAAAGATGACAGGTGCCCCCCATGGAGACACACTGGGTCTAATGTAATTCTTATCAATAAGTTCTTTTAACTGTGACGTAAGTTCATTTAATTTTAGTATATTCATCCGATAAGGGGCTTTTGAGCTGGGCACTACACCAGGTACTAGCTCAATGGTAAAATCTAATTCCCGTTTCGGAGGCAGTCCCATAATTTCTTCCGAAAATACATTTGAATATTCCCTTAGAATCAGAATATCTTCCAATTTTAATTTATCTAAGTTGTTAAGGTTTTCTTTATCGATTATTATTACTGCATAAGCTTTACAGCCTTTCCTAACAGCTCTCTTAAGCTGCAAAGCATAAATTTTCCTTATGGCTGTTTTCCTAGGAATTCTCTTTACATTTATTAACTTTCCATCATTATTTATGCAAGTAAAGGTTTTATCAAAGCAATTCAAGACCACTCTATGCTGTTCTAACCAATCCATACCAATTAACATATCATATGAACCTAAAGGTAGCACATTGAGCTTAACAAAAGTTTCAAACTGATCCATAGTTACTGCACAATTCTTAACAAAGCTAATTACCTTTCTCTTTGCACAAGTAGCTAATTGAACTAACCAAGAACTTGCAAACTTTTCAACTTGAAGCTTACACTTTTATACTAAATTAGGAGAAATATAGCTTAAACTAGCTCCTAGATCAATTAAAATGGATATAAGTATTTGATTTATCTTACCTTCCACTTCCACCATGGAAGTTTGATAATCTGCTTGCCGGTTCTCTAATGTTGCATTGATCCTGGGCATTGTCCTCGCTAGATCACCAACAGTCATCTCCTCCTGTATTGTGTGTATGTTGCTAACAGTCTTCTTCCGATTGGGGCAGACTGATGCATAATGCGGACCATTCCCAACCTTTTATGGGTTCCTTTCGTTCAAAGTTCTTTGTATAGTTACTGTGGTTGTTAGCAGATTCTTTATTCCTTTGATTATTCGGATTGGTCTGTGAATTAATTTTGTTCCCTTGGAAATTATTACTAGGAAAATTTCTGGTGTTATTATTTTTAGAATTTTGATTAGGTACCAACTCTTTCTTCTTTTGTTCAAAGGTATTATTTCTTTTGGCCTTCCAGTTGGCCATACTCTCCTTTTTACGATTCTGTTCATAATAGAAATTCGGTTTTATCATTGCTTATTCTAATGTTTTCGGATTGTCATACTCAATCCTGTCCTTTATATGATAAGGTAAACAACCGAGAAACCGCTGCACCTTAGGTTTCTCGTCCACAATATATGGCACATACCTGAGTAGACTTAGAAATTTACTATTTAGTTCTTTCATATTCATTGTACCCAGTTTTAACTCGTACAATTCCTTATCCCTTTCTTCATAGTACTGTGTAGATAAAAATTTCTTGAATGTACTCCAATTTATGTTTTTCTCCCTTATACCTTTTACTCTTTTTAAGTCCTGCCACCATATATCAGCTTTTCCCATAAGATTATAAATAGTCATCCTGGCCATCAGTTGATTAGAGTAGTTATAAATTTGGAAGTATTTCTTCATCCCGGACAACCAAGATTCTGCTTCTTTCCCCTTCTCAGTTTCTCCATTAAATGTTGGCGGCTTGATCTTCTTGAACTCCCCAAATATTTCTTCATAAGGTTTATATTTTCTCTTCCTAGTATGGTGGCTATCTTCACTACTATCACTAGTATAATGAAATTTTTGTTTATGTAAATCACCATATACTTCAGAAGATGAGCTCCTTTCGTTTTTAACTTGTTTAGACTTTTTATCTTTATGCTGATAACCTATATCTTCAGACTCAGTTCTTTTACTTTTTCCCTCAGTATGAAATCTTTCTATTAAGATTTGATTTAGCTCCTCTTGAGCTCTCAGAATTCTCTCATTTTCTTTCTTAACGGATTCCATCTCTGTTTTTTATTCTTTAACTGTTTGTAGTAGTTCGAAAGAATTATTAGTTATCTCTTCTTATATAGGTTCTTTTTGAATATTATTTCGTTCAATGTAAGGATATTCCTCATCCACATATTCTTCCAATACATCCATACCTATCATTAAATCAGAAACAAAATTCTCTGTGTGTATCATTCAAAGAAAACAACATCAACATATTTATTTAAATTTAATGTTCCACATAAGCAAGTTGAGCTACATTCAGGCCTAGTGTTTGAACCTTGTGCTCTGATACCACATGTAATATCCCAAAAATTCGTAAAAATTTAAAATTTTTCAAGTGACATAAAATGTCTATAGTCATAACTAAGTACTTGCTAAAGGTTAGCGGGAAATGAAACAATTTATAAATGAACATGGGACTGCTTCTTTAAAAGAACCTGTAACTAAAAGGTGTAATCTTGAAAACTTGTGTGTTAGTGCTATTAATGACTTAACAACTGTAATTATATCAGAGTTAGAAAAGGACTTACATTTTGTTGCTGCTAGATGTACTGATGTTTATCTTTTGTCAAGTAGCTAAGAATTCTTGTATGTGATCGTGGCTTACTTAGCATTCAACTAACTCAATTGGACTGCTGGTTCCTTACAGGTTTAGCAGCTAAGCGTAAGATCCAGTGGGGTGTTATTTAAATTCACGTCGAGAAGCTACTTCCCTAGCATGATTAAGATGCTAGTCTTAAAAAATGTTTTATTATGCTGCTTGTCTTCAAGGAGGTAAAGTTATTCTTTTTCTGTCATTACAACTCCATAGTAAAAGTATAACAAACTACACCGCATAGTTATAAAATGCATTCCAGATACTATACTGAAGGATAATCAAATTACTATTTGGTTTGAGTCAAGAATACCATATACTTTTGAAAGCAAAATTGATCTGGATTTTAACTAGGATGCATTCATAGTACTTAGTCTTTTGCTTAGTTGAAGCATACATTGGATTCTAGATTTGAGCATCATTAAAATGAATCATACGCAAGATCTACTTTGTAAATTCCTAAACCATCATCATAGATTATTTTTGCTGGAAAAGAGTTACTCTAAAACTCTTACGACCTACATCCAAATATGTGTACCATTTTTACCTTAATCTAGGTTTTTCATCATATACTTTTCATGTGATAAATTATTTTTATATGTATCTTTTACTTTAAAACCTGAGTGCACCCTTTGCTATGACTAAATCTTCATGCAAGTTGATTAGTAGACTTGAAATATCTTTATACAAAGTCTTGGAACAAGAAGTTAGCAAAAGAATCTATTTAAAAATGACAAGGCCTATGGTTACTTCATAACTTAAGATTATGTTTTATAACCTATGTATCGTTGATATCCATGGCAATGATATATATTATTGGCAATCATAAACAAAGTATAGTTTATAATGATCAATGGTTTGATTGTAAATCACTTTGCTACAACAATGACTATGGAACTCTATCCAAGATGGAGAAATTATTTGGAAAGACACGTGGGATAGTTTTATCCACACACGGGTTGACTTATAACTCCAAACCCTACTCATTTGTTTAGCAGAGCGAGGTTTCCTCCATCTTGTTGGCCAAGATGAGAGCTTGCGGCCATTGGAGACCTGTAACCACCTTCAAGTTTTGACAGCTTGCTTCATAAATCAAATGCTGTGACTGCCTGAGAGAGGTCGTGAGTGGTTTTTGGTCTTTAACGGTTAATGTAGTTTGCAGCGAGTGTAGATATTGGTTTTTCTTTAGGACTCAAGGACTGTGTAAGTCTTGAGCTTGCAAACTGATTGACAGAGCTCGAGTAGGAGTATTTCTCATCCGGTTGCATTGATTTTCTTGTTTTTCATTCGCAGTGGTGACTCAAGGTCTTCCTGTCTTCCGGCACGGTTCCAACATGACCTAAGGTGGCCATTTCACCTCAGCTTCAACTCAAAACTATAACAGGTAAAGACATACCCTCATTTCATTTTTAGATTTATTTTCTTATAAAGGGTTTTACAAATTTTAAAACGGATTTGTAATGATAAGGTTTGTTAACTTGCAGGCCCTTCTCCTGACTCTATGGGTGGAAATGAGCTTCTCCTTCAAAGTTCCACTTGATCATTCAAATGGTAAGCCCTGGTTGCAAATGAGGGTTTCTTCTGCAATTTGTTGTGGTGGTTAGAAATTAGTTTCTTTGCAGTTGAAAAGGCACGGCCTCGGTTTACTTGCTAGCTTGTTGTTTCTTGCTTGCTTGTTCTATATGAGTTCGAAACCATTAGAGGGTAATTTGTGCAGGAAGGAAGAAGGCTATAGTAGCCGTGATTAAAAGAGTGGTTTTTATGTCTCTACCTTTATTGCCTGAACAATGTAAAATTGTTTTTCTTCTCTTGATAGAGCTCAGCTCTAAGCCCTACGAGGCTGTCGACCCCTATTTGGTTTATTTTTAGTTTTTAAAATAGATTTTAAGAGAAAAGAAAAGACTGTTAATCAGTCAGGATTGTAAAAAGATTAAGGGTTTTTACCTGTCCGCAATGTATGGTTAATGTTCAATAAAACTTACTTTGTATAGTTCAGTTTTTAACAGGTCTGAGCCTCGACTTTGAATTTTAAAGGCCATAAGCCATTGCTTCTTAATCAATTTTGTTTTTTAACAAATTATTGTTGTATTATTTTAGTTATTTATCATGCAATTAAAATGATTTACAGTGCAATGTAATTATGGAAATTTTTACTATGTTAAGAGTATTATTATTACTCTGTTTGGCTCACAAGGCTAAATTTTTAAGTATACCCTACAGTTCGGGAAAGAATAAATTTTTACTTGGAAAATTCTTAGCTTTTTATTATTTTTCTTTAATGATTTTTACAGCTGTTTTGATTCTTATAAAGGAAGATTTAGGGTAAATACTGCAAGCTTGATAATAGGATTAAGTTTATCTTTCAATAACCGAGGTAGTTGTATTTAGGTTATAGTAGAAACTTCTGTCTTAAATCAGAGACACATATTGTCTGGAAATCAATTGTTATAATATTGTTTTGAAAATTATCTTAACCTAAACACTAGATGATAGTCTGTTTACTATACTTATGTTTTTTTATTAAACTGTAAGTTTTGTGTTTTATAAAGAATACTAGTATTAAACATAGTTCTATAAGTAGTATGATTACTAAATGTTTTTATATACCTATGTTCAGTTCTTGTCTGAAGTAAATACATTTAATACATAAAGTATTTATTGTTTCTTTACAGAATAAAATCATAAGCAAACTATAGTATAATTTAGTTACATTTTTCATTCAGGTTAAATGAAAATCATCATATCTACCTAAACACCCAACTGTACTAGAGTAATGCCTAAGCCAGGTGTGGAAAAATACAGTATGGAATTCTAATTCTATTTATTTCTCATTTAGAATATTTACTACTATTTCTAACATAATCTGCTAAGTCCAACAATACATAGTTACTCCTTTATTCATAAACCCTAATTAAATACTAACAAGTCTGTATTTGAAAAATCGTAAACATTTTATTGAAGACAATAAATAAATATAATAACATGAAAAAATAGAACCTGTCAATGATGAGGCAAAAATAGCTTAAGGAGGTTGTTCCTCCCAACCAAGTCCTGGAGAAATATTTGAATGCACTTCCTCAAGACCCCTGAGCCTGTTTCCTGGTCCACCTGGTAGAGTACTGGGTGGAGGATATGTCCTTAAGACCTTCTGTCACCTGATTGGTCCAATTACCTCAGTAATTCAAATCTTCTCATAGTAGTAAGAACTTCAACCTAATAGCTGCAATAAGTTCAGTCTCAGCAGTTAACCCCTCAAACTTACTTCAGTAATCCCCTCCATCGAATTTCTCATGAGTAAATTCATTCACTCTGAATCATCACCTCTCAGAATGAGCAGCCTCCTATCTTCAATGGGAAATTTTATGGAAATGCGTAGGTCTTCTGGATCAGTTTTCACTTAATGAGCCACCTTCTCCAATTCCACTTTCTTGGGGAATTTAACAACTTCCCTAAGCTGTTGTCTCACCAATTATTTATTTATAAATAAAATATTCTGAATTATATTAATTATTCTTGACCCCACTGGGTCATCAATTACAAACTTAGCATAAAATATAACACAATGTTCCTCAAATAACATTAAATTGTTTTTTCAAATTGGGGCATGTTACATACACACCCCCTTAATTTATAACATCATCCTTGATGTTATTTATTCCTCATCCTCAGAGTTCCTAAGACCAAAAATAGGCTAGTGACTAAAAATAGACTGGAAGGACTCCCAGTGTTGGATGAAGTTCCTCCAACATCAAATGAACCAAGTGTTTAGCAAGAAAAACCATGAGTCTTCAAGTGACTCAAATGCATATCATAAGTGCATCCATATAGATGTGCATCATAATAAAGTAACAAAGGATTCAGTTGCAAATGTGAATAATAATGTGCTCCAACCATTTCATCATAAAAAGTGAATCTAGGAGTTCCATACTCCTCATGTGGCACCATAAAAAATAACCCTTTCACCCATTTCATTGAGACTAATGCTGCAAAACATGGAATTGTAGGATGTAGGAGAATGAACTAACTCACCTACATGATCAAAAAGTGTAGAAGTTTCATCATGGGAAGGATCCATATGGGTAATATCATGCAACTCCTTCAAAAGTGTGAAACCTTTGTCATAGATTGGTTCCAATGTAGAGGAATCATGCTCTTCTTTAAAAATTGTATAACCTTCATCAAGAGACAATTCAAGTTCCTCTTCCACCACACCAGGTGTTTGGATCTCTTCAAGTTCATATTCAAACACATCAAGCACATTCAAATTTCCATATTTCTCATGATCCACGATGTCATGAGAATCCTCCAAACAATCTGCCATTTGACAATCTGAAACATAGGAGGAAAAACAAGTATCTTGCAACTTTTAAAGAAGTTTCTCATTTTGAATTGTGAGCTTATGATTATCCTCATTATTATTCAAGTATTCATCATGTAACATATCCTTTAAGCTCAAACAAATGGTTTCTATAAAAAAGCAAAGAGATGAAATTACCTTTCATGTGGCACATTGTTCTTTGAATCTTCTCCATGTCTTCAAGGAAGGATGTTTCATCCAATGAAGTAGCTCTCCAACAAGAATTTGACACTAATTATTAAGTGTCATGGAGTATGATAAGGGACTCTTGGATCTTATTTTCATTCATCTTTAAGGACCCTTCAAGAAAATGAGGCTCTTTCAAATGAACCTCCTCATCTTCTTCCTTCTTGCTTCGACTAACTTCATGAAGCTCAAGTGGTGATGGGGAAGTTGATCTTGTTTATTATTCAACTGCTACAATGTATTAATTTTAATGTTTAATGGAAGTTTGGATTGCAACAACACTTTCAAAATTTATCTCTATGTCACCAACATAGAGGTGTGAGCACCCATCAACAGGTACTCCTTCATAGTTCAAGCATCCATCAGTAGATTCTCTTTGTTTCATTTCCAAGGTAGAATGTGTTTCGAAATGATATTAAATGTTTTCAATATAAAATTATTCATACTCATGTGATGTCTCTTCATATTCTTTAGAGTCACTTGGGAGTGACTTTCAATCCTCTTCATGTACTACTTCTTCTACTTCACCTATTTCAGAACTAGGTGGTTCATGGGTCTCCTCCTTTTGCTCCTTCAAGCAAGCTGATGCATTTTTCCCCTTGGTTTTCTTAAGATCAATATATTTTCTCCAACCTTGGATAGCCAACAATTCAAATCATTTCATAATATTCTTGGTCATGTCTTCAACGATAGGTTCCATGATTTTTATATGCTCCTCACCATCATATGAGGTTCCCTTTTCATCCCTAGTCATAGTTTCCTCTTCAACAAAAAAAAAATTGGGTTTCAATATATAATCGTGGTAAATGAATTATTTTCCTCATAAATATCATACCACATCAGGTGCCAATATCATGCTATGATACCATTGTAATGTTCATTTTTAGGAATTTTGTTAAAATGACCAATTTTTCACTTTTTAGCTATTTCGATCTTTGACTAGTTTTTACGTCTAGGTCTCCAAATTGATCCAAATGATCCCAAATATTCACACAAGGTATATGAATGATATTAAGGTTTGGATATTATTTTTAGGGAATATTTATGACCCTCTAAAGGATCCATAAAACTTGTTTAAGATTCTGTTCGAGGTAGGAGTTTTGACTAGTAATTTGGGGTTCTAATTCCCCCACAATGAATACTGAAAATGGATTCCCAAATGCACTCAAACAAACTCAAATTTCCAAATGGAAGCAGGGTACATGTAAATAAAATCAATATGAACTCATATGAATCACCATTAACTTTTAATGTCTTCTATAACTCCCTTAAATCAGACGCAAAAAGACTAGTTTCAACCTTGAGGGAAATGATATGCAAACTTCTCCAAATGCTATGAAACTCAACAAAATAACTCCAAATGCTTATGTAAAGAAAATTAAACCCATATAATCGATAAATAATAGTCCATTCATCCATAAACCATCAGTATTTTACTTATCCATTCAAATCTATCAACATTATATTGGTTCACAACAAGGTAGTGGGGAAATGACACTGTTTCTTCATTGTTTAACATTTACACATGAAATATTTTGGGTATTTCGACCTGAGAGTCTTATAAAATTTTAAATGCAGAAATAAAAGTCCATTAACACATAAACCATTAGTATTTTACTTATCCATTTTAATTCATCAACATTACATTGGTTCACAACAAGATAGTGGGGAAATGGCGCTATTTCTTCATTGATTGACATTTTTACATGAAATATTTCAGTATTTCGACCTGATATTATTATGAAATTGAAATACATAGAATTTAAATAATAACATAAAATAATGAGGCATTATAATCTTCCCCAAAGATATCAATAGCTTACCGAAAGTGCAATCCCTCTATGAGCAAGAATATGCAATAAAAATTGGAAATGGTTGAGAGAAAGTGATGCAATAGAAGAAAGCACGAGATAACTTGTAGATTACACCTGCAAATAAAACTCCATTAAATCTCCATGAAATACCTCAGTCACCTCTCCAAAAACCAACTTGGATGGGAATCTTTCACCCTCGAAATTGGCTAAGGCAAGAAAACTAGTCATCCACTAGCTCTCACAATTCACAAATGACAATTTCTCAAATGAACAAAAGAAATTATATTGGTTGATTCCTATATTTTATAAACATACTTATCCTTCTAAGGTTACCAATACATCCACAAACTCAAGCCAATTTGAATTTGGGTGTGGGCTCAAGATTTTCCATGTGTCCTCCCTTTCCTAGCCTTCCATCTTCCCCCAATTTGAGTAGGAACCCATTGAGCTTCCCCAACTCACATGAGCACCCTATTGGATGATATATTTCTACCTGACATGTTATATGTGTTATATTTCAGCCTTCAGATCTTATTTGTGTCATAGGTGTCATAGCATCTTCATCATTGTTGTCATAGAGCTAGGGAATCTAGTCCAACTGTCTCATTAGCTCCAAAATGACTCTGCCTCTCCCATGTAAGTTAAATTTCCTTCCAAATTCATCCTGTGATAAATATGGCCAAGTGTATTAGACTTATAAATCATCCAAGAACATTTAGGCTTCCCATGGATTCGAATTGCAAGAGGAGAATTCCATGTGGCACATAAATTCTAGCTTGTGTGGGCCCCATAGTTTCCATGTGTCTCCATGATCCATTGCCACTTCAATTTTATCTTGTATTTATTTAATAAGATCCATTATTAAATATTTATTCCATTATAATTTCTAAACATCATTTATTTTCCCTCTTATTCCAAATCCAAAAGCTTCCACCCCAAACCTAGAAAACTAGTAATTTTCCTCATTGGCAATTATTTGACCCTTAGCATCAATTTGACAAAATCTAATGAATATGGAAAATGTGATTAGTCCATTGTGACCCAATGCAAAATTTGGGACATGCCACCTTTTCTTTTAATTTCTTCCAATATCTTTGTCAGACACTTGTTGTCCTGAAAAATGTTTCCAACGTATTCTTCATTCCACGTGCGTATCCTCTCTTTGAGGGCCTTCAATTTCTGCTGGAATTGCTACATGCTGGTCCCAATAGGAGGAACCATCTCCTTCCACCAATTCCAGAACAGGGCATCAAAATATTTGTGTTCGAGCCAAAAATGTTCAAATCTAAACGAATTTCTGATTGGATGGTCGGACCAATCCCGCGAGAAGCATATCGGACAATGATTCGATCCGGCCATCGAGTGGACACTGGCCAACATTTCTCCTACTTCTCTGGTAATGTATTTTGAAAGTAAAAATATGTATATTCTAGAGGCCACGTGATTCTCTCCTCCTCATTATTTATTCCATGTGAACCATCTGTTTCTTGCGTCCATGTCAACGAGTTGAATTCATTCAAAGAAGTCTCTAAAAGCTTCCTGGAATCTATCCAAATTCCTCCTCCCCCTTCTTTTCTCCCAGGGATGCTATCAAATTGAAATCCCCACCCATTATCCATGAGATATCCCCAATTTTCTCTTTTATCCAACTCAAGACTTCTAGAAACATTAGTTTCTAGGGGAAAGCACTCGAGCCATATATGTTTGATAGAATTCCTCTTACTCCTGATTCCATAATCGTGAAGTTCATTGATAGGGAGAAGCGATTCGCCCTCCAATCAGTTAATCATATCAAGTCAGGGTCCCATAGGGTCACCATACCTCCTTTCGTCCCTATGGCACCTATCACCATGATCTTACATCCTTTCCAAATCCTCTATCCTACCTTATCTAGAGTTTCAGACTTACACTTTGTCTCCTGAAGAAAAAGGATAGCCGGCCTCTCCTTTTTTATCTTCTTTATTGCATCCACTTATATTCAATGATATTATCTTCATTGGTTCACTCTATTGACTTCAGAGAAGGCTGCTACTATCATAGGATATTGGTATGGTTAAATGAGTTTGACCCCTATCTCTGCGATCCTTTGTTTATTCGTCTTTCTTCCTCTCCTAATGTCATCCTCCGATTTCTTTCTCTTACTTCCCTTTTGTGGGTCTGCTGCTATCCCAAATTGTTCCCATTCCCTAGTGTTAATGATCGCTTCTTGAAGAAGCTCCAGTGGCCTCCATGAAACATAACCTTCCCCCTTTTTCTTGCACTCCTTCTCTATATCATCTAGATCTAACTCCCCCAACTCCATGTACTGAGATCCATATTCTTCCATTGCTTCTATTTTCTCTTCTGGGTCCTGATCCTTGCCTTCCTTTGACTCCTCTCTATCATTTATAGGAATTGGGGTATCAACCTTCCCCTCATTGTTATATTCCTCCTCCCTCTCCGCCAAGATCTCAAAGCGATTGTTGCTGGATGGGCCTTCCCGCTATGACCCTTACCCTAGTGTTGTTAGGGACCTGATTTAGGTTTCCTCTTACTACATATTTGAGCAAATCCCTCTTGATCTGTGATATTTCCCTACATTTGTTGGGTCGGCTGGGGTTGCTGGGAATTATTTGGGAAGTTTCAACTGAAAATGCCCATAATTGTGGCATTGTCTGCATCTAAATGGAATTTGTTCGTAGTCGATTGGTTGCATCCATTCCTCATCTTCCCAATTCAAGCTAATGGCTTCGGGTACTTATTTTGATAGGTTCATATAGGCACATATGGAGAAAAAATTGGTGTACCTATGTTGTTTGGTTTTTTCTTCTATCTTCACGAATTACCATAGCTTTTTCCCTATATCTTGAAGGATTTAAAGATCCTAGTATTCGCAGTGCAGGGAATACAGTTGAATCCACACCAAGGCCACCCTCATGTCTTCTTTTTGTGGGTTAAATCTCTCCTTCCATGGCCTTAGGTAAAGACCTACTGAGAAGAAGAAAGAAGTCCCCCCTTTAAGGATTTGGTCATGATATTCTTGTAAGAAGAAGATGATTGTGAAGAAACCGTTGGATCCTAGGTGTATATAATAATGCCATTTAGGGTTCTAGGTTCTCTTGATCCATATTACTAGGTCTCTCTCTTTCGTCCATTTCCCAATGAATTTTCCTATCAGATCTTTCTCCTTCTAGAGTTCAACTCTTTCTCTTACCTTATCTGAGAAGATCTGGAGAGCAGGAATCATCTGAGCTCATGGGAGGCATCCTCCCAAAATCATATTTGGTTGATAATGAAGAGACCCCACCTCGTCGATTTCCCCAATCTCCCATTTGTCGCTTCTTCATCCACCATCTCACCTCATGTCCATTTTTATTTCCCTGTTGTTGGTAGGGGGGAGGGTTCGAACCCCTCCCTATGGTACCCTATGTGGGTACTCCCCCTGACACACCTTGTTTGATCCACCCGCAAACCCTCTGTGACTGATCCCCCAATATCCTCAAACCCTTGAACCACAACAAGCTCCCTATGATTATCATCCAAATCCTCTGTACTTATATGTGTAATGGTTGAGTTGTTTCGAACTCCAGTTGAAGCCTGAATTTTTAAGACAAAAGAAAAAAATAATATATTTTTTCTATAGAACTTTGGATGTACGGGAGGTAGAGACAATAAGAGAAGAGGTAAGAACCTACACATCCACTACAAAAATTATGTAGTGGGTCACTATTACCCTAAGTTTAAATGCATGAATATACCTAGGGATAATAAAGGAATATTTCTTAGAGGAGTTGGAAGGGTAGCTCTCATTTCCCTGATGTCTCCAACTAATTAATTTATGGGAGTTGTAAGATCCTCCTTATTTAGGTTGGAAGGTAGAATAA
The DNA here is from genome assembly GCA_001517045.1 of Pseudotsuga menziesii. NCBI lineage: Eukaryota > Viridiplantae > Streptophyta > Pinopsida > Pinales > Pinaceae > Pseudotsuga > Pseudotsuga menziesii. Next base: position 347,556 of record LPNX010037125.1, read on the forward strand.
TAAGTGGAGGTTAAACAAGAATAATTCTAGCAGCTCCATGAAGATCCGTAGCAGGGTTTTCAAGAGAAAAAAGGTCATCAACAAATACAATAGTGGAAACTATAAATTTTTCACCAAATCACATATCTAAAGAAAAATTATTTGAATATTTGGTTAAGGAACCATAACTATAAGTGATTTCAATCCAATCATAGAACCATAATCTCCTCACCCGTATTTTGAATTCAACTTTTTTTTTGGGAAGGAATATGGAATAAAATGAAGAAACATCAAATGTTGAAGAATAAGTAACCTTTCGGTTTCCCATTTTAGATCAAACAACAATGGTTTAGATGAAGAACATCCCACCATCGATATTTCCAAACTTTCATGGGATGGTTATAAAGGTCCTAATGCTTTTCTTTTTGAATTTGTTACTTTTTTCATTGTGGTTCATGGAAACCATTGGCATGCACTACATCCATGAAAACCTCCCATTTATCCCTTAAGGGGTGTAAGGATGGAAGGATATGTCATAATATATAGGGTGGATCAATTAATATCCCAACATGTTACTTACAAGGAATTGAACCTAGGTGGGGATATCAATCAGTACTCCCAACCACTTAAGCTACATCCAATGGAATTTTATTTTTTAATTTGGTATATTGTGAAATAGTTATGATTATTCAAATGATGCACAAAAACTTGAACTTTTTCTTGCTAATCTTAAGGACGCAACTTTAAGACGGTTCATGGGATTATGAGGTAATACTATAAGAAATTGGGATGAAATGTATAAAGAATTTTTAAAAAGTTACCATGAATATTGTAAGGCTATATATTTAAAAAAGGAATTTTCATAATGACATAAAAAGAGTAACAAATATCAGAATACTATCTTGAGTGGTTTTCATATAATCTCCAAATATCTAAGCAAAACAAATTGGATCAAGAAATCATTTGAACTATTTTCTTAAGAGGAATCAGGGATGAATGCATAGATCTACTTAATATCACAGGTGCCGGGGATGTGTCTCAATTACCCTTTGATAAAATTTATGATTTATGCAAAAAATATTCTCAAATTAAAGTTAGATCTAGTAAGGGATCTAGAGACATTATCTCTAAGGTCACCAAATCAACAACATGAGGAGTAACTAGAGGTAAACTTGGAAATTATTAGAAAATTTCAAAACCGATATCCTTGGCACTCTTAGCTATCAGTTAGATACATTACAAACTAGAAGGAGACAAGGAATAAAATGAAAATTTGTCTATTTTTTGTTCGAAGTGTAGGAATAAACATTCATTAAGATATTTCCCCCTAATTAATATTGAAATTTGTGTCATTTATGCAGGAAAGCATTCCACATGAAATAGTCCTCCTTTGCTTGAGATCAAAGTAGTTTAGCAAGGAGACAATGAAGTAATAGAGTAACTTTATTTAGTATTTCCAAGAAGACCATAGAAACCATGAACACCAGGTATTATTGAGGAACCTGCACAATAATTTTCTTTAGATTATGCTAATCAACAATATCCATCTCAAAATTGGAATTTCCCTATGCCTTGGAAAGAATGGCCTTCACAATCAGTCCAAAACTAGTATTGGAAACATGATTGGTGAGGGACTACTTATGGGAGAATTCTTACCTATCCTTATCCCTCATAGCTACAACATTTTCCACAATATCCCCCATAATCGCAACACTTTACACAATATCCTTCAGAACATGAACAATCATATCTTGCACAAGTCCAACAACCACCAACTTTAGGACCACAATAGTTGCAACTTCCAACAAATCAACCTACTACAAATCCTACTCAATTACCTTCCCAACCAATTCCTAACTCCAATAATAATGTAGCTCATCTTATTTATAACATTTACTTACAAACCTTCCAACCTATATGATCACTCCTTTGGAACCATACGATATTTCTTCTATTACTAATACTTAAGAAATTGAGGAGGAAACCTGTAAATAAATAAACAATAATTACAGTGTTCTTTCAATAAAGCAAACTTCTTCTCCATCAATAAGAAAACAACAATCCTCCAATTCTTTTCCGTATCTAAAGAGGTTGAATCTAGACAAACTAGTAACCTGACTTGAATTTGGCATCTTAGTAGAATTAAAAAATGTTTGTGTTAAAATTCATTTACTGTAAGCAATAAAAAACATCCCAATTTATGCAAAAATGGTTAGGGAATTATTCTTGAAAAAAATCCGATAAGAAAGAAGATCCATCCACAAAGAATCCAAATCATTGTTAAATAAAAAAAAATTAATGTTTGAAAGCATTTCCATGGAAAAATATGTTGATCCTTGGAGTCCTATTGTCGCAATTATCTAGATCAGTCCTCACTCACCTCCTTTTTGTCGATGATGTGATATTGCTTGGTACTGGTACCCTCCCTAAATGGATTGCTTTTGAAGTTATTCTCAGTACCTTCTGTAAGGCATCAAGGATGCACATTAGTGTTGATAAATCATGCTTCCTCTACAACAATGTAGACGAGGGTACACTGGGTGATATTGCTAGAGTCCTGCCTTATAAAATGGAACCTATTGCCTCTGGATTCAAATACCTTGGTTATTTTCTAAAACCACTGGGGTATAAGGTCAGTGATTGGAATTGGTTGGTGCAGAAGTATGAAAATATAATCATTAACTGGTCACATAAGTATCTTTCTTTGGGTGGCTGTCTGATCCTTGTCCAAGCTATTCTGTCTAGCCTCCCTGTATACTGGCTAGGCCTTTCTCCCATTCCCATCTTTGTCCTAAATAGGTTTAGATGCATTACCTTCGCATTTTTATGGGGCTCTATAGGGAATAAACATAGATATCATTTAACTTTTTGGAAGCAACTATCCTAGCCGAAGGTGAACGGTGGCTGGGGCATAAAAAACCTACATTGGTTTAGTATTGCTCTAAGTTTAAAAAACTTCTGGATGGTACTACATAATGAGGGGATGTGGCACAATGTTCTAATGGGTAAGTATTTAAAGAACCTCTTGGTGGTGGCATGGCTCAGAGGTAAAAACTTTAATTTTTGGGGAGTTTCTATTATATGGAAAGGGTTCCTACAAACTCTACCATGGCTGGGAAGATGTTTATCATGGCAAGTTGGAAGTGGACATAATGTCCTAGTGGGTATTGACCCTATCATTGGAACACAAACTCTTCATACTCTACCAACTGGGCTGAGAGAATTCTTGGAGGACTTGGATATAACCACACTCTCGCAAGCACGCAATATTATGCCTGGATCACACCATTACTGGTACACGACTAAGGACCTGTACATTGTGGGCGATTGGAAGCTTGCTTGGGACAATTACACGAGGGGACTGGAGATGGGAAGAATTAGGCTCAATACTCTGCCGGATACACTTGTTTGGGATCATAACAAGTCCACCAGTTCAGCCTATGCTAAGATGGTTTATGATTGTATTGTACAGTCCTCACGACCCCTGGTAGGTAACAGTTTGCAAGCCCTTAATTGGTCTGGTATCCTAGCCACAAAAATAAGTTGTTTTATATGTCTGGTGATGGAAAATAAAATATTAACATGGAACAATCTCCAGAAGAAAGGTTGGATAGGGCCCAACATTTGTGCACTCTGTAGTGCAGAAGAAGACAGTGTGTAATATATATTTTCATCATGCTCTGTTTGGAATGATGTTATCAGTCATCTTAGTGGACATTTCCATTTCATTCCCCCTCTTCAGTGTGATAATATTTAAAACTATATGAGGAACTGGACTAATAGGTTCTCAAAGTACTCGGTCTACTGCTACCTTCTTTTCTTCGCTATGTGGACTATTTGGAAAGCTAGGAATTCATACATTTTCGAAGGAAAAAAGTTTACTATCTTGAGCATTATTTTTCATATTGAAAAATTCTCCCAGTTGTATCAGCCTCCCTGTAGAAAGGAAAAAAATCCTAGAGCCCTAGGCTCAGGTCCCTCACTTGCCTATCCCTGTGGATTTTTTGATGGGGCATTTGCCAATAATATTGGAGGAGTAGGTATCTGTTTATACTTGAATAAGTCTCATTCCTTCAAGTTTGCTCTCGAGGCTGGAACATGTACCAAAAAAAAAGCAGAATTGATAGGTCTTTGGGCTCTTTTGTATATTTTCCAAGAGATGGGGATCCCCACACTTAAAATTTTTGGGGACTCATAAGCCATTATTAACTGGGTTAAGGGTACTGATGCCCTTTCTCCACTTGATCTTAGTCACTGGTGTAGGGATATCAGAAAACTTTGCACCTATTTTCTTAACCTGTCCTTCTGTCATATCTACCATGAACATAATCAGCTAGCAGACAGTCTATCGAAGTCTGCCCTGTCTTTGGCTCCCGGTTCTGGTATCTATTCTGAAATTTTTGAAGGACTTATGGTCTCTCATGACACTTTCAAGCTATTTTGAGCTCGATGCTGGAGCTTGTTCTCCATTTATTATTTTAGCACCTCTTTCATGGTTTGGAGTGGGCACCTTCAGATAGCAGCTCTGCACTCTTATGTTCATGGTAGAGATGGGTTTTGATGGACAGGTTCTCATTTTTGTCTTTGACTCGTTAGTGTAATTGTTGGGTATGTTCATGGATCTCCCCCTTGGCAGCTTGTTGAGTTGTGAATTATTATTGGTGTACTGTATATTGTTGCTCTCTCATTGATCTTGTATGATTGTAACCCTTACTTAGGGATGGCACATCAGATGCCCTTTGATTCATTTTATGAATATCAAGGACAGGCTTTTTTCCTTCTGATTTTTTTTTATCTAGATCAATAATATTCGATTTCCAAATACTTTAATTGATTTAGGTTTTTCAATTAATGTTATGATTAAAGGAACTATGGAATGACTACAATTGTGTAACCTTCGTCATACACCTATAGTCCTTGAATTGGTAGATACATCTAAAGTCAAACATGAAGGAACATTAAAGGACATTATTATTTCTTTGTATTCGTGGGAATACCCCATAGACTTTACAATTTTACAAACCAAATTTCATTTGGTAGGTCACCCACTAATATTAGGATGACCTTGGTTATCCATTATTGATGTAATTATTAGTTGCAAGGTTGTAAATATGAAAATTTCACACGGTGATTTAATTAAGCAAGCAAATTTGTACCCACCCAAAAAACCTTTAACTATTTAGAAATTTCTCAATGGCTTGATGATATAAATTGTGATGAGGAAATTGTACAAATAATCTTCACAATTGATCAAGTTATGAATTTCACGAAAAATACTAAAGAAAACAATTTTCTCAATAATTTTTATTTTATTCAATATTATGGGGGGATATCTTCTTTTGATAATGTCTTGAATGCAAAATTTTAGGAATATTGTGACATATATAGTTTATCATCAATGTCTAATTCTATATCAGTGAATGTAATTTTAGAATATTGTAGCAACCCAATTGAAATTAGTCAAGAAAAACTTTAAACATCAATTCTAGACTTGAAGAATTCAGAAAAATCAGTTGGTTGAAATGCTACAAAAATATTCTAATGCATTTTCATGAAAGTAAATGATATGCGGGGAATTCATCCTAATATATGTATACATCAAATCTTATCCAAGAGAATTTTAGGCCAATTAGACAACCCTAGAGACATATGAACCCAACTTTAAAGAAAATTGTAAAAGAAGAATTGCAGAAATTACTAAATGTGAATTTCATTTACCTTATCTCACACAATCAGTGGGTCTTAACTTTGGTGATAGTCCCTAAGAAAAATAGTAAGTGGCATATTTGTGTTAATTATTGTGAATTAAACAAAGCCATATTAAAATATTACTTCCCTCTTCCATTCATACATCAAGTCTTAGATAAATAAGCAGGAAAAAAATACTCTTCATTGATGGATTTAGTGGGTGTGATCAAATTCATTTTGATTTTGAAGGTCAAGATAAAAAAATCATTCACATATCTGTGGGGAACATTCTCTTACATAGTAATACCTTTTGGATTATGCAATGCTCATGCTACTTTCCAAAGAGAAATATTAGGTATTTTTTTATGACTTGATCCATGATTTTGTAGAAGTTTATATTGATGATTTTATTGTTTACGACAATTATTTTAAGGAAGCATTAGAGAAAATCATTTTTTTATCAGATGCCAAGAAAATAATATTTCATTGAGCAGTGAAAATGTCATATGTTACCTACCGAATGTGTTGTTCTCAACCATCATATATCTTTTATAGTAATCAAGGTTGATCCCGTAGATATTAAACATTGAAGTGATCTCTAAGCTTCCGGTTCGAAAAAATCAAAAGGATGTGTGAAGCTCCTTAGGACATGTAAGCTAATACATGCATTTTATAGCAAAATTTTACAAAAATAGCCTCCACATTGTTTAAATTGCTTACTAAATGATATCTTTTAGAATTTTCCGGTCCATATTACTTTTGATACTCTCGAGGAAAAACTTTCAAAAGATCCAATTATAAGGGAAACAAATTGGTAATTTCCCTTTTATACATAAATTAATGCTTCTTATACAACCCTTGGAGCAATTGTGGGACATAAATAAGAGAAACAAACTTATTTTATTTATTTTATTAGCATAATTTAACGTTGAAATGAACTATAGAATGACAAAAAAAAAGAATTTATTGCAATTGTACATGCTAGCAATAAGTTTAGGAATCATATTACTAGTTATGAGGTCTTTATTCATATTGATTATTCCTCTACCTGATATCTTATGAATAAAACAATTAAAAATGGTAGAATAAGTAGGTTGCTCTTATTAATGCAAAAATTTAACATCACCATCTGAGATAAACCTAGAAAAGAGAATTTGGTTACCGATCTTCTTTCTAGGATTAACATTGACGGTTAAGTTGCTCCTGTAGAAGATGATTTTCTTGATGAATAGTTGTTTGAAATATCTATTAACTCACCTTGGCTTGTAGATATTTCCAATTACCTAGCCATGTGAAAGTCACCGCAACATCTCTCACTTAGATTAAAAAAAATATTGTCAAGCTAAGTGCCACATATTCATGGATTGAAGGATATATCTTCCATACAAGTTCAGAACTAATTATCGGAAGATGTGTATGAAAGGATGAGGTATTTGACATATTAAAAGCATGCTTTGATGAGTCATGTGGAGGAGGACACTTTATCGATAAAAGAATTGCTTACAAGGTCCTTCAGCTAGGATATTATTGGCCTACTTTTTTCAAAGATGCCAAGAAATATGTAGTAAGTTGTGAAAATTGTTAGCGGATGGGATGACCCATACACAAATATGAAATGCCTTTGCAACCTCAAGTTCTCATAGGGCCATTTGAAATATGGGTGCTATATTTTATGGGACCAATGAGTCCAGTATCAAAGAAAAATATGTATATTCTAATATGTACATATTATGTCACCAAGAGGGTAGAAGCTAAACATCTCTTTAGGGAAACCAAGAAGGTTGTTATGGAATTTCTATTTGAAGAAATATTTATATGCTAAGTGTCCCTAGGGATATTGTCACAGATTAAGGATCATAGTTCACATCAAATCTTGTGCAGTCAATCACTCAAAAATACCATATCCAAGACATGAAGTCTTCTCCATACCATGCATAGGCCAATGGGAAAGTGGAGTACGCTAATAAATTTTTGGAGGCTATCTTAACCAAAACAGTGCAGCTTCATCACTAATATTGGCCATATAGGCTTCTAAAATCACTTTGGGATTATATGATAACATGGAGAAATAAAACTATATTCACACAACATGAATTTTTATATGGTAACAATACTACATTTGGGGTCCAAATTTGACGTTTGGACCAATGTTAAATGTTAAATATTAGTTATCAATTCCAAATGGGTGTCAACTATCCTCTTTTGGCATTGAAAATCCTCTTCCGGCATGGGAAATCGATAGGAGCAAAGGAGTAGAGGAGATACCCTAAACTATATAATGTCTGTAAATTTGAATGTGTTTGAAGAATTTACGATATAGTGAGCTTTCAAAGTTGATAAGACTTACACACTTCTCCCATATCCCATTTATGCTCTATCAAACCTCAAAACACATTAACATCAATGGTCATTAACATTGATTGGAATTACACACTTCGACCATTACCCAACTTCATCTTAGCATGGGAAATCCTCCAAGAAAGAGGCAGTTGATCCCATTGAGATGACTTCTAGCGTGGTGTAAATACCTCCCTTCCCTTGACTTTGTAGAAACACCCTTATTTTGATCTTGGTTTCATTTTAGTTCAACCTCCAAACCTATGTCTTTGCCTAATTATTTAGTTGTTTTAGGTACACTTCCATCACCTTTATATTCGTGTTTCTTAGTATCATGTTGAATATCTATTTGAGCTTCCACTGATTCACATTTAGTTTATTCTTCCCCAACTTGACTGACTTGAACAACTCTTACAAATCGTGAATCATGTTCCTCATGATGACTCTCACTAACATATTGTCTTCCATTTCATATTATTGGTCATCATCCAAGTTTTTTTCATGTTTGAAATATTTCCCTCTGTCATCCAAATCCATGCTAAGATCATCAACATTCTAACATTGAAATCAAAATAATCAACACGTTCAACTTTCAAATTTATTCCCCTGTATCTTCTTTAAACCAATTATGAAGCCCTGTTTCTCTATAATATCCTTCAACTTGATGCACATTGTTAGCCTATTTGTTATACCAAAATCCTGTCACCATCATATGATAAGACATTTGACATACCTACTTCCCTTGAATCCCAGCTTCTGGAGTGGAAACTCATATCATTTGTCAATATTTTCATACAAATTCCTAGCACCGTGCTTGACCCTTTATCCATACGCTGTACCCTTGTTCGCACCACCCACACTCTGTTTCCCACAAGCAGTGCCACTGCTTATGGCCCTTAGTCCATAAGCGGTTATTACTAGAACCGCTTTGTCACTAAAGGAGAAACGCGGTACCCTGGGTAAAAAGGGAAAAAGAGGAGCTTCTCGAGGCTTCTAGATGATAAGCCTTGAGATATCCCTTATCCCTACTATTGTGGGTTTGTTGAGCTTGAGATCCCCCATCCTAGTGTTAGTTTTTCAACATTTAAGCTAGCATTATGTTAGGATCTTTTCACTGAGAGAATAACAAGCACAACAAAAAAGCATAAGCACATCACAAGAGACAAGAGACACAAAGAGTTTTGATTGGGGAAACCATAAATGGAGAAAACCCCTCAACTTTCTCAAAGTTAGAATCACCACAAGATTTAAGACCCCAAAACAGTAACATGCACTCCCAACAACAATAGTCTTCTTCTTCTGTCTAGCCCCAGTATTCCCTTCCTCACTAATGCGCCACACTTGAGTGAGTGAGTGATGTACAAGTGATAAATAGAGAGACTCTCACTCTCTATTTATATTCTTCTGTTCACTTGAAATGCACTTAATCATGTCGTCCCAACTAACAATTACTTACTCGAGCCTACACCTTAATTAGTGTATAATAAATCAAGTGCCCCAAAACTGTGGGGACTTACATAATGACTTGACAAGACTTGTTTACATTATTAATCCTCCTGATCGGAACATCGAGGCATGACTCAAATACATAATATACATAGAAGAATACATTCCTAGGTTACATATACATCAACACTCCCTCTTAACTAGGAAGGTATTCTTTCGACATAGTTTTCAGCGCTGGTCTTCTTCTCTGTATCAACTAGATCATCTTTGTCTTCAATTCATATTCGTCTTCAAGTCATCTTCGTCTTCAAGTCATATTCATTATCGTATTTGGATCATCTCTCGATCTGGATCATCATCACTGGATCTGGATCATCACTGGATCTAGATCGTCACTGCTGGATCTGGATCATCACTCGATCTGGATCTCTCGGAGTCATCATAACTAGATCTGGATCATAGCTCGATCTGGATCATCTCTGGTCATCATCATGTGTGTATTATCTCGTCATAGGAAGTTCTATAGAGCCAGCCCTTTTTCATGCTGGTTGTAGGCCTAGCCACCAGGTACGTATTTGCCCAGCACTTACATCTGACCTGCTCGTCAGAAGGGCCTAGCACTCACATTCACCAGCATGATAGGCACATCAAATACCACCTGTGAAATGGTTCTACACTTATATCTGACCTACTCGTCAGAAAGGCACAATTCCATCCAGGCGGGAACACATCCTGCTCACAATGATGAAAGGTTTCCACTCTTTCACCTAGGCTGGAATCGCATCCGACTCACAATGATGGAAGACTTCTATCCAGGCGGGAACACATCCTACTCACAATGATGAAAGGTTTCCACACTTTCACCCAGGCTGGAATCGCATCCGGCTCACAATGATAGAATATTTCTGCACTTACATCTGACCTGGTAGGAACTGAATCCTACACCCTCGTCAGAATGGCCCCCAGTCCCAGACTGAGCTACCTGGTAACTGACCAGGTGCCTCCACTCTCCCGGAGAGTGGCAGTAGCCCTTACATCTGTCCTACTCGACATAATGGCCAACACTCACATCTGACATGGGAGGAACTTAATCCTTTAGCCATGAACATAATGGCTCAACCCTTACATCTGACCTGCTCATCAGAATGGCTCTCTCAGTCCCAAAGTGAGAGTTCCTGGTACCTGACCAGGTGCCTCCATTCCCAGAATGGCAGTAAGCACTCATATCTGACATGGAAGGAACCAAATCCTCTCACCATGATAGAATGGCTCAGCCCTTACATCTGACCATGGAAGGAACCAATGCTCTCACCATGTCAGAATGGCTATGGTTCTCATCACTTTCTCTTGGAAGGAACCTCGATCTGGAGAACACCAAGTCTCTCTTTGAAGTACTCGAACTTCAGCCTAGCCAATGGCTTCGTCAATACATCAGCTATCTGTTCCTCTGTCGCAACATACTGGAGCTTCACTGCTCCTCTCTGCACCATATCCCTGATATAGTGATACTTGATCTCGATATGCTTTGACTTGTCATGGAACACTAGATTCTCTGACAACTTCACGTAACTCTGGTTGTCACAATGTATACAAGTAGCATCCAACTGGAGATCAAATATATCAGAGAGTAGCTTCCGCAGCCATACTGCCTCACAACTAGCTGAAAAAGCTGCGACATACTCTGCTTCAGCTGTACTTAATGCCACACAGGATTGCTTCCTGCTGAACCAAGAGATCACACCTGATCCCATACTGAAGCAACATCCTGAAGTACTCTTCCTGTCGATGGCACTGCCTACCCAATTTGAATCAACATAACCCTCCAGGTTAATCTTCTGATTCACATCGTACTTGAGCCCATAATCAATTGTACTCTTCAGGTATCTCAGAATATGCTTTGCAGCCAACAAGTGAACACTTCTCGGATCTGTCAGGTACTGGCTCAAGGTGTTCACAGCAAAGCAAATGTCTGGTCTCATGTTCGTCAGGTACATCAATGATCCAATCATCTGACGATACATCATAGCATTAATCGTCTCTGATGAAGCATCACTTAATAGCTTCAGGTTCGATGCCATAGGTGTGGCCATAGCTTTGCAGTCCAACATCCCAAACCTCTTCAGGATCTCTACTGCATACTTCCCTTGTCCAAGGAAGATTCCATCTGTACTCTGCCACACCTCCATACCTAGAAAGTAATGCATCATCCCCAAGTTCCTCATCTCGAACTCAGTAGCAAGCTTTCTCTTTGTGTCAGCAATCAACCCATCTGTACCTGTCACAAATAGATCATCTACATATAGTAGGAGCATCACTGGGTTGCTATCTTCAACCTTGTAGTAAAGGTTGGAATCTGCTTTACTTTTGGTAAAGCCCAAACTGGATAGAAAGCTGTCAATCCTGCCGTACCAGGTCCTGGGTGCCTGTTTTAAACCATACAGGGCTTTCTTCAATCTGCATACATGAGACTCTCTGTCATGTGTCTCAAAACCGAGTGGCTGTTCTACATACACTTCCTCTTCTACTACACCATTCAAGAAGGCAGTCTTGACATCCATCTGGTGTATCTTCCACTTCGTCACTGCAGCCAGAGTGACTACTGATCTGATGGAAGTGTATCTGGATACAGGTGCAAAGGTCTCTTCATAGTCTACTCCCTCTTTCTGAGAGAATCCTCGAGCTACAAATCTTGCCTTATACTTTTCAATGCTACCGTCCACAGCATGATTGATCTTGTAGATCCATTTGGAAGTGACAACTGACTTCGCTTTTGGTCTTGGGACAACATCCCAAACATCATTCTTCATGATCGATTGATATTCTTCAATCATAGCATCCTTCCATTCTTTCTGATCTGCCACTTCTTCATAACTGGAAGGTTCTTTATCAATGAAATGACATAGTAAAGCTACATACCTGGAATTAGATCTGGTCCTCTTTCTTTCTCTGAGATTCTCTTCTGGAGCCCCATATCTTTCCGCACCTTGGATAAGTTCACATACCCAAGCAGGTTTCCTCTTATGAGGGTTCTTCTCCAGAGGTGGATCTACAGGTCTTTGTGGTTCCTCGAACTCTCGGTCTTCTTCTTGAGCTTCTTTTTCCATGATTGTATCATGACTTCTGGGTACTTCTGCTTCCGCTTCTTTAGGTTCTTCAGCAAGTTTCTTTCTGGATTTGCTGTAAGCTATGCCTTCTTCAAATGTCACATCCCTGCTGATGTCAATCTTCTTGTATCCTGGAAAGTAGATTCTGTAAGCCTTCGAGCTTTTCGAGTATCCCACAAATATGCCCTTCTTTCCTGAAGGATCTAATTTTGTTCTCTTCTCTTTTGGAATATGTATGTACACGGGACAGCCGAATATTCTGAGATGGCTGACTTCTGGTTTCTTGCCGGAGAAAACTTCTTCAGGAGTCTTGTTTTCGAGTACTCTATGTGGATTACGGTTATGTACATACACCGCTGTTCTGGCAGCTTCAGCCCAAAGATGCATAGGTAGATCTTGATCATGAAGCATAGCTCTTGCAGCTTCCATGATAGTTCTGTTCTTCTGTTTTGCAACCCCATTCTATTGTGGATTATAAGGAGTGGACAACTCCCTCTTAATCCCTGATTCTTTGCATAGCTCCTTGAATTCATTTGAAGTGAATTCTCCACCATTATCTGAACGAATGGTCTTGATCTTCTTTTCAGTATGATTTTTGATCAAGGCTTTGAATTCCTTGAACTTTCTAAATACTTCATCTTTGTTCTTCATAAAGTAAATCCATGTCTTTCTAGAAAAATCATCAATAAAAGAAACATAGTATGCATACCCGCTAAGTGAGTTTGATGACATAGGACCACATACATCGGAGTGAATGACTTCTAGAATGCTTTTGGCTTTGCTTTCGCTGCTTGGAAATGTCTTCTTTGTATTATTTCCTTTCGCACATCCTTTGCAGACCCCATCATGTTTTGCTTGAATTTCTGGAAGACCTTCGACAACTTTACTTGCAATAGGTAGTGCTCTATAATGCACATGTGCAAGTCTTCTATGACAAAGCTCAGTTGGATCTACTGTGTCATGGATCAAGGCTTGTTTTGGATGGCCCTTCAATTTGTACAAGCCTCCTTCTTGTTCTCCAATCACTACCGCATCATCAATAGTCTTTCCTTTTGGCCACATGATGACTTGACCATCTATGAATGCCACCCGCATTCCTTTTGCATCCAATGCTGAAATGGATAGAAGGTTCTTCTTCGGTCCTGGCACAAACAATACTTCTTTCATTGTTAGAGACTTACCAGAGTCTAACTTGTATGAAGATTCCCCACTACCTTTTATTGGATATTGGTAGTCATCTCCTAGTTTCACCTTGTGAGGTGATTCATGTTCTGACAATCTTACAAAATATTCCTTGAATCCCATCATATGTTTGGAAGCCCCACTATCTATGAGATAATCATTACATCCATGACTAATGTTACCTGTGAGAGCTGATATCAGAACATATTCATCCTCGCTTGAAGAATCTTCACTTTCATATCTGGATCTCTTTCTGGATGGTTCATCATCCTCTGCAGCATGAGCATGATGTCTTCTTTTGCTGCTCTTCTTTACTATCTTTTGTTTGTTAGGACAATTCCTTGCATAGTGTCCTGCTTCATCACAAGTAAAGCATATGATCCTAGATACATCTCTTCCAGTATTATCTTTGTGAGGGTGCTTACCTTTGAAGTGATGAATCCTCTTTCTTGATGACTTGGAGTGGGTCTTGGAGCGCACTGTGAGAGCTTGGTCTTCACTACCCATCTTTTTTTCTCGAGCTGCTATTCGAGCTTCTTCTTGAGAGCACTCTTCCCATAGTTTGCTGAATTTGACCAACTTCTTTCTCTCACAAATTCCTTGGATGAAAGCATCCCATGTCCTAGGGAGGCCATTCAATGTAGTCATCACAATCTCTGCATTTTCCACTTCTTCATCAACAGCTTCTAATTGTTCCTTGATGTGAGAAACCCTTGTGAAGTATGACTGGATAGTTTCTGCATTCTGAATCTTCACATTCTTCAGCTGGTTCCTCAGGGTCATCTTCCGATTGATGTTCTTTCCTTCAAACAATTTGGTTAGGGCATCAAACATAGCTTTAGGTGTCTTGAGAGAGGACACCTGTGGGATGAGATGATCCTTAATATAATCAGCAATGATCCTCTTTGCCATAACCATCTTCTTCTTATGTAATGCCTTTGCCTCATCTCCCTTTGGAACTGGAACCTCCTCATGAATGTAGGAGTCTAATTCATTCTCTTCCAGGAACAGGGAGATCCTATACTTCCAAGCTCGGAAGTTATCAGCTCCCTCAAGCTTTTCATCAAGCTTGGTATGATGAGACATCTTTAAATAAGAACCTTAAATGGAAATACAAAATATTTTAGATCTTACCAGGTTCAAGATGTCGGATCTGAGACTTGAGCTGAAATCCTGCAGAGCTGGTTCAGGAGCAACTAGGGTTTTTCTTTTTCGGAGTTTTGTCCACCCAAATGCCTTCAAATTTGTTCCTAACTTTGATTTTGGGGAGGGGATCAATCCATGCCTGGGCTCACTGAAAAATTCCTCTTCTGTAAAAAGCCCTAATTTCTGACCCTAGTGACAGGTCCAAAACTGAAAACCCTCAGAATTGAATTCTGTTTCGACAGAAAGATGCGCCCTAGGGAGGAGAGTAATTCCACCTTAATTTTGCTGAAAATCTATGGAGGAAGATCCACAAACTAGGAAGCCCTAGTTCCTGTAGCTGCACAGTGTCTTCTTCTCAGGTTAGCTCTGATTCCATGTTAGTTTTTCAACATTTAAGCTAGCATTATGTTAGGATATTTTCACTGAGAGAATAACAAGCACAGCAACAAAGCATAAGCACATCACAAGAGACAAGAGACACAAAGAGTTTTGATCGGGGAAACCATAAATGGAGAAAACCCCGCAACTTCCTCAAATATAGAATCACCACAAGATGTAAGACCCCCAAACAGTAAGATGCACTCCCAACAGCAGTAGTCTTCTTCTTCTGTCTAGCCCCAGTATTTCCTTCCTCACTAATGCGCCACACTTGAGTGAGTGAGTGATGTACAAGTGATAAATAGAGAGACTCTCACTCTCTATTTATATTCTTCCGTTCACTTGAAATGCACTTAATCATGTCAGCCCAACTAACAATTACTTACTCGAGCCTACACCTTAATTAGTGTATAATAACTCAAGTGCCCCAAAACTGTGGGGACGTACATAATGACTTTACAAGACTTGTTTACATTATTAATCCTCCCGATCGGAACATCGGGGCATGACTCAAATACATAATATACATAGAAGAATACATTCCGAGGTTACATATACATCAACACCTAGGATCTTGGAGGCCACCTCACCCACAAATCTCTCAACCTACCCTATCCATCTAGCCTTATAAATACAAGCTTATGGCCATGGTTGAGGGGCAGAACTCTTAAGGCATTATGCTGTTGGATTGATCACTGGGTCCATACCATTGGAGAGCATAGAGAGATCTAGAGTCGGAGCTTATGGGGATGAGAATGCTTGGTTTCATGGAGATGCATGTCAACACTAAGGATTGGTTGTAAACTTCTTCATATTTCTTTAATGCAAATTGATTTCTGTCCCACATATATTGTTGATGTTTGATTTCATATATATGTTGTTAGTTTCCTTAGTCACTAGCATAGATTAGTAGATTATATCCTGGTTGCTTTGATCTGTTTCGTGTTGAGATTATTGCAGGTACACAGGGTGACTATCAAAGCATTGTATTCTAGGTATCTAGGATGTCTAGGGAGAGTCTTCAACCTATGTCTTCTACTTGTTATGGATCTGAACCATTCAGACTAGTGGAACACGTTGATGTTCGCAGGAGGTGAAATATTTCAGCTAACAAATATGGTGACTCTACTGGGGAATGAAGTTGTGTATCAGTCGTTCTAATCTTCCTCAGTCTGCAACTCTTGTCCAAATCCAGGCTCCTTCTTCAACTCTCTTCAATCAGATCTACTTTATGACTGACTTCGTTTGGGTTTGAAACCTCCAGATATGTTCCGATCTGAGTCATTTCGGTCTTTTATGCTCTGTTTCCATACTCAATTCAATAGTATTTGGCTTGATCTAGCCTTTTTCTGACTGGATCCTTCATTCTTCTTGTGTTTTGGTCATCTACAGGGAACCATGCCTATGCTGTGTATGAGAAGCAGTGCCACCGCCTGAACAAAGTGGACAGTACGTGGTGCCATTGCTTGTAACCTATTTATAAGAAGTGGTGCTATCTGGGAAACACTCTGTCAACACTTGAGAAGCGCGGTGCCAGGTAGGCATCATTCCAAAGCCCTTTTTCCTTATTTTTCTTTGCAAAAATTTGGATTTTGATTGCTTTCAGTTCTGCTGGTCAGACTTGTGTTACTGAATCTGATGCTTGTGGTTTGAGTTTTTATGGTTTAGGATTGATTTGAGTGGAATTTCAAAAGTTTGATTAAGTCTTTTGATTGTTCATTCACTTCTATGCTTGTTGGTTGTGTTTACGAAAGGATTTCTTGTTGTCTGAAAATATTAGGGTGTTATTTAAAAATCTCTTTTCGTTTCTACTACATAGACTAAAAGAAGAACACTAGATTAGCTTCTCGGTTACATTTCTTATTTGCATAGTAAACTTCTTTTTCCTTCCTTTAAAAAAGAAATTTTTTGACTGAGACTAGGATATCATCATTGAGCATTGGAAATTGGTTTTCTGATTGGCTTTACAAGCTTTCAGAACCTTTATGATCTTTCGTCTCTCATGCATTTAGAGCTATCTTGATCAAAATAAAGAAAAATGGTAGTTTTAAGTTAGATTTGCTTATGTTTGAGAAATTTGAAAAAATAGAGTGCATTTGCATATAGGTGTGCTTCTTGTTTTTCTTTTAGGAAAATAGATTCTTCCCCTTCTCATTTGCTTTCGAAAAGAAGAAATCAGTTTGGAAAAGTGTTTGCTTGTCTTTGTTTGATTTTCATGACTGTTGTGTGGAGGTATTTTTGGTTTTTGAAACAAAAGGAAAAAACTCTCTTTCCCTCGCGTAAGTAGGCATACTGAACGGTAAAGTGAACATTTTGCACTAGCATACTGCATGGTTTTACTTTTCTGTCAAAACATCATGCATTCACCTAACCATACAAGTTAAAATTAACGGTAGTTGTAGGTTAAAATTTACGTAGTAATTTGAGTGGTAGGGTAGAGACGTGTTCGGGCGTCGTTAAGTGTAGCAGCTGTCGTTATTTGTCAGCATTACATTTCGGGACTCGTGTAGTTCTTCCATGTACCGTCGGTATATCGAATGACCTTTCACGTACCCTTGAGGTATATAGAAAGGTACTTCACGTACTCGATTGTATATCGAAAGGCCCCTTGTGTATGGTTATGCATTAGACATCACTACTACCGATTCGAGCTCCCACATACCTTGAGTATATCGGGAGACCCCACTAGGGTACCTTATCTATCTGAGAAAAGCCCTTTGGCCATCTTGTTTGGAGCCATACACCAAAAACAACATTCAGGGAGATTACTACGCATGTACCCTCGAGGTATATCGCGAGTGGCGCCTTCTTGACAATCCTAGTGAGAGACCTGACTTTTGAACCCCTCCTATCATTCTAAGTGTGCTTGCTTTGACCTATAGCTTGTGTAGGGAATTTCTTTTTGATGTGTTTTCTAGATTTTTAGACCCTAGGTTAGTTAGGAACTATACAAACTGGCTGAGTTAAGACAGTCCAGAAGAGTACCGGGCTTGCCACCTAATTTTATTCCTGGTTCAGGAGAAAATCCTATGGAAGCTATCGACCAAGGAGCTGCTACCACCTCCCAAGTGGGAGATAATGTGGTTGTGGAAAGTGGAGTACCATATTCTTCACACTCACCTCCCTTGGTCCAACAGCCTTCTTGGGTATATTTCTCATTCCATTCTCCCATGGAAGGACGAGTTGATGATACTGCTCGCCAAGATTTTGGTCCCAATGCTTCATTTTGGGAAACCCCTCTAGGTCAGGCCATTGCTTCATTTGGAACCCGTGGAATCTCTTCTGAAATTGAAGAAGAATGTAGGCAATATCGTTCTGCCATTCTCCGTGCAAAGGAGATTGATAAGCAAATTGATGAAATTTTAGGCCGAACACTACCAAGTTCCACATTTGTTCCTAGGGGATATCGTTCACTTGCCGAATCTATGAGACCCATTGAACTGATTATAGATCTTCCATTGACACCCCACAACCTAGTTCAAGATACCACCCCTACCACCTCTCATGTTATTTCTATACCTAATTTTCCCAGGTCTTTTGTACCGAAGATTCAATCTTCAATTCTTGTTTCGTTTACACGTTCTAGTGCCAGGGGGAAACCCCCGGCACAACCTACGTTATCTGACACCAGAATTGTTACTTGTTGAGGGCAGACCTCTAACATAGAAACACCTACAGTTTATGTCCCTCCCACCCATTCTAATGTGGTTAATCCCCCATCCAGTTTAGGTTAACCCTCCGGGGCCCAACCTGTAACCATTCAATCTTCTAGAGGTTATGGTTATCAAATACCTGTAGGTAATATTAATCATCCACCCAATCCTATAGGAATTCCATACCCTAGTAATAATTTTACGCCATGGGTGCAACCCAACTGGTCTTACATGCTAGCCATGGGGGGGATACCACATACTGCGGGAGGTGCCAGAGGACCCCCTTATGGAGGTCCTCCCCCTGGGGGGCCTAATGGTCCTGAAGGATTTGGAAACTTTCCTCCTTATGGTCTTGGTGGCCCTAGTGGTCCTGGGGGACTTGGTGGCTTTCCTCCTTCTAGCCCTAGAGGGTCTAGTGGCCCTCCTCCTAGTGGTTCCAGTGGCTCTAGAGGTTTACCTCCTCCTGGTGGCTCCGAAGGGTCTGCTGGTCCACCCCCTAGTGGTATTGGTGGTCCTAGTGGTCCCGGTGGTCCTGATGGTCCTGGTGGCCCTAGTGGTCCTCCTCCTGGAGGCCCTGGTGGTCCTAGCGGTCCTGATCCCATAAATCAACCCCTTGTAGGTGGATCTTTCGATAGTTCTTCGTCACAGCAACCTGTTTATCCGTCCACTTATGGTCTTACTGGTAATTGTATGCCATATCAATATTACTAGTATGTTCAAACCAACCGACAGTTACCTTTCCTAGCAACTTTGGACTTACCTTATTTGTGCAAGTTGATTAATGACCCCATTCGACACAATCCCTCGTGGCCCCCTATTCCGGTAAAGTTACCATCAGACATCCCAAAATTCGATGGGAAACAAGGAGATGATCCGAAGAACCATGTGATGACATTCCATTTGTGGTGTTCTTCAAATTCCCTCATGGATGAATTTGTTTGGTTACAACTCTTTCAGTGAACTTTGACTGGTACGACTGCGAAGTGGTACATTGAACTCTCACAACATTCGTTTGTGGATTTTGGCTCACTGGCAACCGTGTTTCTTACACATGTTTAGCTCCCTATTCATTATGAAACAGGTATTGATCTTTTAACCTCTCTGTGACAAAAAACCTCCACCCACATATCCGATCATATTCATGAGTGGAGAAGGCAGAGAAGGCTTATTAAGGCCCCTATTCCAGATCAGTTACTAGCTGGTTGGTTCACCAAATCCTTGTTGCCTCCTATTGCCCGAGATGTGGCTATGGGCGGTGTCATTACTGAAGAGCAGGCTATTAGTCGAGCTCAGTACGTAGACTTGGTTTATTCCCAGTATGGCACTCTTTATGACCTGATCCCTCAAGCTCCTCGCCCCAGCACCGATCCTGCAAAGCCACCAACAAAAGTACCTGTTGATGGGATTGTTGGTTTGTATAGGTCCTACTACTAATAACATTGCCGAGTATGAAGCAGTCATCAGTCTTCTGACTGAAGCTGCCTCCCAGGATGTTCATGATCTAGTAGTCTTGATGGACTCGCAGCTCGTGGTTCACCATTTTAACCATGTCTACACCATTAGGAACTCGGTACTTCTCTGCCTATTTCAGAGAGTGCGTTTGTTAGAAAGATCATTTGAAACTATTACTTATAGGCATATCTCTAGGGAACATAATGTAGTCACTGACTCATTAGCTAACTACATCCTAGACTGGCATATTGCCCATTCATGACGGTAAATCAAACATGGTCCATTGTAAATAAACATTTAGAGACACGTAAAACTCATGGAAAATGCATTTTCCATTTGAAACATTTAAACACCGTGTAAAAGTCTGTATATATATATATATGAAAAAGTTTACAAAAATAGGTCCCGAGACCTCCTCTGAAGCACGCAGGCTTTCAGGAAAAATCATCATACAAAAACATGAAGCTATCAGCTTTCAGTACATATCTCGTACACTAGTGGTGCTCGTGATAGCACATCACTGCTCGAGCTACCCTACGCAACAGCCTACTGAATCAGCCCGGTACTCTCATTGTGGATCTCTGATATCTCATTGGGAGGTCATCTATGTCAGCATCTGGGATGTCCAAAGTCAACCTCTCCAGGTTCTCCTCTAGCTCCCCGCTGATATCATCACCCTGTGGTACAAAGCGAGCTCCTGCTCGCCTATCCAATGGAGATGCTCCTCCAGGTCACACTGCTCCAACATCTGCATGAGATTATATAGGTCTCGTCACTTAACATAAAAAATATAAAACATAAAAAACATAAAAAACATTTCATCCATTTTAGGGTTTCTTGCTTCTTACCGATGTCGCCCCACTGTCTACCAGGTGGGAGTGGTAAGTCAGGAACTCCTGTGAAGTCTGTGCCTGCATAAGCATAGTCCTCAACCATGAGGATCTGATCCTGTAGCCATCTGAAGAATGGATCACCGAACTTCACCCTTCCCCTACCCGCTCCTGTGCAAGCCATGACCTGGACCCACCTTAGCATACGGGGGTCCCGTGCTCTCAGACTCCGGAAGGTCACCTGTGGCCTCATTTGTGGAATCCGCTTGAAGAAGAAGTATGCTAAGATGGAACCAAATACAAACTGCTTCAGCTCTCGTTGCCAACACTTAGTCAGCTGATCCTTGAAGATTGGAAGCATTGCTTCCACCTAGTTGAACACCGTGGGTGCCATAGCCTCTAGGGCATACAGCATGTGTGCCCTGGAAGCTTGGTGCACACCCTAACTTTTGGCTGCTCTTTGCATAGTAAATAAGATAGCCCGTAGAGCCCTATCTATCACTGCCTTGATGGGGATATTCTTCCCCGATGTACCTATTCCTAGTGCATGGTGTCGATCTATAAGCTCTCTGGTAGTAATGTCCCCGCCACGGGAACCTGTCAATGAGATGGGGGAACCCCGTCTTGATAGACCAGTTAGGAAGTAGATATCCTATACATCCACTGTAAGTATGTGTGCCCCCACCTTGAAGTATTGTTGCTCTAGATTCCACATCTGCAGTATGTGTTCCAGTAGCCGTTCGTGCGACACCATGCTTTGGGTCCAGAAGAACTTCAAGAGCCCACAGTCCTGTAATGTGGCAATACAGCCTACAATTCTCTCAGCAGCAGCATCCTCATTGTCATGAGTTCTTTCCTTCCATATCACCATGTTTTGAGCAATCTAGACCTACCAAAAACCACAATGGTATGCATTAAAATCATCCTTAAATCATTGGAAATCAAAAGAATGAAGTTATATCACCCATACCATTAGTTTAACTTATCCACGGTCGACATCGCCCATGCACCGTTGGAGACAGGGGGTGGCACCGCCTGTCCACTATATTGTTGGCGCGGTTCTAGGGTGGAACCGCGTATCCCACAAGGGGTAGCCGTGGTGCCCACACTTTGAGTTTTAGGACTCACCATATGGACCCAAAACCCCACCAAACCTCAAAATAGATGCTATGAAATGAAATATAAGGGTCTTAGCTATTACCTGCAATTGACGATGCTGAAAACAGACGATGGAAGCTCCCGGTATCAGCTGTGGAAGATCTGGCTAAGAAAATGCTCCAAGTGCTCTCTGCCAGAGGTAAATAGTGAAATGGTTTGATTTTTTACTATTTACTTGACTTATATAGGAATTTTTGGGTCTGACTCGCTATAGTTTTGATGTAAAATCATATTTTGGTCAAAATTTATCTATCGTAATCCCTAATTCTAGTTGTAAATGCATTTAACACTTGTTTCTGAGACTATTGCAGGATAGGAGAACTCTGGCAAGAAGCTTTGAAAGTTTGTTTATGGGTTTTTCGTACTTTCATAAAATGGAAAGGTCGATGAGCGTTTATTATGACACTTTGATCGCACTCTCTAAACCTAGTATCAAAGGTCTGAGTCCATTTCCGAATCTTTCCAGGCTCGTAAAATTTGACATTGTGCAAAGAAACATCATGGAGTCTTCTTTTCACTTCTTTTTCAGACTCCTTAAAACATGAAAAAATCATCGAGTCCGTTTCCGAATCTTTCCAGGATCATAAAAAGTGACATTGTGTAAAGAAACCTCATGGAGTCCTCTTCAAATTCTTTTTAGCATCCTTACATATGAAAAAGATTGTCGAGTACTTGTCTCCTTCATACTCGTAAAAGTATTTGAAGAGCCGTCCTTCCAACTGTAGGTTATCTCTTTTTCGGTTCAGATAGGACTATTTACAAAAAAGGAACACTCTGGCCAATCATGATTGGAAGAGTTCTCTAAGGTATGATTTTATACTTTTTCGGGCCTTAGAGACTAAATCATATGAAAAATTACCCTTTAGAGTCTCATTCCGTATTCATTCAGACTCTCTAAACATGAACGATACCGAGTTTTCTTTCAGTGGACTCGTTAAATTAAACATTGAGAGACCCATTTTGGGATTGAAACCCTCCTCTCTCAGGTTCGTAAAACATATGAGTTTGGACTTGTCTTCCGACAAGCTATACTGAGTGTTTGTTACCCTCTTTGGACTCGTAAAACCAAAAAGAGGCACTCATCGATCATGATGGGGGAAATAGGAAGGGAATAATTTTACAAATAATGGCATTTGTATGTCGTTGCCTTTGAACATGGCATTTGTCTGCACAATCATGTCAATCAATTGGGTATTCAGCTGATCTCCATGACGATCCACTTTCATGAGTCATGTCACTCCTTTGAGTCTTTCAAAAGAATGCATTGTCCAGTATTGCATTGTGTGTCTGTCCCGTCTAGTCATGCTACCAAGTCTTTTGTCGTGCCACCCGATGTTCAAAGGGGATCTGAAGAAGTGTCGCCTCTGCTGTCCACACATTATTTGTGTCAGTATCTTTGAGTCAGTCATATGGTTACTACATGCACATCATTCTAGAACTATGTTCTGAGTTTCGTGTCATCGATGTGGGACTCATCATGGCCCTCCTTCGATGAGACTTTTCCCATCGACATCATCTAATCATCCGGGAAATAGTCTTAGAAACAATGATTGGTACCTTGAGATCTGTATGCCTTAATGACAGATTCTCTCGCTCTCGACATAGGTTCACATCATTGACCTTTGATCGATAGAATCGACTGGGTGCTCGACATCAGGACATCTATTCACACTCAGTAGATTGTACTAGAGTACCTTGGGAATCATTGACATTAATGGTGATATCCCTCGCACTTGTTAATGGTTCACATCATTGGATGGTAATCAAGTGGTTTCTACCATATTCAACTTCATATTGTTGCCGCCTTTCACACACCTGGGTCACATGGCAGAAATATTCAAGCCACTCGGTGTGTCCTTGGGGGCAAGTCTCGAGTCAAGGCTGCCACCTTGTTCTTGACTCCTTCGTTTAGGCTCAACTCCTAATGAAGCCAAGGGGGGTAGGCCCTATTAAGTTACTAAGGATAAATTACTTAGTATGGTGATGTTAAACTGAATGAGTTACTTAGGAGTTTGAAAATTAACCATAAACAACCATAGATGACAAGATACAAAATGAGCGCACGAAAGCACAATGCTGAGACACAATATATATATATATATATATATATATATATATATAGCAAGAAAATAACCAGTGCCTTAAAATGGAGTCAAAACAAAATCAATGTACTTGTATGTTCTTGGAGTGAATGTTTTGCAATTGCCTCTTGGTACGTTTTAAGTTAATGTGAAATATGAGTTGATTAAAATTAGGCGAAGGGGTGGACTCCAGATATACTCGAGAGTACTTGGAGTATGTCCAAAACTAAACCTTCATGGCTACCCACAAGGAATATGTGGGCTAAATCGAGTCTCTGGGGTTATTTTTCATAACGCACCCATTAGGGTGTGACAGAGATCGGTGCCCCGAGGTCACTTTTCAGGAGTTCCCGCTTCCTTTGGGTATTTTTCCACCGTAATGGTTTGATCTAGGTGTTGGATTTTCACCTGATGGTTTGTCAATTTGGGAGAGTGAATCCTAATTATTCTAGTCACTCAAGTGCTTTTGATATAGCTTGATTGATCGAACGAACCATAGCCAAGTGCAGAGCATACACACCGGAGTCTTGTCAATTTTAGTAAATTTTGAGATGGGTGTTCTTGTTAAAAAGAAAACCCTCCAGGAACCTCTTTCGATCCAAGTGGATCTCAATCGGGGAATTAAGGAGGGGTTAATTTTAAAATAGCTGATGAAACAAATGATTAAAAGGAAAACACAGATACACAATTCCGGTTTTCTAATTAGTCCTACCACGCATCTCTTTCCCCTTTCGGGTCAATCGGGAAGTTGTGGGGTAAGTATTAAGATTACTTTGAGATCTCAAATATGGAATATGAAATTAATAATAAAACAAAGTATACTACCTTGCAGATTAGAACTACACTACTTTGCAAAAAAAAAAAGGAAAGAAAAGCAAAAAGGAAACACAGACACAAATCCCCCCAGGGGGGATGGTGAATAGGCTCGAAAGAGCCTATTCGAAAGGATATTTTATTTTTATTAGCAGCGATTTAAAATATCAGAAAATTAAAATTGATGCACTTTGGTCCTTGTTATCTGGGATCCAAAGGCTTACAACAAGCTTGCAACAAGCTAGAATTAAAACACAGCGGTGGGGGAAGCTTTCGGGAAGCTCTAGTTCGTCCAAGAGTCGGAAATTTGGTAGAGTCTCCTTCTCTTTTATGTTAGACCTGATAAAAAATAGAGAGCAATTAAAATGTTCCAAAACACACTTTAAAAGTGTTTTGGGTCACCACGCTAATTACTGAAAAAAAACTAAGTAAAAATTGTTAAACAGGGGTAATCTAATTTCTGCAAAAAGGAACCAAGGAAAGCAAGCTTTCCTTGGGATCCTCACTTGCTGTTTGGGAAGCCAATGAGATGTGCACTTTTATTGCACAATTTAAATCTTTGAAGAACAAAAAAAGGAAGCTACCTTATGAGCAAGCTTTATATCTATGCTTTAGTCACTTGCAAAAAAGGAATTTCCTACACCTAGATCTCTCTTTATGAACTGATATTCTTTATGAAATTTTATATATAATCAGCAAAACTATTATAAAATAGATCTAACAATATATATTCAATTCTTGGAACTAGATCTGATCATAAGAGGAAGAGATAGGTAACCGGAAGATTGATTTTAAAAGAAAGGAGGAAGAGAAGGGGAAAGGCCCATTGTTGGATGGATCTGCAATGGAAACTTGTTAGTGGAATACAGAGGGGAAAAGTCTTCACAAAGATTTTGGATGTACAGTGGAGTCAAACTAGATCCACAACTCATCCAATCCTTGCTACCTGAAAGCTAAACACACAATCCTGCACGAAACCTCATGAGATCTGGATATATATATGAAAAAGAGACAAGAATTACATGCAAATAAACTTATTAAACACGTATAATCTAGATATTCTAACATATATGCTATGAGATATAAGAAAAACAAGTAACCTTACTTGCCCAACTATACTCCTATTGATTTAGTTGAATTGTTCAAGCTAGACAGGATTCAGATGCAGAAATTGAGAGAAAAGCCGACAACATCAATAGCCATAAGACAATGCTTAATCCACACACATGAGAGAATTACACCATTTGGCTTCCAAATCTTCTTTATTCCAACAATCAAAAGATTACAACAGTATTACAATAGCAAGCCCTTCAATCCAACTCTAACTAGCTTGGAAGAGGCAGCTTGTGCTTTATTTATACAAAAACCAAGAGATCCAGCCCAGGGGGTGCAAATCCGAGGGAGATAGACCACTGTAGCTAAAGGAGAGTCCATCAATGCCTGATCTGTGTCTAACTGAGACATATTTGAGTCTCACTGAGTGCAACTGTCAATCGGGGGGTTGATCTGACTGACACCTCAACCTATTGACTGAAGCATCCACCAAAACTCATCCAGATGAGACAAAACGTGTGGAGGAGAGAGGGAGGGCAAAATTCCCGATAAAGGATGCTGAAGATCAACTCTGGATTTGTCCAGATCACTTCCATCGGTCAAGGATTTGTCAGATCCAGTCAATCTAGTTCAGATCTGACTAATTTCAATCAAATCGGCTGAGAATCCACTAATCTATGATTTTGGTTTTGCTCCATTATTCACCAATTTATTATTTAAAATAATCAATAAATGATTTTTTGGGGCTTTCTGATCTGAGTGATGAAAAATCACTCAAAACTAGGAAATAATGGGTCCATGGGTTTACATGGTGCTCTTAGCTTGAAAATGAGCACCTACATGACTGAAACTGATTATTTGGCCCACTTTTTTTACAAAATCAATTTTTCCAATTAAACTATTAAAAAATAGCCTAAGTTTTGCAAAAATTAAATTTTAATAAAAAACATTGAAAATTTTTAAATTTTTTTAAAAATTAAAAAACCTAGGGGGACTTAGACATGTTCATATGACTCGACCATGATGTCTAGCATGTTTATACATTGACACATAGACTCTAATAACCTCAATAGGCCTAAATGCCAAGCCGACCACCCCAACTTTGGAGGTATGGAGTGAAAAACTTAGAAATTATCAGTCGTTTATTCAACAACCCATAATAACCAAGGGAAAAAACACCCTGGGCTGATCGGATTGACAAATAAAGTCTAAGAGACTGAGTCTTTTATAGACACTATCATGCTAGAACATTTATTACAAATCCCCCATGGGGTATTAACATGTGGCATAGTACAACAAAGCTCCCCAGAAGCAAGACTGAAGGTTCTCTGAAGTCTGAACAAGTTATCCTTGTTCGGTTCACCAGGTTCACTTGATAAAAAACCACTAAGTACAACTTAGGTGGTAACATAGATCATTGTAATCATATGCATAGAATCGTACTTTGTGGAAGACGAGACGAAGACCCTGGGTATTTGTTTAAAGCGCTCACTTCTTTTCCCTAGGTTGAGATGGAGTTTTGTATATCTAGCATAGATCCACATTTTTATGGTCATGGCTATGCTCAAATTTGCGTCTGTATGATATAGATCTACATTGTATGTCTGGTAGCTATGTCCAAGTTTGAGTCCTCTATCACATGGATCTACACTGTATACTAGTAGCCATGCTTGTTTATTCCTCTCATGGATCTGCCTTGTATTGGTCTGTAGCCATGAGTTTGGTTACTTGTGTCTATGAGTCAACATACTGATGTACTGTAGATGCTTACTTGACGACTTGCTCCAATTGAACCGACATTTTTGCCTCATGGAAACGACTTGTTCTCTCAAAGCTCTCATTTATTGTATCCCTCTAAGACTCATGCTTTTGGGGGCATCTTGTTATACCAAAATCCTGTCACCATCATGGATAAGATATTTCACATACCTACTTGCCTTGAATCCCAGCTTCTAGAGTGGAAACTCATATCATTTGTCAATATTTTTCATACAAATTCCCAGCACCACACTTGACCCTTTATCCATACGCGTTACCCTTATTCGCACCACCCATACTCTGTTGCCCACAAGCGGTGCCACCGCTTATGGCCCTTAGTCCATAAGCGGTTATTACCAGAACCGCTCTGTCACTAAAGGAGAAACATGGTACCCTGGGTAAAAAGGGAAAAAGAGGAGCTTCTCGAGGCTTCTAGATGATAAGCCTCGAGATATCCCTTATCCCTAATGTTGTGGGTCTGTTGAGCTCGAGATCCCCCATCCTAGGATCTTGGAGGCCACCTCACCCATAATCTATCAACCTACCCTATCCATCTAGCCTTATGAATACAAGCTTATGGCCATGGTTGAAGGGGAGAACTCTTAAGGCATTGTTATGCTATTGGATTGATCACTGGATCCATACCATTGGAGAGCATAGAGAGAGCTAGAGTCAGGGCTTATGGGGATGAGAATGCTCGGTTTCATGCAGATGCATGTCAACACTAAGGCTTGGTTGTAAACTTCTTCATATTTCTTTAATGCAAGTTGATTTCTGTCCCACATATATTGTTGATGTTTGATTTCATATATATGTTGTTAGATTCCTTAGTCACTAGCATAGATTAGTAGATTATATTATGGTTGCTTTGAATTGTTTCATGTTGAGCTTATTGCAGGTACACATGGTGACTATCAAAGCATTGTATTCCAGGTATCTACGACGTCTAGGGAGAGTCTTCAACCTCTGTCTTCTATTTGTTCTGGATCTGAACCATTCAGACCAGTGGAACACCTTGCTGTCCACAGGAGGTGAAATATTCCAGCTAACACTATTCAACAATCTCCTTTTCAATATCCAAAATATTGTTAGTATCTGAAACATGTCCATATTCATCATCATAACTATCAAGCTCAATGTCACCTCCATAGGCAATTTCTATGACATCCTTCGTTGATTTCTTGTCCAATCCAAGCTTGTGGTTTCTAGGATTTTCCCTTGCGTTGTTAATATTCCCCACACAACTATCAATGACATAAATAGTCTAGAATGAATTTTCCAAAAAAACTATATTTATTATTGAATGATGATTTTTACAAGAGATTTAGCATCATTAAATACAATGGAATATACATATATGAATGGTGTGTCTTTATAATGCCGACTTTTAACTAATAAAAATAAAAAATAATATTTAAAAATTTTAATTTACTAATTTTTCTCTAGTTCCTTTATAGGTCATCCCTCTCTAAGATACTTTGTCCACGAAGTACTGGTAAATATAGGTGTCACGAATGAAAAATATTCATTTTCCCA
Source organism: Pseudotsuga menziesii (assembly GCA_001517045.1). Classification (NCBI taxonomy): domain Eukaryota; kingdom Viridiplantae; phylum Streptophyta; class Pinopsida; order Pinales; family Pinaceae; genus Pseudotsuga; species Pseudotsuga menziesii. The sequence goes on from LPNX010037125.1 coordinate 377,150, forward strand.
AGTAGCTTCTTCATCATGTAATCTTTTTCACTTGACAAGGTATTCATTGACAGACATAGAACAAAGTGTTCTAGTTTTTGTCTCTCATATGCATTTAGGTTCTAGCACCAGTTTTCCTTCTTCATCTAGCATAGGTAATTATGTTTGTATGTGATTAGTTGGACCCAATGAACATCATGTATTTTCCCTATTTTTGGTATGTCCAGAGCATAAGCACTTTTCCTACTCGCTTCCTTACTTGATATGGATCATAAAACTTTGGCACAAGTTTATGATTTTTGGAGTTTTTAAGTGAAGTTTGTTTGTATGGTTGGAGTCAAACAAACACCCAATCACCTACTTCAAATTCTCGATCATTTCTTTTTATGTCGGTTTGTTGCTTCATTCGGTTTCTTGCTTCTTGAAGATGACTCTTCAAAATACGGATGACCTCATCGGATGTCACTAGTTAGTCTTTCACTACTGGAACTTTGAAATTGTTGATAACATATTCCTTTAGTGCAGGATGAGGATACCCATATAAGGCTTAAAAAGATGACATTTTTGTCGATGTATGATACATACTATTGCACCACCATTTTTTAAGGTAAAGCCAATGTAGCCATTATGTCTCATGGTCATTCACGAAATTCCTAAGGTATCCTTAAAGGCATTTATTTATGACTTCAGTTTGTCCATCTGCATGGGGATGGTAGGAGGTAATCATAGTTAATGAATTCTCCACTTGGTGGAACAATTCCTTCCAAAATTTGTTGGTAAATTTGGGTTCCCTGTCACTAACGATAACTTTGGGAAACCTTATGAAGCTTAAATATATTCTTTACATAACTATCTATGACTTGGATAGTCTTTGCTTTTGATGAAATACTAATGAAGTGAGCCTATTTTTTTGATCAGTCAATGACTACGAATATACTATCCTTTCATTCGGACATAGGAAGACCGATGATAAAATTCATGGATATCTTTGACCATTTCAAGGTTGGGATATGTAGGGGTTGGAGAAGCCCAACAGGAGCCACTATTTCAAAAATTTTCCTTTGACAAGTATCACATTCAATGACATATTTCTGGATATCAATCTTCATTCCTTTCTAGAAGAAGGATTGATGAATATTGTGGTATGTTTTAAAGAATCCAAAATGCCCGTATGTCGAAGAATCATGGTTCTCTTTTAAGACTTGAGTTTTGAATTTTGACAAACGGGGTAAATATATCCTTTGTTTGTACCACAGTATGTATTTCTCCCATGGTTATTTGGATTTTTTTTCCCTTTGAAGGTGATGGGATTTTTATCATTCATGATCACGACTCCTACACCTGCTCCTGAAGCATCACATTCAAGGATAAATTCTTTTGAGAAATATGGTGTTGCTAGTACGGGAGTGGATGCCATTAGAGTTTTAAACTTTCCAAAACAAGTTTCTGCATCCTTATCGCATTTAAAAGAATCAGTTTTTTAATAGTGATGTTAAGGGTGGCGTAATTTGTGCATAGTTGCGAACAAATATTCTATAATAACTTTCCATACCAAGAAATACCCTTAATGATGTAATTGATTTGGGGGAAAACCATTCAGTGATTGCCACAATTTTCTTGGGATTAACCTTGATGCCCTTGGGTAAAACAATATTCCCAAAAAATTCTATTTCTTTTTTCCAAAAAATGCATTTCATTTTGCTAGCATAAAACTTGTTTTCTTCTAGAAGCTTCAATATTGTCTCTACGTGATTGAGGTGTGAGTTCCATTTTTTTCTATAAACAAGGATATCATCAAATAATACTAGCATGAAATTCCTTAAGTATGGCCAAAACAAGTAATTCATTACTGCTTGAAATGTCGCTGGAACATTGGATAATCTGAATGGCATGACTCAAAATTTGTACAAGCCTTCATGGGTACAAAATGTGGTTTTGAGGACATCTTCTTCTCAAATTTGGATTCGGTAATAACTTTATTTTAGGTATAATTTAGAAAAATACTTTGCACCATGGAGCTCATCTAACAATTCATCGATAAAGGGGATGGGGAATTTATATTTTATGGTGACTTTGTTTAATGCTTGATAATCAATGCAAAGTCTATACGATCCATCCTTCTTCCTAACAAGTAGGAGTGGCACAGAGAAAATATTCTTACTAAGGTTTCTTTCACCCCTATTATATGGAATAACTTGTCTGAGGCAAGGATACTAGATCTGTGGGTTTTAGACTGTGTATCCTCCCTCCGTCTATAATGAGAAATGGGATACAGAATGTGTGATTATACTAGCTTCTAATAATTCTTGCATCGAACGTTCAATATCTGACTTGTTTATGTGATATTGTCTATATGATTTTTTTTCTAATTGGAACTGAGCCTGACATTAACTCTGTGATGTGATCTCTAGAACATGGCGGGGGGGGGGAGGCCATGAGGAGGATTTTGAAAAAATTCACTGTGATCCCCCATAATTTGTTCTAATTCCCTTGAATGGGTATTTTGATTTTCATCAACTGTCCCTTCCATGATAGCATAGTAATGTAAGAAAAATGCTTGAGATCCATTTTTTATCATTTTCTCCATCTTGTTCGATGAGACAATTTGGGGAGGAGAGAAATTGATACCATAAATCTTGTACTTCCTTCCATTTTCATAAAATATTATAAAATGGTCTTGTAAGTTTAATCCTACTATGCCCATAGTTTCCAACCGTTGGGAACTTAAAACAACGTCAACCCCTCCAATTTCCATAAGCATACATCAACGATCTCAACTGGTAGTATTTTATGGCTAGCTCAACTTTATGGCATTTTCCATCACACGATTTGGTTTTGTTCCCTAGTATTGATGCTTAGAAGTTGGAGGTAGGGTAGATGAATATGTTTAATCATTTTCACACCCTAGAGTCTATGAAGTTGTGTGTACTCCCACTATCAACCAAAACAATCACTTTAGTGTTCTTGATAGAGCCAAACATTTTGAGAGTTTGGGGTTGAGATATACCTGTCATTGTAGCCACTGAGAGTTTTGGGTGACATTAGCTTCCTCTTTGTTGGATTCATCGCTATCTGATTCTATGTTGGAAGGAGATATATCACCAATTTCTTGATTATTATTGTCATCATTATCATTTTTTCTGTACAAGAAGATATTATTCTTTTTACACTTATATCTTGGAAACCAATTTATGGCATTACACTTACGACACAAATTATCATCCTTTTTCCATTTTTTCTTAGATGGGGTGGGATATAAACCGACTAAGGTATTGATTTTTTCTTTTCTTCAATTAATATTTCTATTTGACGAGCTTGTTCCACGTCTTTGGCTTCTAATAATTTTATCTCATTTTGAACATTTTGTTTCAGCCCACCCATGACAATTTGTAGGGGTCGATCTTCAGTTACATCTTGGACATGAGTGGCTAGGACTAATAGATTTATAAAACATTCATCCACATTTCCTTCTTGTTGTAAACGAGTGAGCTTGCTGTAGATTTCAGCTTCTTCCATGTCTTGAAATCGTTTAAATAAATTTTTCTTGAAGGCGTTCCAGTCTCTGACTAGTATTCCTCCCTTCATTGTTGAGTCCCACCACAAGAACTGATCATAAGCGGTTTTATCCATGTATATTGCTGCAACATTCAGTTTGTCGTCGTCGCCATATATATTGTACATTTCAAAATATTTTTTGATTTTGTTGATCCATCAAATCTTGTCTCAATTATTTTCATGATCAAATCTTGGCAAATCGATCTTAACTTTGTGAACGACGTTGTGGGTTGGGCATGTATGTGAGTTATTTCCTCCTTTAACTTGGTCTCACAGTGACCAAATTTTGAGCTTTAGGCCGTGGATGCCCTCCTCTTTTTGCTCAATATTTTCCAATATATTTCAAATTGGATCATCTTCTGACCGTCTGGATGCATCCTAATAATAATATATGTAAAAAATTAATATTAAAATAAATAATAATAATAATACTATTATTTTAATATTATAATGTTTCTTCGTAAGGAGATAGCGGGAGGGAGGTAGGATGAATCGACGTGGTTGCAGATAGTGGCATGGATGCAAAGAGGGAGGTGAAAGATGGAGCGAGAAATGGAGCTGGGTGAGTGGATGGAACATAGAGCGGTGTGGCAGGAGGAGTTGTGTGCAGTGGAGTGACGGTGCCAGGGGGGGGGGGGGAGCATGGTGCATGCAGGTTAGAGTGAAGCAATATTGCCAATGATAAGTAGCGTAGGGGCTGCAAGGGAATGGTTGGAAGGGATGTGTGGTAGAGTATGTGAGAGTTGGGTGGTTAGGAATGGGAAATTACAGAGGAATGGAGAGAAGAGGTGGGGGAAGGAGAGCATAGGGGTGGAAGGCGTAGGGCAGGTAGTGGATGGGCGTAAGGGGAATGTTGTAGCGGATGGTGTTCACATATAGGAGTTGGGGAACAAGATGTAGAGATGAGGAGTGAGAGTAAGGTTTAAGAGGGAAGACCACAAAACGGTGTGAGAGGAGATGGAGAAGAAAAACATTGATATCATGTGCTCTATTACCAACTTGGAATGAATTTTCCAAAAAGATATATAATTATTATTGAATGATGATTATTACAAGAGATTGAGTGACATTAAATAGATAGAAAGAGACACATCTGAATGGTGTGTCTTTCTAATGTTGACATTTAACTAATAATCATAAAAAATACTATTTAAATTATTTAATTTACTAATTTATCTCTAGTTCCATTACATAGTCACAACATTTGCATAGTCAAAATGTTCTCCTCGTTGACAATTTTGATAATATGTTGATCTTTGGTTAGAGAATATGTGGAATGTTTTTGCACAAGATCAGGATTTTCATAAGTTGTTTTAGGACCACATGAGTTTCCCTTGTAATAGTGCTATCACTTGCTTCAAAATTATTTTATGCAGGTCCCTTATCTTGCTTACAATAAACAAATGTCTCAATTTTATCAAACATATTTACATTGTCATCAATCAGAGTATTATCTATCTGAATGTCACTTTGCAAGGAAGGGTTTGTTGCTAAATGGAAATATGAAGGTTTCTCTATGAAATTTATACCATCTTGGGCATCGACACAAGAAACATCAATGACCAATTCACAATCTCCTCCTAAAGGTTCCATGGAGAGGTTTAGTTCCCTTTCGACTACTGAATCCTTTTATAGTGAAACACTCTTATAGATATATGCATGGCTCATCTTATGCTTATTGAGAATGGAATAAGGCTAAAGTACGAGAGAAATATCAAGTTCTAAATACTTTCCAAAAGCTAATGTTTCTAAGAAATTCAGTGCATTATTATTGTAGAAGGAGCAAGTCGATAAATTGACTTGAACGAGGACCGACTTAGTCGATCAGTCAACTAAGTCGATGGGCCGACTTAGTCGATCAGCCGACTAAGTCGGTCGGCCGACTAAACCAAAAGATTAGGTCGGATATCTAATTGTCACGTCGGTTCACCGAACTGATAGGTAGTTATTTTGTAACCATCTGTAAATTGTATATATTAGGTTGTTGAGCCAAAACAAGAACTCAGTTTAGTTCTCTGCTTTGTATGAACTCATTGTATTAATATAATCTGTTTAATCCTATCTGTTCTTATCTCTTGTCTCTATTCTATATTTATGTATGTTTTAGTATGTATTATTGGTAACCTTATGTGATCTGTGAGATTACAACATTGGTTCCATTGCCGGTAGTACATGACTAAAATATATGCTCACATATGATACCAGAGCAAGAGATTAAGGACTGGTGGGAATGTAAAATTGCAAACTATTTGTAGAATTACGCATGAAGGAACATATTAACAGTTGCCAAAGCAAAATAAAGATTTTTTACAGAAACGCATGAAAAGTTTGTCGAATCAGTGCCCCAACTCTTGAAGCAACTCTTGGATGAGAAAGCCGGACGCAACTAAAGAACAATAGTTGCTGGAGAAACTGATCCGAGGAGGCAGAACAAATTTGTGGGAGTGGTTTGAAAAAATCACCAACGACTTCTGTGAGGAGCAAGCAGTCAAAGACAGAACTTCGGTGGAAACCGTCAAAGAGAAATTTTACACAGAGTTCATCGAACAATTTTTGTGTTCCCTACCAACCTTACTGTTCAAATTCTTGATCGATAAAGGAGCAGGACACATTGTTGAACCTCGACCACCCCTGTACGAATAGCCATCAAACACTAATTGGGAGGAGAAGCAGAGGAAGTGGGAGAAATTCATTGCAGAAAGGGAGTGGGAATACTTCCTAAGCAAATAAATTGAACTATCCGGGCTTTCTAAAAGTGTTGGGTAGGCTATGGGGGGGTAGCTGGTCATGTGTCGAAGACAGAGTATAGTGGATCCTAGTCGACACAAACTAGATAACAGTCACCAGTAATGAGAAGTCGACCAACAGGGACCTCGAGAGAATAGATCGTACGAAAGTATGTCAGACATTCATAAAGTAGAAAGGGATGAAAGACACAAGAGCAGAGAAGCACAATGAGAAAGGGTCTTAGAGTTGCACAGAGGAAAAAAACCTAGGGAGAATGACAAGGAAGAAAATCCGCCAGAGTCAGGTCATGACCGACAGGAAGAGGGCATCGAGCAAGAAGCGTCCCCTAAGGAGGAAGAATTATGGATAGAGCAGCCAGAAGCTCTCCAACTAAGAGCTCCCGATGAAGGAACAACCCTTTCCCCATTGAATCAGCATACTAAAATACAGACTATTGTCGAAGACGACCTCCGACTATGAGCTGGTGACTTCGCTATATGGAGCCGACTAGGCGACGAAACGGACCCTGGATGACACCTTATTATTCATCGACCAATGGAAGGGAATTGGGTGACATTTCAAGCAGCAGCCTCCCTCCGAAGTATCCACTTGCTCTTACCGACACATGAAGGAGCGCCCCCCCCCTACCAAATACAACTTTAGAAGAAATCAAAGAACCAGACCTGTGAACAAATAGTTGCAGTAGACCATCGACAGCAGAAGTCGACATCAACCGACTGTAAGTCGACGAAGACTCGACAACCGATGAAAACGAAAGTTTCGTCGATCAGAATTTCGCAGGCATGAACACACCAATAACCCCATCACCCTCATCAACACCCCCACCCCCACCGCCGACACCTTCTGAGAGCAGTGATAGTGATTCAGACATGGGTCATGAATTGGCTCACATTCCTCTTTATGAGGGAGATGAAGACCCCAGAGGACATTGGTTCATCTGCAAGTCGACCTGGGGAGCCAACCAGGTTACAGATGAAGATCGACAAATGGCACAGTTCGCAGGGGCCTTAAGGAAAAGGGCATTGACATGGTACATGACCTTTTCGGAAAGACAACCCAGAGCGACAAAAGCCAAGATTAAGGCGCAATTTTTGTCATTTTTTAAAACTCCAGACGCTAAGCACCTGGCCGCAAAGAAGCTTAAAACCACATCACAAAAGCCAGGGGAGATCATCCGCAACTGCGATAAACACTAGAAAGACCTACTAAGCCATTTGGATTACATTATTGATGAACAACTACTAATCCAATGGTTTCTTACAGGACTATCGCAGAAAGTACGTCGACACATCAGTTTGGAGACGTTCAAAACATATGAGGATGCGCTAACAAAATATCTTCAGGTGGAGATGGATGAAGACATACCTGCTTACCCCACGGACCACAGATTGGAAGAACAGCTCGAGAACGTACAGAAGTCGTTGAAGGAACTAAGCCTCAAGAATCAGGATATCTGGTGTACTAAATGCTCGATGACCGGTCATTCGAAAGATAACTGTCGGCAAGAATATAGCCAACAAGATGTTTGATTTGTACAGACGAAATCCTTTTGCAACATTTTCCAGGAACACTGAGATCACGCTACAAAAGACTGTCCGTTTAACATGAAGAACGGTAAGGCTTCCTGGTGCACCATCTACGAAACCAAAAGTAATAACACTGTCGACTGTCAGTTAAACCTAAAGAACCGACAGAACTATCACGCAGTATACCAAACGAATGCAGTAGCACAACATAACGAGCAAAACAATCCAGCAAATGATCAGAACGGACAAAGATACGATGGCCGATGATATGAGCGTCGGTACGATAATCGACGCCAAGGCTACGGAGGAAGAGGTTGATTCCTTGGGAATTGCAACATACGCCTACGCCGACTAACCCAGTGCTTCACATGTTACAAAGAAGGTCACCGATATGCAGACTGTCCATACAAGGACAGGACTGATCTCAAATTCTGTACCCACTGTGGAGTAGGCGATCACTCGTTAGAGGATTTCCCTACTATGTTAGAGAAAATTAATACCAAGAAAAATGTTAATGTCTTGTCTTATGTGCAAAATAATGATGTAATAACCACTAAAAATTTACATATTGTAACTCGACAAGGCACAAAAACAGGACTTGATAACCCCATAATTAGTAAGATTAAAGGCACAAACGTTTAACCTGACCCAATGAAGGAAAAACAAACATATAAACAAGAAACCCACGTCTTTCAAGACATTGCACGACAAGAAGACCTCCATAACAGTCAACCCAACACAATAAATCAACTAATCCAACTTGTTCAAACAAACAAATCATTATCACAGTTCATTGACTTATTGCATGAAATAAAAGGAACAAACCCAGAAAAACAAAACAAAAACATCTGCAGCTTGAATCAAAAAGACAAAAGTGATGCCGACCCACTTGTTGACCTAGAAATCGAAGGTTACCACGTACGACAAGTAGTACTCAACTTTGGCTCAAAGGTAAATATCATGACTCGGGATACTTGGGAACAGATGGGTAGACCTCAACTTTACGAGTCAGGCATATACCTAAAACTCGCCGACCAAGGCCTCATTGAACCCATTGGAGTTTGGAAAAACGTTGACATGACCATCAAGGGAATCTTGAACAAGGTTGATTTTGAAATTATTGACCCAAAAGAAGGATCCAACTCCTTCCCAGTGCTTGTCAGTCGACCTTGGGGTCGGAAGATGAAAGAATCCATATATTTGGACAAGGAACGCATCAAATTAAAAGGAAATGGTCAAAAGGTCATTGTACCCATTCATCCATCCCAAGGGGAGCCTTGGACTGAACCGATTGATGAAGAAGTCGATATCAGACAACTTTACCAAATCCAAAACGATGTAGACTACACAGAACCAAACATCCATGGAGAACTTAACTTAGGTAACCAAGACTCAGTTGGTTATAACTCAAATGCTGAATTATACAACTGGGAGATTGAGAATTACGAAACACAAGCAAGAGGGTGGTGGACCATACAAAAAGTACAGAAAAAACCCACCCAACACTGCTTCGTAGTATCCATTATTCCAAAAAATTTCGAAAAGAAAATCAGGGAACACCCTACCTTACAACCAACTAACTTAAATTCTATACAACTACCAAGGTATAAGGAGAGGGAATCACCAGTCAGACATATTGAGAAAGTGTCTAAAAATATTGGTGAACAGGGCTGAATTCAAAGCTTAGTTGAAACACTTACAGGTCAAGCAGCTAGATGGTGGGATACCCATCAGACAAAACTACAGACCTGGACAACTACTTCAACTTACTTTGTCGAGAGGTTCAGAGGAAATAAATTAACCCAGCAAGCTCAGATACCTATCTTTACCCAAGGACAAGACCCAGAAGAACATATCAAAACCTGTGAAAAGGAGTGGAGAAGACTGGGATACAAGGATGAGCGAGCCTGGCCACATTTGTTCCCCTTAACCCTAGCTGACTTACTCAACAAGTGGTATAAGATGGAAGAAGCTAGAGGTGAAATATTCTTATGGTACGAACTCAGGGAAATTTTTATTAAAGACTTCAATTTCATACCACAAAATGAAGCTCTGGTTGAGATAGTAAAACAAATTAAACAATTCATCCAACCGACCGAAAATCAACCCTTACAAGACCATCGACAGATAAAGGACTGTAGCAATCTACAAATATGATCAAAATCACAGTCGACCCGTTTACAATTAGAAAATGAAAACACAGAAGGCAAGAGCTTCAGATGGAAATCTAACCACATCGAAACAACAAAACCTATACGATCCATCCTAAAAATCGCAACAACAGACAAAGAAGATATTAACAGAATGACTGCAGCCGACTTCCCTGCCACATTCTCATAGTTCAAAGAAGGAAGCCGATCGATCAATGAAGCTAAAGCACCAGAGTGGCTAGATGCCAAAGTAAAAACTAAAGAAGTTGACATCTCAAATGATGATCGACCAAAACTAGCAAAAATTGGTGACTACTGGAACGACCAGCAAACCACAGAGATCATGAATTTACTAAAAGAGTTCCAAGATGTCTTTGCCAGGGATTATAAAGACCTAAAAGGCTTAGTCCAAGAAATGGGAGAGATGAAAATTGATACTAAACCTGACATTTGACCTGTTAAGAAAAGACCTTATAAACTGGCTCACAAGTATAAAGAAATAGTCAAAAAGGAAATCGATAACATGTTAGCAGCAGGGATCATTTACCCTATCGACCAATCAGAATGGGCAAGTCCAATGGTCGTACAGCCCAAGAAACATGACCCGACAAGGTTAAGAATTTGTGTCGACTTTCGGGAACTCAACAAAGTCACTCTAACAGACCCATTCTCAACCCCTTACGCAGATGAAATCTTGAATGAAGTTGCAGGGCATGAATGCTATTCATTCACAGATGAATTCTCAGGCTATAACCAAGTACCAATAGCTAAAGAAGACCAAAAGAAGACAACATTTGTGTGTGAATTTGGTTCCTTTGCTTACAGATTTATGCCTTTTGGATTAAAGAATGCACCTGCAGTGTTTTCTCGAATTGTTGTCAAGACATTCCAAGAGTACATATATAAGACCATGGCAGTATACTTCGACAACTGGACAATATACTCCACCTTAAAAGACCACTACAAATGGCTCAGACTTATGTTGGAGAGATGTTGACAGATTCAACTCTCCCTGAACATTAAGAAATGTATATTTATGACTCCCATAGGCATACTATTAGGGCATATTGTCTATAAAGAAGGTATCAAGGTCGACTTTGCAAAGATTAAAATTATCCTCGACTTGAAACCACCAGTAAACCCTAAACAAGTCAGGGTGTTACTTGGCCATACAGGCTATTATAGAAAATTCATAAGACACTATTCAGATATGACCTACCCTCTGGAAGAACTACTAAAGGAAGATCAAGAGTTTAAGTGGACAGAGGAATGCCACATCTCTTTCGAAAAAAATTAGTCGAAGCCCCCATTCTAAAATTTCCAAACTGGTCGTTCAAATTCCATGTGCATATCGATGCATCAGGAATAGCAATAGGAGCAATCCTGACTCAACCAGGAGATGATGGGATGGATTACGCTATAGTTTACAGCAGTCGAAAATTAAATAAGGCTGAAAGAAACTACTCGACCATAGAAAGAGAAGACTTAGGTATGGTCTTTGCCCTCCAAAAGTATCGACATTACCTTTTATCCAATCCCTTCATATTCTATCCCGACCATCAAGCCCTGAAGTACCTTGTCAATAAACCACTCCATCATGGGATGATTTGTCGATGGCTACTCCTCTTCCAAGAATTTGAGTTTGAAGTCGTTGTCCGACCAGGCAAGCTAAATGTCGGGCTTGACCATCTATCCCGAATAGACATAGGAGAGGAACTGACCAGAGTTGAAGACGACTTACCGGATGCACATTTATTTCGCATAGAAGCAGTACCAGCAGAACTAGAGGAAATAGCTCAGTTCTTAGAAAACGGTCAGGCACCAGAAGGTATGAATACCAAGAAGAAACAAATCTTAGCTATGAAGGATGCACCATACAGCCTCATCAATGGATTTTTATACAAAATGGGATTAGACGACATCCTCAGAAGGTGTGTACTCAAACATGAACAAGACCAAATCATGCATGAAGCACACTATGGACCTGCAGGAGGACATTTTCAAGCAGACACAACTGCAAAGAAAATCCAACAGTCAGGATTATGGTGGCCGACACTCCACCGAGACTGCAAAAGTTTTGTTAGTCGATGTGACAGATGTCAACAACATGGTCGACCTCTATCGAGCACAGAAATGGCCTTGATATCAGTAAACCCTAGTCTCACATTCGAAATTTGGGCTATAGACTTCATAGGACCATTTCCTGTCCCAGCAAAAAGATCAGGTGCAAGATATATTATCACTGTAGTAGAATACGTCACTAAATGGGCAGAAGTTGAACCTGTTGATACATGTTCGAGTGAGGTAGCCGCTAAATTTATCTATGAAAATATCATCACTAGATTCAGATGCCCACTAACATTGATTAGCGACCAAGGGACACACTTTGTCAATAAAACTATCAAACACTTGACCGACCAATTCCACATCGACCACCGACGGAGTACAACATATCATCCTCAGTCGAATGGGGCGATTGAAGCTTTCAATAAAACGTTGACAAAAGGGTTAACTAAAATATGTAATGCTGAAAAGGACGACTGTGATGAGAAAATATATGTAGTCTTATGGGCATACAGAACAGCCTACAAACGGTCGACCGACCAAACCCCCTTTCGACTAGTCTACAGACAAGAAGCTATAGTCCCTCTACACTTTCGACAATAGACACCTACTATTGCCAAAATCCTCCATGTCGATGTCGAATAGGGAAGGAAGGACCGACTACTTCAGCTCAGTAAGCTGGAAGAGCACCGACTCATCCCCATACAACACCAAGAAATTCAGAAGCAACAACAAAAAGTATGGCACGACCGCAACATCAAGCACAAAAATCTCGCGGTCGGGGACTTTTCTTTACTCTACAATAGTCGGATCAAAGGAAAACCTAAGAAACTCCACATAGAGTGGATGGGACCATACATTGTCGATGAAATACACCCCAATGGTTCAGTTCGACTAAGAACACTGTAGGGCCTAGTATTTGAGAAGCTCGTTAATGGAGCTCGACTAAAACGTTACAGGAAAATAAAATAAAATCATATAACGACCATAGCCGGCAACCAAAACCCATAAAAAGCTAAAAATTCCAAAAACAAAATATACTCCAAACACAAAACCATGACAGGAAAACACCACTTCGCCACCCGACATCATGACCATCGACCATCTTCATCGACCATTCTTAACACCGATACCAGCCAATGACCTCGATAGTACCATCGCGCATTCATGACCTTGAGCACCGAAAGAAAATTACCATTACTTCACACCCGAGTATTACAGCTGGAACATCAAATCCGCCATTAATACATCCATTACCGCACACAACCACACCATATGCTATAAATACTGGACCGTCGAAGGTTCATTCATCGCACCCTTTACACATAGAGCATTCGCACACTCAGTCGACCAAAAACCAAGAACCCTGTAATAACATCGACCAAACCAACACAATGGCTCCCAAATAGACTAGGGCATCGACCAAAGCAAAAGAGGTACAGGTTGCGGATACACCTTCGGTCCGCAGACTGAAGAACATAAAAAAAGCCAAAGTGCAGGAGGGCCCATGGTAGAAACCATGGGCCAAGATCCAAGAGTGGGCCTTCATCAACAAAAAGATGACTCAAGCAGCATAAAAGATCAGACGCAGCACCCTCTTTGGATATGCCAATGCACCACTGATGGCCAGCTTTGGGGGAAGAAAGGAAGCTACTGTCAAGTTTATTATCAGTCGATACCACAACGGTCGGTTCTACTTTGATGAACTGATCGACATTTCTGGGGATGTCATCTCTAAACTCACTATCCTGTCTAACAAAGGCGACCCTATACCAGTCAGAATCAAAGAAGGACTGGTCAAAGAGCTTACAGGATCACCCTCCAGGAAAAACTCAAAAGGGTTGATGATTGGCAAAATCCCAACCAGAACGCCACAGATTGTGGCCAAAGTAATCGCAATCACACTTACATTGGAAGGTCGAGGCAGCGACCTCAAATTAGAAATGCTGGAAGCCGTCGACACAATTGCCACTGATGGGCGACTCTACAGCTGGGGAGATTATGTTGTCGACATGATAAAAACCGTCTGCGAGCGATGCTAAGAGATGGGAGGAATCATCAAGTTCCCCTCCCTCATCCTGTGGATCGTTATGTACCACATTTGTCTAGAAGGGAGCCCAGTCTTTCACGAGCCATCAAGGTTCAACATGTATAGGTTTAAACCCTTTTCCCAGAAAGGAACCCTACATGAACTAGAGCAAGGGAAAGTATTCCTGGAAAACTGGTTCCAGCAACTAAAGGTTCACACAACTAGATGGAGGGTGCCTCAGAACATCTGACGAAATATACCCTTGAACTCCCACATCCAGCTGGAGCTCGACCATACCTCGGTGTGGTACATGTAGGGTGAGGCTTCCAATGCCAAATCCCTTGACTACTATCCATCTGTCGACCAAATCTTCCAGGAATTGTCTCGACAGAATAAGACAAAGATTCTAGTGCCCGAAGCAGCGAAACAGGTTGACTTCTCAATCAAGGTGCCACTCACCGACCAAGAGAAAGAGGAAGACTACGAGCTCAACCTCTACATCAGCACATTTGTGTCGGAGGACCTACCGGTCGAACCTACTGGTCGGGTACAAATAACCATCAAACCTTTGACCGCAAAGCAAGCAGTACCATAGCCTGCAAAACCAACACCATAACAACAATAGAAAATAACTCCTCTGGCTCCAGCAAGTGCCGTTCCAACTCAGGAACCGATGCCCAAAGTTGAACTAGACAACCCTGAATATGCTGTGTCAAGAGGCATAATTAAGAAAATCACCAGGGAGATAGCAGCAACCCGAAAGAAAATAAAAGGGCAAGAATATCAACAAGGCAAAGGTAAATGCAAACTTATCATTGCCGAGTCATCAGATGATGACGACGAACTAGCAGCTGCGGCCCTTGACATTATAGAGGATGCCACCACAAATAAAGTGCCGGTTGAAATTCAATTCCAGCGGTTTGTAGAAGCAGGAGCCCCCGAAGGTCGACCAAAGAAGGCAAAAAAAATGATGACGCCCAAAAATGTCGTCGATCTTGTGTCGACACCTCCACCTCCATCACTAACAAAAATAGTCGAGGAGCAAGCACCGGCACAACAGTCAGTCAGCCCCCTCGACTTATACAAAAGCGTGATACCGAAGACAGTGAAAGCAAAATTTGACAAAGATACCGAGCTAAAATATTTCTTCGAGACGTTTCCTGAGCTGTTTCAGTTGGCCCAGAAAATTTCCACCTAGGCTCCTCTCTATACAGGCAGCAGAACAAAACCCACAGTATTTGCACACATCACATCGACCTTCACATGACAATCTAACCAAGAAGGCGATGTGATTGGATAAGTGCAGTCTACTATTGAACCGACCGACCCTGAACCCTAGGCCAACTTACCAACCACTACACCTCCGGAAGCAGACATACCTTCTGACATAAGTCCACATCGTACTTCCTCCAAACCCATCACCCGTGACCATTCCCCCACTCCCTCACCACTGCCACAAGAATCCCCACCACCCCCACCACCCCCTGGTTCATAGATAGACCAATCCCAACCAACTACATCCACACAGCCAGAGGTGGTCATACCACCTCCCCAGCCAGAAAAACCATCGACTTCTATCCCACAAACCAAAGGCCCCCCCTCAATTGTTGCAGGCACACATGAGACAGAGGCGAAAAAGCACAAGAAGAAGAAGGAGCATCATGGAAAGACTCCCAGACTTCAGATTAGCTTAAGAGATGCAAGCTCCTTAGCCGACACAGAGGTAGGCTAACTCCTCAAAACTGTAGCCAAAGAAGCTAAGACACGGACTGAGCGAAAAACTAAAGAGCTCATAGATAAAAATACAGAACAGGTCGAGTTTCTCGAAATGTAGGACTTTAGCTCAGTCCGTCATACCAGGCCCCATAGAAGTCGACACCAATAGACCACTTGAAAGAGCATACCAGTTATTTGAGAGCATGGTGTTGACCATCCAAGCACGCCTCCAGGAAACCAAGAAGGAACAGAAAGAGGAGACTGCCGGACTGCTACTGGCACAGCACGCTGCATTTTTTGAAGCATATAAAGTACTACAGGACCATATGGAGGAGTCTGTCGTCATTGAAGAAGTCTTAAGAGACTGGCTTACTCACTATGGGCAAGTTTATCAACAGACACGACAGACTCGGCAAGGGATTCAGGCTTTGGAGAGTAGGAAGACCACAGAGGCAGCACTTAGCCGACAATAGAAGAATAGATAGTGCTGAAAACCAACAAACTGTAGAAACTAGAACGGGAAGCACATCAGTGGGTGCAACAATCTCTTCCCAACTTAGAGAGAGTCGACATCATCTACCCACAGATGAAACGACTCATCAACACAGCAGAAGAGCAGAACCAGTTCTTGGGCCCCAACATGGAAAAGATCGCAGAAGTCCCCATCTCGGAGAAGATGTCGATCCTATCAAGCTTAACCACATTAACTATCGACATCCAAAAATCTCTGCAAATTTGGACAGATTTCCAACATCACCTCACCATCACAGCTCTAGCCATTGTTGAGGTCTGTGTTCAGAAAAGACCAACCATTCGTCTCCATAGTCCGCCGCAATAAAAATTGTTGGAGACCAAACAAATTTTGTGTACCTCCCTGTTTCTTCGGGACGAAGAAATGTTTTGTTCATGGGGGAGATGTAGAAGGAGAAAGTCGATAAATCGACTTGAACGAGGACCGACTTAGTCGATTAGTCGACTAAGTCGATGGGCCGACTCAGTCGATCAGCCGATTAAGTCGGTCGGCCGACTAAACCAAAATATTAGGTCGACTATATAAAAGTCACGTCGGTTCACCGAACCGACAGGTAGTTATTTTGTAACCGTCTATAAATTGTATATATTAGGCTGTTGAGCCAAAACAAGAACTCAGTTCAGTTCTCTGCTTTGTATGAACTCATTGTATTAATATAATCTGTTTAATCCTATCTGTTCTTGTCTCTTGTCTCTATTCTATATTTATGTATGTTTTAGTATGTATTATTGGTAACCTTATGTGATCTGTGAGATTACAACAATTATCTTGGTCTTCCTGTAAAACCTTACTCAACATATATTGTTTAGACTTTCCACTATCATGCTTATCTTCTGAAGCTATTATATGTAATTGAATCCCATCCAAATGCTCTATGTTATTAAGGTTTGCAGTAGTTGCAGGTAAAAATCAGGTTTAGGGTATATATTTACAACTTCTAGTTTCTTTCCCCAAGAATCCATAGGGGTATTCGAACCCTAATGCGATCTATCATCTTTGAAATAGCTAGAATCCAACCTCAAAAGAATTCCTTTCTCTTGTTTCTCTCCATCTTCCTGTAGACTTGTTGTAGAACACTCCCTAGCTACAACAAACATTTTATTATAGCTAGTTGACACTAAATGATTTCTAGATACTAGAGAAATAGAGTTACAACATAGGGCTAACTTCATTGATTCCTTTGTATCCATGCATGCAACGGTGATTTGTTCTACTAAGATTATTACAATATGAAATTCCCTTGATTACATGTATTTTATTCTTTGCAGTGGGTATAATATCACTATCTAGAACATGTTTCAGAGTGTCCATGCATGCATAAAATTCAATAATTCAACTGCAGGCATAGGATTCTTGAATTTCAGTAATTCCAATTTGGATAATCTGTCTTCCAAGTTGTTTCTTCCTGGATTACATAAACATTAGAAACCTAGAATTTTCTGAGAAATTAGCAACACCAATATCTTGTGGAAAATCACCTATTGAACTAGGAATTTTCAAGGTATTTTCACTCAAGGACTGACCAACAACCTTTGTGTATTTCTCCTAGAGATATTCTCCTGTAATATCCATACCTTGTAGCACTTGGTGTCCCCCCTTCTCTTGCTTTGCAGATGGTAATCCTTCAGAACAAACTAAAGAGGCAACATGATTTGAACTCAAGGGGGTGAACTATGAATGATATTGAGCAACCCATGTGGGTTGGGGACCTGAATATTGATGAATATGCTAGGAGGGAAATCCACAATGCCAGATATGGAAGTCTTCAGACATAATTGGGAATGTTTCAATTGCCATAACACACGACTCCTCTTGATGCAATAAAGGATTTAGTGATGAGCATAGGGGGACTATTGAGGAAAATCTATTTGATGAGAATCTCCGCTAAGTCCAAGATTAATCATTTATTGAAGAGAATGCTTACCAATTTACAACCACTAGTACCATTGTAACTCTCAAAATGTATTGTGATGAAGTTCATGAGAGTCAAGGAAAATTACAAGATGAGAATCTCATTGGTGAGGACCAGTAAAATATTGTAACTGGATAGGATGGTGACATAATAGGAAAAGGAAATCTAGTAAGCATGAGACTCAGTGCTTCCATTTATGAGAGTAATAAAGGTGGTTGACACTAGGAAACAATCTTCAAACATTTGTGCAAAGTTTAACTAGGGGATGAGGGGGACAATGTAATGAGCAAGTTGTATAATGGGTATCATATGGTGATGTAAAATTGGTATGAGGCCCATATGGTAGGGTGGCAATTATAACAAATGAAGGTGCTGGTAGGTCTAAAGTGAAAATATTCCAAATAATTCGATCAAGGGTGACCAAGGGTGATACTATAAAAAAACAAGAATAATGGTATTGGAATATTCCCACATGTTTGGTGCTGGGGAATTTATTTTTACAAATTAATTAAGAGAATAAGGGAATTATTTTGCAGATGAGAAGATAAGTGAAAGATTATTAAATAGTATGTTAATGATGGTGTTTTAGTTAAAGGGAAGGGGATTTTCATGGGTCCTCTCAGAGTTTAATGAGATCACGGGGAACATAAATGGTCTCCTAATCATGCTATTTGTGAATTGCAAAAAGAATGTTGGGGGATCTGAAGGGGGTGGGAAACAATATGAATAAAAAAATAAGTATGTGGCATTCTTGGTGAGATATTGGTTTATGATATTCCAAGTTCTAAGGGTGAAGCAACATGGGTGCCATGATATAAGAGGTTCTAATCACACACACACATCCATGATGGTAGAATGCTACTACCCAAAAAAATGCATGTTGCAGCAAAGGTTGTGATGTGTGTTTCAAGGTGAAGAGAATATTGAGGATATCAATGAGATAGCTAGATATATAAATGTATACATAGGGAATACAAAGATTATATACAAGGTTAAGTAGATATACTTGTTGAGGGGGGCGTGGGCCTAGGGTGAAAAAGAACTTGTCTAGTTGAAATCTTACACACATGAAACAAATACCATGACATAATAGTGCTCATGACAAGAAATCCAATGATGCAGACAATCTCAACAATGGGTAATTATACCTACGGAAATAGTTGAATAGTAGGGTCCATATAAAGTTACAGGGAAAATAAAAAAATGGAACCATGTTGAAGAGCAAGAGATCATGATCGTAACATCGTTAAGGGTGCAATATCAAATGGAGCTATGGAAATCCTGAACGAGCTAGTGGAAGATTGGGATTTCTCGCTATAAATAGGGTTGGGTCCCACATTATCAAAAATTCATTGTTATCATTTATCGTGTTGATACCGTAGAGATTTTGACGCTAGTTGCTTGATATTGGACCAATGAATTTTGTTTATGCAATTTCTAGGTTAGTCATAAAATCCTTCTTTTCATTTTTAGGGAGTCGTGTAAACAATGGACGATTTTGACTTTCAGGCCAATTTTTCGCTAGAATTCGATGAATTTAACTCATAAAATTTGTAATTTATGTTGTTAATGGGACGATTTTAAAAGCATAAATGAAATCACATGACACAAAAACCCCCAACACCCACCCTCTGTAAGATCTAGTGGTGATTTTTCTCATTTTGAAAATTCTGTGAAGATTCATGGCCAAAAACATGTAAAAACTAGCCAAAAAAAAAGAATAAATTCATCCCATGGTTAGACAACTCACATTTTTAGTAGCTTAGGGTCCCAAGTGAGCCGCACGAAATCCCGAAAGGGTTTCTGTTGGGTGGTGTAGGTTTCGAGGGAATTCCTATGCAAAACTATGTAGATATTCCCTTAATAGTCACACTCAACGTGGGATGATGCTCTTGAGTGCGGGCCTGGAATTTTAGATCTAACCTGCCTATCAAACAGAAATTTAATGACGTTCTTGGATTTTTCACACCTTTCGATTTACGTTTTTGATAAATGTTTTAATGTCAAATATTTATTAAAAAAAAATCTCTTAAAATAAGAGTTATAAAAAAAATATCCTAAAATAATTTTAGAGTACATAACTATATTTTTCGAAAACAAACACAAAAATCTAGCAGGTCTATACAAAAATCTTAAGCATATGACCATCTCCACAAATATTATTTAAATATATATATATGGACAAGAACTTTGTTTGTGTCTACTGCATAAATAAGTAGAAATTAGTAGTTTAAAGTGTGTGTATTTTTATGAAGTTTAAAAAGAGCTAACAACAATTTGATATGAATATTTTATATCCCTT
Organism: Pseudotsuga menziesii; assembly: GCA_001517045.1. Taxonomy (NCBI): domain Eukaryota; kingdom Viridiplantae; phylum Streptophyta; class Pinopsida; order Pinales; family Pinaceae; genus Pseudotsuga; species Pseudotsuga menziesii. The sequence continues at coordinate 397,663 of LPNX010037125.1, forward strand.
CACACAGTGTAAACCTGATATTTGCTTCACTAAATTATTGAGTTTATTTAATTACAAATGTTAGAGATCAATATTGCAGAATGTTAAAAGAACCTAGTTGTAAATGACGTAATAATCTTCCGTGAAGGAAGGAATTCCACCATAGTTAAATAATTTTAGCCAAATTTTGAACGATTTAAAAGAAATTAGAGAAATTCCAACATAAACAGTTCGTTAACTCATATTCCAACTAGAACTAGCCTTTATTAGAACAAGGGATTAGTCAGACATTATCCAATTCCAAGGGATTTAGTACATGGCTACTTTAAAGATAGACCGACTAAGAATTAAAACCTATTTAGGTGGATGAAGTTATCTTTCAAAGGAGAAGGAAGTGTGATTCCAATGCTTACCTTTTTATGCTTGGTGGCAACTAGCAAAATTTGAGCGTCCTCAAGTAAAACTGAAATGACAGAACCTCCCTCTAGTGCCTACAACTTTGAACCTGTTATCTCCCGGAAGACTTCAGCCAAAACTTTATGTTTAAACACACAACCGATATGCACAAAGAAGAGAAACAAGAACTATATGGAGTGGTGGGTACTGGATAGTGATACCTACCATTGAGATAGGATTTGGCGGGTGTAGGGTACAATCACAGGCGGATGCAGCTAGCCAAGGGTGTGACATTACATGATAGTGTGCATTATAATCTCCAAACCATCACCATCGATGGAAATGGAAGCTGAAGGAAAGAATTGTTGTGGTAAGTAGTTATGGACAGGCTCATCAATGCCATGGGTAATAAATAGTATAGGGTACAACCTACACCTTGAAACAAGTATTAAAATTTAAACTAATATATGTTACCTCCTACACCCTCAAACAAATATTAAAATTGATGACTACCACCTACACCCTCAAACAAATATTAAAATTTATTACAGGAAATTTAAATTGGCAAACGCCAAATCTACGGTTAAGAATTTTTCATGCATGTCACAGTTGACGTTTTAATTTTATAATTAAGTGTCAAATACGTTCTAAAACTTAAAAAACATTCTACAGAACGTCAAATTCTAGGCCTGCTCGAGTGTCGCGTGGTTACATTGTGTGATTGTTTGTATGGATAGTTAAGCTGGCCATCTCCCGCATTGACTATTCGTGCAACTAGTCATGGTTACAATCACATACTATGCGGGACATGGAAACTTGATCTATGTGGTAAAATATTGCAACTATTGATATGAGTAGTCACATGATCATGAAATCTAGTAGCTATTGTGGATGTGAGGAATAAATGCACACCCATTTTCCAATGATACCTGCACTTTGATGTGAGTTGAGGTGTTTGATCCTCACATGGGATAACCATGCAGGTTATGAATCTAGTGACTTGCACTGAATGTTTAACAAATAGTTGCAAAGTGGAGCATTTGATTGGTTTTTTAGATATATTAGTTTAGCTAAGGAATTAACACATCCTTTACTTGGATTGTTTTGCACATGACACGCTTGACATGGATGGAAATTAAGTAGCATGACTTCCATTTCAATGCCTTGTGGTAAGAGGTGGTGGGATATCCAAACATTCGATAATCCCTACATGATGTAGGGCATAAGTACCAAATTCAATCAAATTGGGATGAACAAATTAGAAATTCATAAATTCAATTCAATTTGACTATTGAATTCGGCCAATTCAGATTCAGTATGGTATAAAGTGACGGGGTTGCTAATTTTTAAAGCAAAAAGACCCAAAAATAAAAATAAAAATAAAATTCACCCCAAGATATCCAAATTCACCCTAGGTTTGCTAATTTTTAAACTGGAAAACCCAAAAATATGAAAAAAACAAAATTCACTACAAAATATCCAAATTCGACCCAAAAATCTCAATTCACCTGTAAATCGTGCATTTCACCCCAAAAGTCCCTATGGTTTCTACAATACCATGCACTAATTTATAATCATGTACTAAATCATTGCACCAAGAGTAGTGAGGTGCTCTACATACCAATATGGGGAAGATGTTGTAACGTAACATTGTGTAATGTTATGTAACATGACATTACCAAAAACAGAAAGTAAAAAAAAGTAAATAGATCTATGCTAGTGTTGTAAATGGATGAATACAAGATTAGGCATAAGGATTGGTCATAATAGGATTAAGCAAAGTCAGACAAAAGGGCCAACAAATGAAGCTTGATTAGAGAAATTTGAGAGCTTTCAAGCTATAGTCCCTCCTCTAATACATATGGGTTTTCAGCTATTGCCACTCACTCCCCCTTATTCTTATTTAAGGTTGGCCCACTGAATGGGAACACAATAAGAAATGCATTTTTTTATGATTGTAATATATTTTTAAACCTAGTGAAAAAATATTTTATAATTGTTTCTAACTTCATTCAAAATCATCTTTTCCTCTTAGTTATCCAATGGAAAAAAGTGAAATTCTCTCCAAGTTTGCAGAGTACATGCACATGATATTAAGGAGAATGAAATTTTGTGCACGTGGGTGAAATCGAGCATTAGCATGAGATTCCATAAACACAAGATTTTAGGCGCATGAAATTGTTGTTCCACTAAAAAAATCCTCAAGGTATTTATTTCCAAACACCCTTTGATATCCCCTACAATCAATGCAACATTGCAAAATGAATCTTGAGGTACCCATCATTTTGATTTTGATTTTCTAGAATTTTTACTTCTTAGAATCTGGAAATCAATTTTGATATGTGTAGTATAAGCATTCAAAAATTTTAAATGGAAAATTTTGAATCCGTTTCTACTATCAAAATCATCATTAAAACACGGTTAAATTCATATTTTGCAAAATAAAAATGTCAAATTCCGAAAAAATCTCCTGACTGGACCAAATCGTTGAATATTTAGACGTCTTTGTTTTGATATTCTAAAATTTGGAAAAAATTATATATTTTTTTATTTGCAAGATTATACTCCTGGATTTTTTATGTATTGGATTTTAAACAATTAAATTTTTTTCGTATCGAATTGAATTTGAATTTGAACTTGAACTTGAACTTTGTAACTATGATGTAGGGTTGTTGAAGTTCAAGACTTATGTAACTATGATGTATGTAGGGTTGTTGAAGTTCAAGAATTATAAAATTGTGGAAGCAAACATATTGTTCAAGACTTATGTATATGGTGATTGTGAAGTTGGGAGTTTAAAATAATAGCTAGAGGTAATACAGTGTATACATGGGATTCAGACTTGGAGATTGATACATGTATACGATCGCTTGAAATAATGCTTTGGTTCTCAACCTTGGATACTGTGCGCCTCAGGGTTAGACTTGGAAATTAATAAAATAGATATGGCAAACATCCCACATCCTTAGCTTAGCTTAACAAACAAGAGGAATATTTGCATGCTACAATTAAACGTGAATTATTCAACAAGTGTACTAGGGAATGGGTACTTGGGTCAAGAACAAAATTTGGCAAACGTCGTTTTATGAATGATAGTCATGCGGTTGGATAAGTTGATATATTACACCATGGAAGGGTGGTTGAGACCCATACATCTCTATAACCAAGCCAACAGAAGGATAAGGCAAGGATGGATATAAGAACAATTTGACATAGCAG
>LPNX010037135.1:0-15217 GCA_001517045.1 Pseudotsuga menziesii
ACCTGCGCGCAGGTTGTTGCCGAAAGGGCCAACACAGTGGGTCTTTTGTTGGTGCGAAGTATAAAGCGTTAACCCGGGTCTGCCCAAGTGCCAACAATCCTATTACATAATTATTTTAGCAATTTTCCCTATGGTAATTAAATATTATCATTTATAACCCCTAGGTGTTTATCATGGTCAACACTTTTGGTGGTCAAAATGTCAAGATCTGACACAAGTATATGTTTAATATGTGGTTCATGATCCTTTGAACCCTTTGTAAGTTTTATTATACCTTTATGATTTGAAGAAGGTCCTGTGTTATCATGCCAAAAACTATGCACTAGTCCCTTTACTGCATTAATTAGTTTCATGTTTTAGAATGGAAACCTACCAATAATGGTGCAAAAATATCTATGGAATATTGTGCCAAGATGTTCTCTTCTATAAGAATACTAAGGACCTTACAATCATTTAACATGATTTTTACAATCAAATTAACAAATTTGTATGTAGGTTTGAGAAAACTAAGGACCTTAGTGTTCTTATTTACGATTTCTTGTGACAACACAAGATGAGCCACATTCTGGTCTTTTGAACGTGTGTTCTTACCAATTTTACTAAAGGTGTCTACTAATATTTTAACTATATGAGATATTGGTCCATAGTTATTTATCATATTTATTGCTAACTTTTTCCTAACAATATTCATACCCCTATATTTTACGAATGATAGAAATAATCTACCTTATATCCATCACATTTAGAATCAAACTATTTACTAAGTATCTGTTGAGTTTTATAAGAAATACTATGTTTAGATAGTGTACCTTCAAGGTAATTGAGGAGACTTTCATCAACATGTATACGCTTTAGGGTTCTTCAGTGTGTACTTTCTTATGGAGGTAAGGGAGTTGGATATGTAGGGTGTATCACATCACCAGGATTCTATAGTGTTTCAGTAGTATCTTGTTGTCCTTCATTCTCTTCCTCGTAGTTGGATGGTGGTACTCGAACATATTTATTGATGGTACTGATAAAATTTGTGTCCTCAAAAATAGGCTCTACATGCAATTCCTCTCTAATTTCATCACTTGTATAACCACAAGAGGTCATAACATTTTGTTCTTCTTCATGAGCTTCATCTTGAGATGGTGACTTATTACCTTGACTTGATGTGTGAATTGAAACATCCCCTAATGAGCACCTACACTTTAATTCTTTATTTGTGCCATGGAGTGCTTGTTCATTAACTGTTATAGAAATTGAGGCCCCCTATAGTGAATTCTTCCCTTTTTCTTGTCGTGTATTAATAGGATGAACCGTCATATCCTGTATAATTGGAATTGGATCAGTTTCCAAAGAAATCCTTTGATTTATCATGTCAATTATTTTATTTTCTCTCTCGTCTCCAATGATTTCTTGAGGTCTTTCTTCATTGATGGTTTTCTTCCTTGACTACACATATTACCCATCACCACAATGACCAATTGAATATAGATTTTCTTTGGTGCTCCTCAATTACAATCTTGAACAAATGATGAAGATCTTCTCTGTTTCTTTTGAATTATAGATTCTTCAAGAGAGCTTCAATTTTCCTTCTCAATTATGTATATTTCCCATCAGAATATTGATGAATGGGAAAATTTGTCTTCGGTGCTCCTCAATTAAAAATAAATGAAAGTTAAATATTGAATTTTTCTCTCTCCAATTACAAATTGTTTTGCATGCTAATTTTCTTCCACAATTGCATATATTCACCTTAACAATGAAATGCTCTTGGTGGTAAAAATTGTGTTGTGTGCTCCTCAATCATAGGAAAATGATTGTAGATGATATTATATTTGGTCTCTTCAATGAGGAATTATTCAAGATTTCTTATTTTCTTCTTCAATTATGTTAATATAACACAACACCACAATGATCAACCATGAAAATTGTCCTCAATGTTGCACCTGCGTAAGAAAATGAATGATAGAGATGGCGTATTGTGAATTTTCAAATAGATAGATTGCATTCCTCTTCAAATACAATAGTTTTTACCTATTAGTAGTTTGCATAATATAAGAATGATTATCGAAAAGGGTCAGCACATTGTTTATAGTCTTAAAAAATGTGCATGCATTATTGAGACAAAAAACGTGAATGCCTTGTATACAAAAGAAACGTGCACGCGTTATGGAGACCCATAATAAATGGGTATGGTGCACGGCTAGGGAAATGAATAAAAAGAATAGTTAGCATCATCAATATTTAGGAATAAATTTTCTTTGTGTTGTAGCATAGATACCATTAGGATGATTAAGAAACTAATCATGGTTCATGGATGAAACTTAAGAATTATGTCGTAAAGGTAGTTTTTAAGGCTTAAGGTCCATGAATAAGGCATTGATATTGCACATAAGAACTCCCTATGTGATATTTTGTATCTTAGAGAGAATATGGAGTCCATTATAATTATTTTAGCTCTAGGACCAAATCTATAATCATGGTTAAGGGAGGAAACCTAGTCCTTAGGCCCTAAAGGAATCCTATAGACATATAGGGCCAAGAACAACACTTCCAACCAACACACATGATATAATAAGGGTATCCTCAACCAATAAGTTGGGATATGGCCATTATTAATAGTTTTTTTTCATTAGGAATGGAGGGTGTTAAGAACCCGTGTCAACCCTCCTCTTTATTTTGTTAGTATATTCTTTCGGACGCATATGCTTTGTAAGTCGTCCTGTTAGTATGTTGTAGTATCCCACATTCATGGAGATCAATAGTTGTTAATATGTCCAATTAGTATGTTGCATTATCCCACATTCATGGGGAGTAATATTTTTTTAGATTAGACTCACTATATAAGTACGTGTTGAGGCTAATGAAGGAAACCAAGAATTAATTGTATTGAGCTTTCTCAAAGGAGTTTTCCCTCTCGAAGTGGCTGTGATCAATAAAATTTCTTATGTTCTCTTTTATTTCTGTTATATTGTGGATTCTCATTGTTTATTGAAGGAGGTCCCTCGCATCTTGTATCATATCACTTTCTTGGGCTCGCTGGGTGGAATTTCTGCCATTTTTGTTTTTGTTTTGCAGTGCTTCCTGGAGCTGTGATTATTGCAGTAGTGCTTCTTCTTTGCATCGGTATTATTTATTCGGATCAGGGAAAAAATTCTATCTTTTTAACTATGGGAAGTACTTTGTCATATCCCTACAATTCATTGTGAGGGGTACCACAGGAACCCCAAAGTAGCTGGCCATTGAGAGGACCTATTGAGCGAAGAGGGCAATGAACCCTACCTGATTGACTAGTTTCCACCCGTGAGGTAAACCAGGAGATGCCATTTGTGGAAAAGTGGTTATCAGTTTTACCTGAGTCATGATCTGAGGGGTAATTCCCTAATATGAAATCCATTATATAGCATTAGTGGCCGAGTGAATCCCCTGAACCTTTAGGAAGCCGGAAATATCTATGGTCCATATCTTTTTCCAGTTAATAAAGCGCATTTTTTCTAGAGCCACCATAGATCATTTCTACTTCCCGAAGCCCGAAATTCCACATTTGTCTATTTTTAGGATTTCCATAACTTCTTCGATTCTCACCCAATTGCCTTCAAATTTTTCCATAGTGTTTGTTTCCCAATTCTGCTTCATTGTCCCTCTCTAAAAGAATTTCCCATTCTTTCACCTCTCTTTTGAAATTCACATTTTCTACTTCCCTGTCCCTCAAAAAGTGTCGAAAACCTAGTCAAACCCCAATTACCCACCTATTTTTTTCCCAAATCAAAATTTTCCTTTTCTAAAGCCCTTTATGTTTTTGTTTTTCTACACGTTTCCCCCCCAAAAAAATCATTCTTATGGTTGTCACCCACACAAGAGAAAATAAACAAATGGAAGAAGAACTTGCCTCTCTCAAGACCAAATTCAAAGATTTGGATAAAAAATTTATCAGCCTCCATATTCAACATTCATCCATGAGAAACCAACGATAACCTGAGTCTTCTGTAGACACTGGCTTCTCTTCTTCTACAGCCTTTGTGTGTCGAAGCTTGATTTTCCTTGCTTCAATGGTGATGATCTGACTGGATGGATTTATAAGGATATTTCAGTCTGCATAACACTTTTGGTGTCAATAAAGTCCCACTTGCATCCTTTCATTTGGAACATGACGCCCTTCAATGGTTTTGTTGGTACATCAAGGCTTACAAAGAGCCAAACTGGACAGATTTTTTCCAAATCCTTTTGGAACGATTTGGCCCTAGTGCTTTTGATGACTTCATAAGAAAACTCACCAAACTTCACCAAACTGGTAGGGTGAGAAAGTATTAGACAGAATTTGAGAAACTGGGCAATCACACAAAAGGATTCCCTGATGCATTCTATAGGAGTTGTTTTATCAGTTGTCTAAAGGATGCAATACGGTCTAAAGTTAAAATTTTCAACACCAACACAATGATGGAATCCCTAGGGTTGGCTAAGTTAGAAGAGGACAAGACATTGGCTCAACAACGCTCCAAATCCACTTTTTTCCATTCATAAATATGGTTTCCCAAATACCTCCAATTCCTCTAGCTCCTAGAACAACTCATATCAATCATTTGTCTAAAGTCGAGATACGAGCACATAGGGAAAAAGGGAGTTGTTATAATTGTGACGAGAAATTAACCTAGGTACATTGATGTGCCGAGAAAATGATTTATATATTGGATGTGGATTCTCCTCCTCCACCTGATATTTCTGATGATCATAGGATTTAGTAGATGCCAAGGGTGACATTCAACAACTTCCTATTGACCTTCCTGCTCAAGACGACCAGCTATATATATCTCTCCATGCATTAGCTAGAGTCACCACCCCACAAACCATGCGGGTTAGGGGTTTCTTCAAAAAACTCCCTCTTACAATGCTCATTGATTATAGTAGCACTCATAACTTCATTGACCCTAGGATCGCCAAACCGGCTGATAGTTTTTTCCATCCTTGCTCCAACTTTGAAGTCTTGATTTACAATGGGGGCACCTTACCTTGCAAAGGGAAGTGTGGTAATGTGTGAATCTCTATTAGGGATTATAACTTGCGGTGTAACCTTTTTAACTTGCCCTTAGGTGGATGTGATGTGGTTTTTGGTGCTCAATGGTTATGCACTCTTGGACTCAATTTATGGGATTTTGCTGAATTTTGGATGCAGTTTTCAATCAATGTAAAAAAATACACATTGAAGGGATTAAAAATAGGGTCTCCAAGCATCATCAGTTCACATCGCATGGAAAAAATACTTAAGAAGAGTTCACATGGTCTCATCGCTCAGCTCCATTTCATTTAGATGCAACCTTCAGCAGTCTCAACTACTCCCTTGGATCTACAACAAAATTTGGATCGATATGCATGTGTGTTTTAATCTAGTGGGATTTCCACCTTCAAGACGTGAGGACCATCATGTTTCTCTCCTTCCTCGAAGCGTCCCTCCAAACATCAGGGCCTATCGCTACTCGTTTCACCACAAGATAGAGATTGAGATGCTTGTTTGGGACTTATTCTCCCTAGTACCAGTTACTTCTCTTCACCAGTTCTTCTTGTCTGAAACAAATATGGGTCATGGCGCCTCTGTATTGACTTTCGAGCACTTAATTACATCACAATTAAGGATACGTTTCCAATTCCTATTATTGATGAGCTTTTAGATGAGATTCATGGTGCTCATTTTTTCTCCAAGTTGGATCTTCGTTCTGGGTATCACCAAATTCGGGTTCATGAGGATGATATCCCTAATACATCTTTCCGCACACATGATGGACACTATGAATTTTTGGTCATGCTATTTGTCCTCATGAATGCTCCTTCCACATTCTAGGCATTGATGAATAAAATATTTCGACCTTACTTGTGAAACTTCATTCTAGTATTCTTTGATGATATCCTCATCTATAGTAAAACATGGGATGAGAATCTCCAACATTTGGATCTTGTACTACAAATTTGTTGTGATCATCATCATTGTGCCAAATAGTCTAAATGTGTTTTTGGGAAGAAGGAAGTAGAGTATCTCGATCATGATGTTTCAACACAAGGGGTTCACTTAGATCCTACCAAAATAGATTCCATGAAAAATTGGTCGCATCCTTAGACCCTGAAGAGCCTTTGTGGGTTTTTGGAACTCACTAGATACTGCCACAAGTTTGTCAAGGATTATGGGAAGATTGCAGCTCCATTAACATCTCTATTGAAAAAGGATGCTTTTACATGGACACCTGCTGCTAAGTGTGCATTTGACAAATTGAAACAAGGTATTTGTACCACACTTGTTCTAACTATGCTTGAATTTTACAAGCCCTTCACTATTGAGAGTGAGGCTTGTGACAATGGACTTGGTGTTTTCCTCCGTCAAGATGAACATCCCATTGCGTTCACTAGAAAATCCCTTTATGGTAAGAATTTAGCTGCCTCTATATATGGGAAGGAAATGATGGCTATTTTTCATACAGTACAAAAGTGGTGTCCATACCTCTTAGGGAATAATTTATGCATCAACACTGATCACTAGCGTCTGAAATATTTCCTAGAACAACGGGTCTCATCTCGAACACAAAAAAATGGGTTAGAAAATCATGGGTTATGACTATGAGATCACTTACAAGAATGGTAAGGAAAATCTTATGGTGGATGCTCTTTTCTACACATTTGATGACCATGCTTCTCTTTCATTTATTTCTAAGCCAATTCCGAATTGGTTACAATCTGTTCAACAAGGCTATGTCAATGAATTTTCCTTATATGAAATCATCCAACATTTGGCCAGTAATCCTTTTGTTGTACCACATTACTCTTGTGATGGATATTCTCTAATATACTAGGGTCGTGTGGTGCTTCCCCAGAGCACAAATATTCACCAGGTTGTCTTCTATGAACTCCATGCTTCTCCATTGACATGGCACTCTGGTTTCTTCAAAACGTATGAGAGGGAATGACGCAACTTCTTTTGGAAGGGAATGAAATGGGAAATTCAATGGATTATTTCCAAATGTGATACCTTCCAGCACCACAAGGGTTAAACTACACTCCTTTCTGGCTTGCTTGAACCCTTGCCCATCTTTATAGGGATTTGGACAAATATTTCAATGGATTTCATTTAAGGTCTCCATAAAACGAGAGGGAAGACTGTAATATTGGTTGTGGTTGATCGACTCTCCAAATGTAGTATTTTTTTTGCTCTCATCCATCCATATACTGCCTCCTAAGTCGCACAAATTTTCATGGAACAAATATTTCGTCTTCATGGAATCCCTTCTTCCATTGTCTTAGATCACGATGCAACTTTCACAAATCATTTTCAGACCAAAAGCTTTCACCTCACTAGCACCAAACTAAATATGAGTTCATGGTATCACCCACAAACCGATGGTCAAATTTGAAGTTGCCAACAAATGTTTGGAAACTTATCTTCATTGCTTCACCTCTGAACAACAAGATCAGTGGGAAAAGTGGCTCCATCTCATTGAATGGTGGTACAATACTTCCTACCATAATGCATCTAAAATGACTCCATATGAATCATTTTATGGCTAGGCACCTCCAGTGCTCCTTCCATACACCCCCAAAAATTTACCAATTCAGGAAGTTGACATGGTTCTTTGAAACCGAAATCATATTCTTCACATATAGAAGGAAAATATTCACATGGAAAGAAATCACATGAAACAATAGGCCGATAAACACTGTTCTAAGCGCACTTTTCAAGTCGTTCATGTGGTTTTTCTTTGTCTGTATCCTTACAAACAATTCTCCTTAAAACACAAAGGGAAATAGAAGCTGGCTCCAAATTTCTATGGGCCATATAAGTTTCTTCAGAAGAGTGGGTTTGTTGCTTATAAATTGGAACTTCCTACTTCTTCTCACATTCACCCAGTATTTCATGTCTCTTGTCTTGAGAAAGTGATTGGAACCAACATCATGGCACAAACTATTTTACTAGAAATGGATAATGAAGGATCCATCATTTTGGAGTTGGAGGCCATCCTCAATAATCACACTCATTACCTTATCTCTCGGTCCATCACAAAGGTCTTAATTCAGTGGCACATCATGCAACCATAGGATGCTACATGGGAACCACTCCTTCAGACTCGGGAACAGTTTCCACATATAAATCTTTTCTAAGAGGAAGGGGATGTTAAGAACCCGTGTCAACCATCCTCTTTATTTTGTTAGTATATTTTTTTAGATGCATATGCTTTGTAAGTCATCTTGTTAGTATGTTGTATTATCCCATATTCATGGGGAGTAATAGTTGTTAAGTATTCTAGTTATTATTTTGCATTATCCCACATTCATGGGGAGTAATATTTGTTTATATTAGAATTAGTATATAAGTACGTGTTGAGGCTAATGAAGGAATCCAAGAATTATTTGTATCGATATTGCTCAAAGGAGGTTTCCCCCTCGAAGTGGCCTGCGATCAATAAAATATCTTATGCACTCTAATATTTAGGTTATATTGTGTATTATCATTGTTTATTGTAGGAGGTTACTCATAGAGGATAAGTTTTTAGTCGTGTTTGGCAGAGAAAGCTTTGATTTTAGGTTGTAATTTAGCTTCTAGGCTCAAGGTCCATGAATGACTCCTTGAATCACCATAGATGACCTATCAAGTTGGTATTTTTCATTTTGCATGGACATATGGGAAAATTTTAGAATTGATTCATGTTGGATCTAGAATCCAAATAAACTCTCACAATTCACTATAGTTCACAAAACATGCACAAAATAGATGAATCCTGAAAAGACTGAAATTGCATACACACATGAAGTCAATAATGGATATTATTGTGACTGTCTAACATGTAACTATGTATAGAATAGGTATGTAGTAATATAGGAAAAAATAGTGAGGCCTTGGAGGGCATGTGAATGCATACAATTGGCAGCCCAAGATTTGACCCTCAAACCCCCCTAGGTGGACCAATGAGCCTCCTAACCATCTCAAACGATCACGAATGATTGTTTGAACATGGGAAATGCATGGTGGAATATAAATTAAGGTATTATAGGAGTGGGTGAGAATATGGGTGAGTGGTAGTGGCTCTATGAGAACAATAAATGCCCAAGAGAGTCCAAAAACCACCTAAACCAAGCACTAGTACCTCAAGTTGGACCAAATCCATGAAATTGGGGATGGGGAGCACATGTTGGTTGAATTTCATCAATATGGGCACCTAGGTTATCAGAATGATCAACATGGAGTACCTCGACTATGTATAATGATCAACCAGGAGTGCCTCAACTATCATAATTGCCAATTTCCCTAAGTCTAAACCATAGAAAACAATGCGTAAAAGAAAATGAATGTGTCTATGGTATAATATTGTGGTAATAGGATGGATTATTAATATAACACCCCCCATTAATCCTTAATTAGTACTTCTTAACCAAAAATATCATGGAGGCCTTAGCAACAAAGGCTCAAGTCACCTCATACAACAGAAAAATTTATTTGTCCATAGAAACAATGTAAGGAGGAAAACCACATGGGAACAAAAACTCCCCTAAAAAATGGATATGGGGACAAAAATATGAAAGTGAATGGTATCTATCACCATGCATCACCCAATCCAATAATATATCTCAGATAGGTGAAGGTCTTCTCTATGAACCACTTGGTGAAAATGTCAGTAGTTTTCTCTATAGATGGGCAATACTGCAAGACTATCACCTGATCATGCACCAAGATCCTGATGTGGTGCATGCGTATCTCAATCTAGTTGGTCCTCTTTCTCTACAATGAATCTGTGGAAATATTTATTTCACTTTTATTTTCCCACCAAATAACTGTGGGTGAATCAAATGCAACTCCAACTTCTCCAAGCATGCCTTGCATCCACACACATTGTGTAGCTGCATTCGATGCTCCTCTGTACGCAGCCTCAATTGAAGAAAGGGATATGGTGTGTTTTTTATTTGTTTACCAGAACATGGGACCTTTTTCTATCATGAATACATAACCTGAAGTGGAATTCTAGTCATTGGGATTGCAATCCCAATCAAAATCAGAAAATCCCACTAGTTCCAGTGGAGAACCATCAACATAGTGCACCTCGAAGTGTCTGGTTCCTTGATCATAGTGAAGGATCCTCTTGGATTCCTTCCAATGGATATCATGAGGCTGATTCATATATATATAACACCTACAACATATACTAAATCAGGTCCAGAATGATTAAGATATAAAGAGTTGTCCACCAATGGAGAGTCACCAACTTCACCTAGTTTGATACCAAAAAGGAATGGGAACTTGGTTGCATTAAATTAAGCAATATTAAAGTTCAATAATAGGTCTGAATAATAATTTTTTTGGATTAAATTTATCCCTCTTTCATATTTCTCAATTTCTAAACCAAGAAATTGCTTCAACAATCCAAGATCAATCATTGAAAAATCATTTTGCAATGAGACTTTGATTGACCCAATTTCTTTGATGCAGCTACTTGTAATAAAAAATACATCAACATAGAGTATAATGACCTGAAATACATCAAAAATATGCTTAAAATAAACATTAGGATCGTATTTTCATCTTTCAAATCCAAGTGATATCCGAAATTCGTCCATCTTGGCATACCAATCCCTTGGGGCTTGCTTGAGGCCATAGAGAGACTTCTTTAAACTGCATACAAGAGAAGTATACTCTTGGAAAAATTTGGGTTGCTTAATATTTATCTCCTCCTGTATCTCATCATGAATAAATTCACTTTTGACATCCATGTTGTGAACATCCTAGCTCTTGGATGCATCAATGGCTAAAACTATCCTGATAGAGTCCATCTTTGCAACTAGTGCAAATGACTCTGTATAGTCCACTCCTTGGAATTGAGAGAATAATTTGGAAACCAATATGGAATTATGATTTATATCAGACCCATCATCACCAAAAATTTTCCTATAGACCCATTTTCATTGCACTAGCTTTCTCTTGGGGGGAAAAGGAACCAATTCCCGAGTCTCATTTTCCTGTAGAGAGTTGAACTCTTCTTGCATGGATGTTTTCCATATTGGTTCAATTTATGCTTCATGATATGATTTAGGATAATATCCAACCATTAGGAATCATTTATCAGCAAGAAAAACTTCACTTGCAAAGGAAGCATTGTGAAATTGTGATCTAGTCTTCCTAGGATCTTTCCAGCGAAATCCATAGCTTCTTCTATTCTTTTCTCAGCCCATTTGGTACAAATGGGAGAGCCATGATCATAAAAATAATCTTAAACCATATCTGAATCCAAAATATCAGAAATATTAGAGAAAAAATAATCACTTACATCAACTTGTTTTGGAGAGTGTGAGCATTCCCCTGGTGCTAGCTCAAGCTTTGGCATGAGTTCTTCTTCAAATTGCACACTCCTTTCAATGAAGGTATTTTGAGTGGAGGAATAAAATATATTGTATCCCTTTGTATATTCAGCATACACAACCATTATGCACTCCTTTCTTTTAGGTTTCAAGGCCTTTCTCTTTTCTGATGGAATCCTAGCCCAAGCCCTTGAGCCAAAAATCCTGAAATGTGAAATATTTGGCTTGTGACCAAACCAATCCTCTTATGGTGTTTTTTCATCCAATGATTTGTGAGGAGATATGTTTTGTATGTATATATCACAATTTATTTATTCATCCTATATATTAGGACTCAAAGCCCTTGTTTCAATCATACAGGTAGCCATCTCCTTGAGAGCCCTGTTTTGGCGCTCTACCACACCATTTTGTTGTGGTGTGTAGGGGATCGAATGCTACATTTGGATGCCAAATTAATCACAAATTTTCTGCAAAATATTGTTCATGTACTCCTTCCCATTATCATTCCTAAGGACTTTGATCTTGTTCCCACACTGATCTCAACCAAGGCTTTCCAAACCTTGAGTGTCTCAAAGCCATCAGATTTGAGTTTGAGAAAGTAAACCGAGCAAAACCTTGAGAAATATTCCATGAAGGTCAATACATACCTTGATCCTCCATATGAAGGTGTATGGATAGGTCCAATAATATCTGAATGTACCAATCCAAGCACTTGTGTATATCTCCTTGCTTTCCCTTTCTCATAGCTGCGCTCTGGATGTTTTCCCATCACACAACCAATGCATAGGCCATTGGAGATATTGATAGAAGGAAACCCTTCCACCATGCCTTGTTTGATCAATGCCTAGAGGTATATGTATTTTAGATGGCCAAATATCTCATTCCACATCTTTCTTGACTCATTGGCATGAGTTAGGAGCACATTCCGTCTGGAGTAGGGAAGAAAATGGGAGAATTTATACATCCTAGATTGATGATCAGCAAATCCCAAAGACACCACCTCATTGGTAGATATTTGAGCTATATCCACTATGTCTGGAGTAAATGTTACTCTCTTGTATTGACCATTGTGTGTCATTTGGTACACTGATAGTAGGTTAGCTTCCAAGTCTGGTACAAAAAAAACATTGTTAAGATATCCATATTCAAGATCGATCCTGCCAATCCCCTTGGCTTGGATCCTTGAATCATCACCCATTCAAACGGTTGGGCCACTATATGAATACATGGATGTGAAGAAATATTTGACAGAGGCCACGTGCCTTGATGCTACCAAATTAATGATGAAGGATGAAGAATCTGAAGAACCAATAACCAATGCATGACACCACTCTTTATTGTCTGATCCTGAACCTCCATCCTTCTTCCTTGCACCCTCTATGAATGGGATGTTGTTATTCTCCAACAAAAACACCATCATGTCTATGGTTTTATTCATGAATGCACTCTCTGGATACCATGCTTTGTGACAGTATGTTCATTTGGTCTTCTCATTGTTCTTCTAGTCCTTGTCCTTGCAAGGATTCGAACCCCCATATGGAATTTTGGGCCTATCTTGCTTATTCTTGTCTTGTTTCTTTGAATCCTTACCTTTCTTCTTGCCTTTGGATGGATTCAAAACCCCTGCTGCAAGAGCTTGGTATTTACTGGATTTGGTGGTGCCCATCTGCACTAGCTTATCTTTCTCCTGAGTCAATGACTCCATGAAGTTAGTTAGTGATGACATTTTCCAGTTTCAAGTTGTGAGCTTTCTTGAGTGAAATGTGCTTACAAACACATAGTACTCAGGTCCTAGATTTGAAAGTATGGAGAGTATGAGCTGATCATCCTTCTTTTCGACACCACATTGTTTGAGATGAAGTACCAATGACTTGAATTTGGTAAATAAATCTTGTATTGTCTCAAAATGAGTAGGAATTAAGGAGATGAGATCATTTTTGAGTTGGTGAACTCTCATCTCATCAGTATTCCTGAAAAAATATTCAATATTCAACCATACTTCATTGGGTGTATATAGATTGTCAACATGGAAGAGAAAGTCTCTCGAAATTCCGAGACAAAACATTCCAAATGCTTCATCAAGTATGTTGAAGAACTTCAATTTCTCAACTATAGATTTTGGTTCGATCTCTGTCCCCATGGTCACCTTGTAAATTCCTTTCAACCTCATATGGATAACCATTTCATCCTTCCATTCAAAGTAGTTTAATGGTGTTAACAAAACATGGGTATGCTCCATTTCTTCTTGCACTCTTGGTGACAAATTGTTGAATGTACTTGCAATGAAAACTCTTGAATCGATCTAGAGAATCCATATTACAATAAATGAAACTCTCTGAAATGGGTTTTCAGCTTTAATAATCTCTTATACCATTTGATAATTGATTCACAACTGGATCTAGAAGAAAAATAAACTCTCACAATTTGTTATGGTTCACAAAACATGCACAAAATAGTTGAAAACACTGAAATTGCATACACACATGAAGTAAATAATGGTTATTATTGTGACTTTCTAACATGTAAATATGTTTAGAACTCATATATAGTACAATATGGAAAAATCATGAGTACTAGGAGTCCATGTGAGTGCATACAAGTGGCAACCTAAGATTTGACCCTCAAACCTGGCTAGGTGGACCAATGAGCCTCATAATAATCCCAAAAAAACACATATACTTGTGTGAACATGGGATAGGAATGTTGAAACATAAATGAAGGTATTAAATGTGTGGGTGATCACATGGGTTATTATAATGATCAACTTGGAACACCTCAACTGTGCATAATGATCAACCAAGAGCGCCTCAACTATCATAATTGCCAATTTCCCTTAGTATAAACCATAGAAAACACTGCATAAAAGAAAATGAATGTGTCTAAGGTCTAAGACTATGGTATTAGGATGGAATATTACTCTAACAGAACCATTAGGGGTTTCTAAGTACTATGTATGTGTCTTGGTGCCTAAGACATAATAAGGGGAGGAAATCTTGGCCTTATCCCCTAGAAGATGTTTTTAGGAATCTAGAGCCAATAATGATGTGTTGAAAAACCTCAAAAGATCCTTCCACGGTATCATTTACCTTGGAATGAGGATTCTAGTGCAATTAGAAAAATTTTAGCACTAAGTACATGTATTAGGTCCCTTGGCATGGGTGGGGGAAAACACTTGGTCCTTAGGCCTTAAAGGAGGTTGTTAACCATTTAGGGACAAAATTGATTCCTCCAACCACCACACATGATGTTGAAAGGGAATCCTTTGACTCTTAATGGGGATATGTATGCCATAATCAATTTTTTAGCACTAGGTATGTGTTTTAAGGCCATGGTCATGGTTAGGGGAGGAAACTAGGGCCTTAGATCCAAAAACATTTTCTAGGCATCTAAGGCTGGGAAGGATTCCTTAAAGAATCACACATGACAAATCATAGGTATATTTAGACTATGAATATATATGTTAGTGTAATTAGGTGTTTTTGAGTAGTAGGTATGGAACCTCCATCATATGATTAAAGGGATATGATCATGACTTAGGACATAAAGGAATATTTGAGGCACCCATGTTAATGAAAAATTCCTTAAAGAACCACATTGGACCTACTCAACGTATGCTTGGTATCCAAGAGAATTTGTACATGCATTTAGGATGTTTTGAGCATTAGACATGGGTATTTATGCCTCAACGTGGTCAAGGGAGGAAATCCAAGACTTGAAGCCTAAAGGAATATTTTTGACATCTAGGGATAGGCATGTACCTTACTCACACACCATATATTTCTTACTCAATATCCCTCCATGCCTTTTTATTTCCATATCTCTCTATCTCTATGTGTGTGTGTGTGTTCCTCCCCCATCTCTCTCTCACAACCTCCCTCCCTCCCTCCCTCCCTCTCTCTCTCTCTCT
>LPNX010037137.1:0-10680 GCA_001517045.1 Pseudotsuga menziesii
CCTAAAATGAATTAATAAAATAATAGTTAAAATAATAAAATAATATTTATTAATTTTGGAGGAAGAAAAAAAAAACTACTTTTTTGTTTGTATTTTTGAAATATCTCCTCGTGTTTTTACTCAAATTTCGATCGAGAGAGCTCGTTGGATGCGGAATTAAATTCCGCATCCAACGAGCACCCACTTGGCATACTTTTGATGGACCCCGCTACCCCAAAAACAAGAAATACCTGAAAAAACGTGATGATGATGAAGCCGGTAGAAGTTGGGATCACGCCTATAATATCTATGAAGACTATATCCACCCTATCATTGATGGTGAACTTGGATGGAACAGCGATAGTTATGTGTCCTCTGATTCTGATGATTCTTTGGAAAATTGGCAAAATAAGCTGAATGAGGTGTCATTCAGGAAATGCGGGTTGATCACACGGTCTCTTCGTCGCGTAGCAACTAAGGTTTTCAAGTTGCCAAGTTTTGAAGGGCTTCCAGAATTATCCAAATTCCTTTAAGAATTTGAAGAGAAAGTGTTTGAACCACAAAGGGTATTGGCCCTAGATGTAGCACTGAAGGCTACCCCAGCCCAACGGTGGGAATTGCACAAGCAGACGATCCATGACTAGGGACGGTGCCAGAGATTGATGATGGTGCGCTTCAGTAATTCGGGGGTTTATCATGATGGGAGATACGATGGATGGAATGACCCCTCCAGTAACTTGATGGAATGTCAATCCTTATGGGAATCATGACCTAAAGATGAGTGGGTCCATGCTTTTTTTCATACTCTGGACGAGATGCCGAGATCTTGGTGTGTTGCGGCAGAACTGTGCAAAACTATAACCACTTGGGAGGAGTTGTATGTTTGCTTTGCACAGACATTTAGTTTCTAGGATGCTAACCCAGAGGTACATAATCCATTACAAATCATCTACGATGTAGTGCTGAAGGTCATCCCTGTCGCATACCCAGTTGATCCACAAGAGCACTGCTCAATGCAATCCATGATGATATGTTACAATCTATCTGGGGAACCTAAAGATGATGATGACTTGCGGAATGTTAATATTCTAGAGTCAAAAGGAAGCCATGATGTTGCAGCGCCAGACATACCGACAGATTCGATGAGTCGGCCACTAAATATCAGGAAAGTCAACATTGGGTCGAAAGAGAACCCAAAATTTTCCAATATTGGGGACTATTGGGACGAGGAAACAATGGCCAAAATCATGGACCTGCTACAGGAATTCCAGTATCTTTTTTCGACACGGTTCTCAGAAATGAAGGGGATATTAGGGGACTTAGGGGAGATGAAATTCTCGTTGAAACCATATGCAAAACCTGTGCGACAGAGGCTATATTGACTAAACCCATGATACAAGGAACATGTGAAGGTTGAGATTGATCAAATGCTAGATGTTGGGATCATCGAGCCTGTCGAAGAATCAGAGTGGATAATCCCTATGGTGGTTCAGGATACAAAGATCAGCGAAGTCCACATTTGTGTCGAACTAAGAAAGTTGAATGATGCCTGCATGCATGATCCATTCCCGACTCTGTTTACAGATGAGGTCCTTGAAGGATTAGGTGGTCAAGAGATGTATTCCTTCACATATGGATTTTCGGGGTGCCACCAAATCCGGATTGCAAAGGAGGATCACCATAAGACTACGTTTGTCACTGAATGGGGTTGCTTTCAATATACAGTCATGCCCTTTGGGCTCAAGAATGCATCAGCAATATTTTCTTGGGTAGTTGTCACTATATTTAAAGAATTTATTCAAAAGTTCCTGCAAGTATATATGGATGATTGGACAGTCTATGGGCTAATTAGGGACCATCTCGACATCTTGTCATTGATGCTAGAAAGGTGTCAACAGAATCAAATTGCATTAAATTATAAGAAGTGCATTTTCTGTGCATCGTTTGGAATGCTACTAGGACACATACTATGTAAGGAAGGTCTATTGGTTGATCTAGTGAAGATCACACCAATTCTTAGTTTATTGCCCTCGACGTATGTGAAGATGCTTCGGGCGACGCTGGGACACATGGGGTACTATTGAAATTTCATCAAATGATACGTTGTGATTACTGCCCCTATGAACCTGTCAACCAAGCAGAAGAACCTACCAATATTGATGACGGATTTCCAGATGTGGAACTGTTCCATGTCAATATCGCAAATGATCATTATGCCCCAGTCATTCAGTTCTTGGCCACTGGTGTTGCCCCTGAGAACCTGTCAACCAGTAAGAAGAAGTAGTTGGTAGTAAAGGCTTTAGATTTCTCGCTGATTGTTGTGCAGTTATACAAGCTTGGACCAGATGAAATCTTGTGATAGTGTATCCTACTGCATGAGAAGGGACCCATTCTAGAAGAAGAACATGGAGAAATCATGTGAGGTCACTATGTAGGAAGGGCTACTACACAGAAGGTGTTGCACCCCAAGATATGGTGTCCTACATTACATGATGATGCCGTAGACTATGCGCGGAGTTGTGACATCTTCCAGCGCATTGGTAAACCATCACGGCGGGATGAGATGCCGCTTGTGCCATAGGTAACTCTACAACCTTTTGATAAATGGGTCATGGATTTTGTGGGTCCGATTAATCCACCGTGGAAGAGGACTGGTGCACGATACATCATTATCGCAATTGACTATATGAAAAGGTGGGATGAGGCCACACTAGTTGTGGATTGTACCGCTATGACAACAAAAAAGTTCATATTTGATAATATTGTGACACAGTTTGGGTGTCCCGGGATATTGATGAGTGACTAGGGCAGTCATTTTATCAACCGCACTATGAGAGTGCTAACTGAGGAGTTACAGGCACAACATAAGAAAATCACACCATACCATCCACAGGAGAATGGGACTATTGAAGCATTCAACAAAATTTTGGAAACATCGTGGACAAAGGTATGTAATGCTAATCGCGATGACTGGGACTTGAAAATTCCAGCAGTGTTATGGGCCTATCGCACCACTTTTAAATGGCTGACAGGACAGACACCGTTTAAGCTAGTATATGGGCAAGAGGCAGTCATGCCCATGGATGACATTGTTCCTAGTTTGTGCATCGTTGCAGTGACCAGCATGGATGATGCAGAATAATTAGAAGAGAACATTATGTGGTTAATCCAGCTTGAAGAGAACCGCTTCATTGAAGGCTTCCACTAGCGCGTTATGAAGGATCGACAGAAGGAGTGGCATGATCATCACATTAAGAATAAATAGTTTGTAGAAGGAGATTTGGTGTTGTTATATGCCATCAAGTTCATGAAGCATCTAGGTAAGTTATAGATGCAGTGGTTAGGCATGTATCTTGTTCATTCCATTACTTCTAGAGGTGCAGTTAAGTTACAGCAATTAGATGATGCGGTACTGCCGACGCTCGCCAATTGGAGTTGCTTAAATCCCTATAGGACGGGGTTAGAGCTGTGCACTTCTTGAAGCGGTATAAAAAAAAAACTAGAAGATTTTGTTAGATAGCAGCAAGGAAAGCCTAGGGGAAGAGGCCGCGCAAGGATAGGAGTTAGTAGTGACGGAATGGAGACCACCTGTAATAGCCATAGGGCTCTGGGTTGGTCAAATCAGCAATAAATGCAGGTAGTTAAACGAGTTAGCTGGGGGCACTTGTTGAAGTGACATGCATTAACGGTCGATCTGACCATTTGTAGGGTGAGATTGTCAGTGGATTTGGTGTCATTACTGTTGGATTTGGTCATGATCGATATGGTGGATTTGGCAATGATGATTTTGAATTGGGAAGTGGATATAAAAAGCGCGCATGACGTGAGAGGAAGGAATTGTTCAGAGCAGTTCATTCGGGTGAGCAAAGTGTTGATCTGAGTACAGTTGAAGAGTCTTGAGTGCAAGTTGCGAAGTAGAGGTGCAGAGTCATCGGGTGCATAGTAAGGATTGGGGAGTGCGGCATGCTGAGCGACCCTGACGCAATTGAGATTTCTAGTGAGTATGAATCCCCCATTCATCCCATAGCAGTTGAGGAAGAAGTCATGAGCATGTTGGTAGGCTCTGTATTGATCCCCAAAGGAAAGCAGAAGGCTCAGAAGCCCAGTTCCACACTCCCACACTTCGGCTAGAATGCAAGGAGAGGGTAATGCACAGATCGGGCCGTTGAGCTCAGGAGCTATAGAGTTTGTGGTGCCCATGGGTGTCTCTATCAATGATATTCTGGGATATGTCACCCCAACACATCTGGGAGCGAAGCTGAGGAAACCCACGAAGAGTCAGAAGTATCCACCCAAATTGTTGCTGTTGCTAGAAGGGATGACTTGCTCGATAGATATCATCCTTGCCCTGATCAAGATGAATTTTGAATACCACAATTTTTCATTGCTCAAAGATGTCCGGGATGATCCCTATGATTCAGTTCTGATGGGGCCTGGTGCACTGATTCAGAGGATTCCTCAACCATGGGCGAGTGGGTTGAATAAATTTGGATTGTTGGGGCTCATTAATATGCCTCGCTTTGGGCGACTAAATGAAGCTCATGCATGCGTCAAACAACTATTGGACTGCTTTCATGGTGGGACGCTCTAGTTGAATGAGCCAATTCCTATCACGATCAACATAATTGCAAACATTACGGGCTTGCTTAAGGCTGAGGAAGATCCGACGCAGTATATCCATGAGAGGGATACTGACAAGAAGCTTGCCAATCATCTGAAGGAGAGATTTTTCTTACAGTGTGATATCCGTACCTATCATATCGACAACATTAATGCACAGGAGGCGCATATCGCGGCACACATTTTGGCGAGCAAGATTGTCCAGGGGAATCGATCGGTCCAGTGCAACTCAAGCATGGTTGCATGTGCATAAAAATGCGCAGAGGACATGCAAATGACCTGGTCCTTGTTTCTTCTCAACCATTTGCTCGACGATGTTCTCGCTGCTCAGGACGGGCAGCCATTTTCCTACAGTTGGTTGTTAATTCTCATTGTGCTTGTCACATGGATGGAACCAGAATATTATCAGTCAATGGTAGTTGATGCAGTAAAGGTGTGCTGAGGTGCACGCTATCAAAAAAAATTTGTGGGTTGAGGAGCCCAATCGACAGATGGACTGTGCGATCCATTTTTGGGTCTATTGGGAAGCACTATAAGCCACATCTATCAAAGTTCCCCGCTTATCCAATTACGCAGCAGCCAAGTATCAGCGGCTCATTTAGTTCGATATTGGGCCTCATTCCATTTATATCCAAGCATGGTGCGACCTTGACAAGCAATGGCTATCTCTGGCCTATAAAGTCACTAATGAAGAATTGGGTGCTCTTGTTCAGGAGTGGTTGGCTAAATGGAGCAACCCCATGAGCCAGGAGGAACTCTCTAAGGAGCCACTAGCTCATACCCCTGATGAGCCTGTCCAGAAGGAGATTATTGTTCATGACTCTGACAATGAATTGTCGACTGAACCTAATGCCAAAGCACAACACATGTAGGATGAAACTCGAACCAAATGGTTCCTAGTATACGACGTGGGAAAGGGTACCCAACTAGGCATGGAGGCCCAATTGCAGCGGCTCATCAAAGTGGTCACTGACTCCTCTGAGGCTATGATGCAAGTGATATAAGAGTCCAACCAAGAAGCGTTTTCTGCGGTAAGAGATAAGTTGAATTCTATTTATGTTGTTGTTTCCATGAAGACACCTAAGAAAGTTGTGATGCAGTAATTCCTGGCGATCAGCACCGAGCCGCGGGATAGAAACGTTCAAGTTTCCCTAAATACGATTGACATAGGGAGTGAAGAAGTGAACCTATTACTACAGTCACTCCAGAGCATTTTCTTGGATCTTAACAAGTTACCCATTCAAGAACTTGTGGAGCTGTAGCATGTTGCCGTGCAGAAATTGGCGGATAGGCAGAAGGAGATTAGTGATGTGTATGTGCAGTCGTAGGGCATAGCCGAGAAGCTGCAGAAAGGAGCTGAGGAGCTGCATTAGGTCAAGGTGTAGCTGGCAGAACAGAAGGTATGGGAGATTGAGGTATTGAAGGCAGCACAGGTCGAGCTGTAGCGCAAGGTTGCCGAGGAAATCATCGAGCGTGAGAAGGCGCAAGACCCTTATCATTAAGAAGGTGCAGTTGTGCACAAGTTGTGGAGTGATTAAGAAAGATGTTGATGAGGCCTATCAACATATCTTTGAGAGCATGGCTAAGATTACTATAGTTGCTAAGGCCAAGTGACTTGGGGAAATTATTGTCAAGCTCCAGGACACCAATCTTCTGCTCAATGCCCTGGTCCATCCAACGACGTCGTCGGATCAGGTTTTTGAACAGAAGGATACTATTGAGGAGATAGAAGCCCATTTTGAAATAATGGAGCAAGAAGAAAATACAATTGCAGAGGCAATGACGTAGTTCTAGCAAAGCGTTGTCCAAGATGAACAGCTCGACCAGTTGACCACGCATGTGCAAGAAGCTGAAGGATAGTTGACGACACTCAAGGCATCACTGTGAAAACTGTTGCTCATGGTATAGATGACGTGGTCTGAGGAGTTGAATGACCTACAGTAGAGATTTTCCTGTGCCCAAGAACACCACCCAAAGCGTCGTGCCCAGTTGAATGAGTTTCAAGAATTTGGTGGGCATCTGGCTATCAAAGCAGTTGCAACGCTACAGGCGGTGCAAGAAAGTCAGCATATAGTCGATGGAAAGGTTGGGGAGGTGCACCCCATGTAGTAGGATTTGCTCAACTGTCAAAGCGCTGCAGGAAGAGTCCAGCTCCAGGTTCAAGAGATCTCGCAGCAGTTTGAATATTTAAAGGCCAATACATCGGCATATACCCTATCAACCTAACATGGCTCGAGGACTATCCACAAAACTATGTTGGGGAGTTGTTGGTAGGGTTTTTGGGTAAGTGAGTTGCGCAGCGTCACGGCAGCTGCGCAAGCTCATGCGACACCATGCAAGGCTAGATCAGCGCAATGGGTGGAAGGATAACCGCTTTTGAATATTTAATGTATTAATTGACCATGTTTTATGGACATAGGTCATTAGTGGTTAGAAGCTAGTTAGAAGTGGACCTTTGATGTAAAGGCACAAGCCTATATATAGAGCTAGCTTTGTAATTGTGAAAGGATCATGATCAAGGTGATACAAGTCTAAGTCAATGTCTGAGAGTGATCAATCTGTTGCGATCTATCTATGGTCTTGATGAGTCTTTTGTTTTGAACAATCTACGATTTATCTGTGTTAGATACTAAATTTTGGGATGTAATCAGTCTCTTGTTGTGGAGAAGAATTATCTGTTTTGGATCTGTTGCACAGAATTAATATGACAGGACAGTTGTTTCCTTACTGTTGTCTTTTGTTTTCCTGTTTTCTCTGTTGTGATGTCAATGAGAAGTGTATTGAATCTATTTATGATTTATTGATGTTGCCGCAATGAACTAATGATGTGATCTATCCCAATTTTGTTAATGATGATGAAGCTTATTAAAGTTGTTTATGAATGATACTGCTGCGATAACACTGCTACAATAAATGAATGATGTGATTTGTTAGATCCGTAGTTGTGAAGATGGATTGTGATAACTGTCTTAGTTTTGTCGAGTGACTTGGAGTAATCTGATATTTATGTTGTCGAAGCCACAGATGCCATATCTTCCCTTCTTACTACTAGAAAATTGGTTTTGATAGCTCTCCCTTTAACATCTCGGGTGAGACTTCGTCCGCTCTGTGGATGTTGCTACGCAGGGTGAAACTTATCTGGGCCGATGCTCAGGGAGATCGCGTTGGTTGGGCGTCGACGGAGTGAGAACCCCTGTCAGCAAGGCTCTGTTGGTGGGTTTCACCAACAACAACCCATTGAGTTCATAAGAAAAACAAGTCCATATATATACGTAACAATACAAAATATTTTTGGAGAAAAATTGGAAATCTGTGTAAAAATTAAGTCTTCTCACAGGTTTCCAATTTTCCTTCAAAAATGCATTCTTCTTGTGAAATCTTAAATCAAACCAGAATAAAAAAATATTACAATGTGATCATCATGAAATCAATGGATACCACCACCATCGCCTAGCACCATGTAACCTACCATCATCATCATCATCATCATGGCCACCTACTAAACATAAACATCATCAAACATAACCATCACACATGCATGATAAACATCATCTAATGTCATGCACAACTATCATCACCTACAAAACATAAGAACCATCTTACAAACACATAAAAAATAGATAACATAATCTAACATGCACATCAAACATCACCTAGCATGCACATGTGAATATTATCTACCATCAGCTAACATATGCATTAACATATTTAAACATAATATAACAAACAAATACAATAATAACATCTAAAAAAACACAATTTGCAATATCTAACATAGCCATAATGCACACAACTAACTAACAGCATCTAACATACACATCTATCAAGCACACCTAGAAAACATATCTAACTTGACCTAACATACACATCACCATCAACATGAACATTGGCACACACACACACCTATCAAACTCATAATACATGCCAAATATACATCTCCAATCCAATAACTAGTATAAGATATCTTGTCCTCCTCCAGAACCAGAGGTATCACTACCTCTTCCAATAAAGCTAGAGGCATCGACACCCCCACCAACAAGGCATCAATACCTTTTCCAAAAGAAAAGGTAGACTAGAGAGAAACATAAATATGTCCATCAATATGAATCTTACCTGTTATAACCATTCTATCTAGAGCTAAGATGAGTGGAGTAGGAGATGATGGAGTGGAAGGTAGGACAACTAGATGGATTAGAGATGGTGGTTGGTTGACTGGGTGTGGAGTAGTAAATAGTGGTCGGTTGTGATCATGGTGAGGATAAGGAGGATGAGGAGGAGCATGAGATGACAATGCTTCCACATCATGGGGATGATGAGGAGGAGGAGCGGGAAATGGACAAGGACGAGGATCGTCATCCTCATCAAATGACATAGACTGGTCTTTTGACATCTAAGCATATAAGATATTAGATGCATGAACTACCACTAGTGGAAAATGAGAGATTAGTGACCAAGAGACCAAAAAGTTTGGTCACGAAAGTTTTTTTAAAGGGATAAATGACCAAAAATGATAAATTTAAGTGAGCTAACTAAAAAATACCAAGATAAATGACCACTTTTGGTCACATGATAAAAACTAAAGTAAAAAGACTAAGATAAATGACCAAATTTGGTCACGTGATATCTAGACTAAAAATGACCACGTAACAAATGGTGATTTTTAGTTATGTCACTTCGGCAATGGAAAATTGCAATTTTGACAATGAATTTGTGCAATTTACTAAATTCTAACACAGGGGTCTATGAATCCACTTACAGTGTTAGAATTTAATAAATTGTAGACCCCCTCATGTGTCATAGCTCCACATTAATATAGGAAGCATATTTGCACCACTAGGAAGTACAAAGTGGTACTCATTATGACAAATTTCACCATTGCGTTGAACATTAAATATTAAATATGTGTCACAAATACAAATGTCAAAAATGTGTAGTACATTATTTTACATTTTGTTTACTTTATTAGGCAAGGAAGACATTTTAACTTTAAGTGAATCTCCAATGGTAATGGCCCTATCAATGGCATGAATTAGTTGTTGTCACAATTTTTACATTTTCTAGGTTGAAACATATGAGATGGCCTTTGAAATGAAAAGTCATCCCAGATAAGATGAAAACAATTTCATTCGAGAGAGCATTTTGTTCTTTGTTTTTGGTAAATTTTCTTTATAAATTGGGTAAGAAAATTTATTGGATTTATGGGTGCAAGTTTTATGTTAGAATACTCAACCCATAGTTACCTACCTTAGACATTAATTAAATCATTTTTCTCTTATTACCTAGTCTCCTAGATTCCATGTCATAGAAGTCAACACTTTCTAAAAATAAGTCATGGAGTACTTGGGAAAACTCCTAGAAACCATATTTAGCATGTCTGCTTTATTCCAGATCCTCCAAATCAAATATCTATTTTTTTTGTAAAGCTACCTGTTTTATTGAGAATTAAGGAAAAAGGAAAAGCTAGACTAGGTGTAGTTGACTTGTTTTTTTCCCACATCATCCTCCATCTTTTTATCCTAATAAAAGCATGTATGATTTGTATTTCCATCCCTTACTAGCTTTCCTACTTGACTTTTCCAATTCACGAGCATCTTAGTGGATTTGGAAACTGCTTTATGCACCTATGGGGGATTTGACTAGATTTAATAAGCCTACTTTTTGACTATTTCGAATGGAATCCTTGTGCATTCAGATCTCTCATGTAATTATATATTGTAGTAGCCTATTACTTCACAAGGCTGGCTATTCTATGCTTATTCAATACATATTTAGTGTTATGCTCCAATTTCAGTCTCCTCTGGTGTAAAGTTTGCATGTTTGATTAGCAATTTTGTAAGTGTAATTGTTCTATCTCTTGGGTTCAATTTCCATGTGGTATTAGAGCCTTTGTAGATTGATTTCTCTCGTTCCATATTGCTATTGCAGGTTTGACCTCTTGACTGGGAGCATATTCTGTTGTCTGAAGGGCACAATTTCTGAGCCATGGACCAATCTCAGAAGATCATCTTGACTCCATTTAATTTCTTTGAATGGAAAGCTGAGATGGAGATATTGTTGAGAGCGAAAGGTCTCTACAGGGTT
>LPNX010037146.1:0-11672 GCA_001517045.1 Pseudotsuga menziesii
ACACCCACTCAGTCAAAGCAATAGGATATATAAAACCAGCTTTCAAGAGCTTCTCAACCTCTGCCTTCACAGCCGCCGCTTTACGCGGGTTCATGGGGCATAATTTCTGCCAAACTGGTTTGGCATCAGGGTAAGTACAGATCTCATGTTGGACAATAAATGGATCAATGCCTGGCATCTCCTCATATGACCAGGCAAAGATATCACAGAATTCCTTGAAAAGGGCAGTATAGATAGCAATCTCCTCTGGAGAGCAGTTTGCTCCTATATAGATATTTTCCACGATATCTGGGTTGACGAAAATGTTGATTGGTATAGTAGCGGAAATGTTTGCCATATTCCCCTTGGCAAACACCCCTTCCCTAGGCAAAGGGTTCACAGGTACATCAACATCCCCAGGCAGTCTCACATGAAACTCTTGGTTTTCAATCTTGCTTAGCTCTGGAAGGAAATAAGACCGGTGATGAAGATCCTCACATATCTTCTCACGTGCACACATAGCTTCCAGAATGGATTCATTGGAAGGTAAAATAGTTTCTAAGCAATCTATGGAAAGTAAAGAGTTCTCTGCCCATGCAGGCATATAGACTTCTTCCAGATCATCTGAGATTGAAAGAGGATCTGGAATAGGATCAGCAGTGGCTTGGGTAATAGCTTGATATGCCACTTCCACCGCTGATAAGGGCACTTCCGGTTCTTGGGGGGTTGGGAGAACCCAAGGATCAGTCTTATCCACTACCGAAGTGATGGAATTCCCCACACTAGTGGAACCGATATAGTTAACCGGGGCTGGGATTTCAAATGTGCCCATCAAAGATGAATACAATCCAGCCCCCAAAATCTGAGCAGGCTTGGCCTGATCAACCAATGGTATATTGGAATCTTTAGACTCTAAACGGCCCTTTCGAGTAAAATCAAGTTGGTCAACAGTAACCAACTTGCCCTCATGTGGGAATACCACGACACGAAGAACAGTTGATGCAACAGCAATCATTGCATAAGTCCAATTCCTCCCCAAAAGCAAATTATAGTCCAAGGGAGCATCAATCACTTCAACTTCAACAGAGACCGCTTTGCCTCCCAACTTAATCTCGAAAGCTGGCAAGATACCATGTGGACGGAAAGACCTTCCATCGAAAGCAGTAAGTAAAGTGGTTGATGGGACCAGCTCTGGGGCTCCTAGAGCTTTCCAGCATGCCAGGGACATGACACAAGTAGAGGCTCCTTCATCCACAACAGCTCGTCCAATGGTCTTACCACCATGGACAACATCTATGGATAGGGCTACATGGTAAGGGAGGCGAATTTTGACATCAGACAAACAAAGCTTCGCCGTGAGACTCGAAGAGTCCATACTACCTAGAGCCGCTAAAAGGGCATCCCGCTGGGCGGGACAACTCTGAAGCACCTCTAAAGCAGACATTGCACATGGGGTTTGAGCTAGATATTCAACTACTGAGTAGTTGGAAGCAGCCCTATTGGGATTATGCAAAGCCCTCTTAAAGACACCTTTGGGTATCTTTGGCATTATTTCCAATGGTTTCTCTATAGTAAGAGGATTGGAGGGTTCAGCTACAGCTTTACCCTTCTCCTCGGTCTCTTTCTCCTTCTCATAGTTCTTGTTCCTGGTTTGCAACAAAGTAGAGGATCTGACCATGTTGATATAATTAGGGTCAGGAGCAGCTTGGTTGCCCCCTGCTACAGTAGAAGCTGACGCAGAATTCTGTCCTTGGGGAAATGGATCCTTCAGGACAGCCGTTGGTTGGGTTTTCAACAGCTTCTGAGCTTGTTCCATGAGGGGACAAAGGTGGGTCAAATGGTCTCCCTGGCACAACTTACAAGGAAAATTGACTTTCTTTTTATCTTTCTTTCCCCCATCAACATTGTTTGCGGGCTTGGGCTTGTTTTGGTTTTGGTTTCCCTCTCCTTTTTTGCCCTTCTTCTTCTTACCGCCGGACTGCTGATTGCCCTTTTGAGAAGAATGAGCAAATACATTTGCATTTTGGGGAGAGGGGGCAGCCTTTGCTGCCTCCACTGTAGACTGTTTGACAAACAATTGTTGAATTTGTTTTGTCAAAGACTCTACAGTGAAAGAACTAACGGACCCAACCACACCATCGGCATGAGGTCCAGGCTTAGGTTTCTCGGCCTCATGAGAAGGCCTTGGTGCCTCAGGGATGATCTCGTATAAGATCCCAGACTGTGAGTAGATCAAGTCTAACTGCTGGGCCCTGAGTATGGATTCTTCCTCACTAGCCACTCCTGATGTAGAAACATCCTTAGATATATAGGGTAATAAAGATTTAAGGAACCATTCTAGTAAAAGCTCAGGAGGGATGGTAGCTTTAATAAGGCTCTTTCGCCTCCTCCACTCTTGGATATGATCCGAGATGTGGGTTGCCTTATTTTGTCTAAAGGTGGACAACAAGTCCATTTCGAAATCGTAACGAACTGGAAGCTGAAAGTGGCTAAGGAAAGCGGTAGCCAAGTCCCAGAAGCTTCTAAAAGCAGCAGAAGGCAGCTCAATGTACCATTTTGCTGCAGTGCTAGTTAATGTCCTCTGCAACAGCCTAAGTCTCACTGAATCTTCATTCAATGAGTTCGAAGAACACCAAAGATGGAAGGTGGTGGCATGTGCCCCCGGATCTTCACCAGCCTTACCTTCGAACTTAGGGATGTCCGAAGGCAGTTTGGTGGGAACAGGTGGCCACAAGGGGTCATGCCTCACCGGATCGTTCATCAATTTTGATAAGTCTGGCAAGTTCAAAGTTGCCAGAAAAGGAAGCTTTGGCCTAGCCAGTGTAGTAGATGTACTAGCTTGGGGATTAGAGGGACTTGCCCCCGATCACCCATAAGTAAAAGTGGGTTTGCCCCCAGACACCAGTTGTGAAGTGGGTATGTTGCTTTAGAATGGGTTCCATCCGTAAGCCACTGGGTTTTGGGTGGGGGGTGCAGTATAAGTGGTTCGGGCCGCCCCCACAGAAGTAGGGGTCTAAAAGACTGGAGCAGGTATCCCTCCACTAAACAAAGAGAAGGGAGAGCTTGTGTATGGGACCAAAATAGGGGTTTGGTAGCCTTTCCCATAAGAGGTGTTGCTACCAAATTGCACTCCCACATATGCAGGAGGTGGGCCAACGTATGGACTGGAAGGGGGTATGTGCCCCCCATTCCAAGGGAATCCTTGGACAAAGGCTGAGGATCCCACCGGACCACTGTGGGTAGGGTAAGGAAAAGAAGAAGGTATTGTAGGTATACTGGGAATCCCAATAGCCATATCACCAGACATACTTCCTATGTTCGAGTAAACCGGTGGTTGGACCACCCGGCTTGCTGGAGTTAAGGGTGTGGAAGGTAAATTAGATCTAGGGGTACTAACCGGGGGAGGTAGTACCCCTTCAACTGGAAAGGTTGAGGTGAAAACAAATGAACTTTCTCCTTCAGAAGACATAGCTCTACCTACAGGTACACCTAGTACTGGTGAACTAAAAGGCCTAACCTGTACGATCACTGGATCGTTCAAATCAGTCAAGGGGGTATTATAATTTCTTGCAAACTCGTCAGCTTGCAATTATTCTATCTCAATTGTGTCCAAGTCAAAGCGGTTAGCTATTAATTCCGATTCACCAAGAACCTCAGTTACTCCTACTGGTTCAAAAGAACCACCTGTGCTTAATCTCTGGCTTTGGGGTAAAGGTGGAGGTTCCAGTGGTGAGAGAGGAGGAAGGTTTCTCAACCTTCTTGACCTTCTAACAAGTTGGTCCTCCAAAATTAAGAATTTAAATAATCACACCCTAAGGCCAACTAAACACAAGCAGATCCATAGAGCATACACTAAAAAGATCCTAAGTCTCAAGCAATCAAAATAGGCTATAAAGATATACCTTCCAGAAGAAGGCCGATGAACAGTTACTTGGCGTCCTTGAGGGGTTCTTAGGCACAAGCAAAGGAATCACCCAACCTCCCTCCTGCACTTTCTGCAAGGGTTACCTTCCAAGTCCGTTCAAGGTCAACCAGAAATAACCTTCCGGTTTACCTGTGTATGAGCCCTAAAAGACAAGAGACTAAGGCTACCTTGACAATACCTACTGTCTGGGGGGAGAGTCGCAAGCCGATCTCGTATGCATAAGTAGGGTAGCTGAGCCCGAAATTCTGCCTAGATAGAATCCTCAGATGCGCAAAAGTCCTGGGTTACGTTTTGACAAGGATTCGGGGGGTTATCCCCTCTGTCCAAGCCTCCACGCAGCCTCGTGCTTAACTCCCGTTTGAGAGGAGCTTCCCAGATACAGCGGTAGAACCAAGGATTTACCTAATGAATGGCCCACTACGTTTGAGTTTATAGTTTGTGGGAAGTTTACACTCCCTAGCCCACAAACCTAGCCTAAGCTAGTAGGTGGAAGGCCCTAAAAATAAAAACTTACTAATAGATTTTAAATTTAAGCGTTAATTTTAAGGGTTGTTCTTTACTCAAAGGAAGTGGTAGTGATGGACTGTATGGTGTTTTGACTCAGCAGAAAATAAATGAAATAGAGGTGCATCTAAAGCAAACTAACACTATAAAAATAAGCTTCTTTTCATTTTTTTCAAATATGTATGATGAACTATCAGCACTTAAATAAGAGAAACTAGCCTATATGTTTTGTATTTTTCTGAGATATGTATTTCTTAAACTGAAACAAACACTATTCTAATGCAAAAATTACAATGCAGAAGATTATCTATGTTTTGTTTTCCACTTTAAAAAATGCTCAAAAAACTACTGTGCATGTATAAATGCAATACTTGAGTAAACTTGACACTTATAAACTGTAAAAAAGACACAAACTGAAACTAACAGGCAAACAGAACCTAAAAACCAGCAAGAAAAGCAGGCGGGACCTCAACTTGGGTGCAGCCAATGACCAAAAGATCACTGCAGACTTTTAAACAGGCAAGTGCAGACCACTAACTGATAAATAGCAGACTGGACAGACAGAGTCTAAGACCCTGATCACTGATCTAGACTCAGGCACTCAGACCAACAACCCAAACAGGCCAGAAAGTTTCAAGATGTAGATAGTAAATAAAGACAAGTAAAAAGAACCCAAGGGCTTCAAAAAGCACTTAATATGTGATCACCTGATATACTCAGACAACTATACAACACTCTTACAGAAAGTCTTAACCGAAAATAGGACTCATAGAAGGCCAAAGAACAAGCAAACTTCAACACAAAAATCACGGTTTTCGGGAGTATACGCGACTGTGTAGTAGAGCAGGTCACGAATGATACGTGACTGTTCTATATGATAACCCACGAATTCAACTCGGCATACGCGACTGTCTAGACAGACAACCTGCGCATGGGTATAAAAATTTCTCAGAAAACAGAGAAAAAACCAAGACTTTCAAATGCTGTAAGTATGTAAGAAAGCAGGGCAAAAGATCACAAACAAGACTTCGAGCAATCACTGGTCAGGACAACAGAAAAAGACCTAAAGCAGACTTGGCATCCCCAGTGGAGTCGCCAGTTCTGTTGTACAGGACAATTCACCTAATAACCTAGGTTTGGGGGGTTACCAATATACTATGACCTTGCAGACAAATTGATTTTTAGAAGTACAGAATAGGAAATAGGAAAATAGCAGGAACTTACTTGTGAAATACGAAGGTTGATCCAAGCTAGTTTCTTCCTCTCTGATCGACTTCCAAAATCTTCAGGATAGTTCCTCCTTCACCTGTTAACAAAGATTCTTCCAAATACAGTATGATTCATATATAAAGATGCAGGTTAGGTAAATCATATATTATAATGAAATGAAAACATTCACCAATCTACAACACATGAAACACAATATGGAAGAAAATCTCTGCTTTATTAACAATAATAGAGGGAGTTTAGGTTACAACCCAACGTCTGAACAAGGGACTCCTCTGTCTCCAAATGACTCTGAGTTTCTCTGCTCCAAAGACTCTGTAGAAAATCCACCAGCATAACTTTGCTCTCCAAGTATCACCCTCAAACACCCTCCCCAAGGCCTCTATTTATCTGAAGGAAATGAGGCAGTTCTCGAAGGTTAGGGAGGTTATAGCAGTTAATGGGATTAAGGTAAATGAGTAAACAAATCTCCCATTAACTCGTGTTTTTAAATATTAATTTTGAGGAAGGCATACGCGGGTCTGTAGTAAGGCAACCCGCGTATGATATGCGACTCCATACAAGGGCAACCCGCGCATACAAGTATGCGCGACCTGCTAACCATAAGACTCGCGCATGATGCGCGACATGTCAATAGAGATAGTCGCGTATGCAACTCAAAATCACAAAATGGCAAAGTAATCAGCTGGGCATATAGGCAATGTATTTCCTAATGAGCCAAGGTATAGTGGAAATGAGCAAACCTCTATCCATAAGTGTCCTTTTGTGTGCCGACATGAGGGATATCAACACTCGGACGGAGAGGTGCCATTCAGCTATATAACAAAGCCCATCCAAGGTAAACCAGAAATAGCCTTTTAGTGTACCTGTGTATGAACCCTAGATGTCAAAGAGACTAAAGGATACCTTAACTATATTGACATTCTGGGGGGATAGTCACAAGCCTGGTTCGTACGCATGGGCAGGGTAGCAAAGCCCAAAACCCTATCTAAGACAAAATCTCCAAATGTGCAAAAAACCTGGTCTACGCTTTGACAAGGAATCAGAGGGTTATCTCCTCAGTCCAAGTCTCCACGTGGCCTCGTGCTTAACTCCCATTTGAGAGGAGCTTCCCAGATACAATCAACATAGAAAAGGGTTTACTTAGTGATTGGCCAACTACGTCTGAAATTTTATGCTTGTGGAGAGTTAAAACTCCCTAATCCACAAGTCTATCCTGAGCTAGTTGGTGTATGAACCTATAAAATAAAACTTACTAATAATTTTGAAATTATATTGTTTATTTCAAGGGTTGTTTTTAGTCAGAGGGTAAATTGCATGAAACTTATGTGGTTTTTTGACTCAAAGTTGAAACAAAATGACTAAGCAAAGAGAAATGAAAGGAAAAAAGGAAAAACTATTCTCTTTTTATTTTTCAAATAGAAACTTGAAAGCCACAAATGAACAAATTCTTTTTATTTATTTTTTTCAAAAACAATGATATGCCATGCAATCTAGACTAGAAACCTAATCTACATGCATATAAAGCAAACATGTGTTTTTTATTTTTCTTTTATAATGCAAAAGAAAAAAAGCCTATCAACTAATGCAAGTAAGTAATGTAAGCAAAGAAAATAGACAACCACTCTACACCTCACAAACAAACCCTAGGTTTCCCTAAAGTTGGATATAACCTCTCTTGGAAGGAAATATCACAAAGGTAAACAAGCCAACAACTGTGGAATGAAGAGACTGAGCAATAAGATTGACATAAACAAAGGTCAAGAAGTTCCAAGAATCAATCTAAACCCACAAACAGAGGCTGCTCAGTTCCTTGTCCAACAAGGTCAAGCCAAATAAGGAGGTGGGGGGGAAGGTAGAAAAAACAAGTTCAAAGACTTGAAAGAGACTTACAAGATAGAAAAATAGCACCTAAAAGAGATAAGACAACCTATCAGGAGTCATGAACATGCATAGGACCCTTGAAGACCCTACAAACAACCCTTAAATCACCTAAAAACCCTAAAAAATGATGAAAGAACACAAATTCAGGTGCATATGCGGGTTTCCTTAAGGTAGGTCACATATGACACGTGGGTTGCAGGTAGTGCAAGTCACATATAGAACATAGACATGCAACTGTTTATCCTGAAAGTCATGTTTGGATGACAAAAGGCACAGAAAGGGTCAAAACCTGACCTAGGAAGGTAGGAAAGGTGTTCCAACAAACTCAAAAGGTGTTTCTAACTTGAAAGAAGGACCTGAAACCTTACAAAAGACTAGAATAAAAACAAAGAAACCCCAAATAGACAAGGCTATCCCCATCGGAGTCGCCATTTCTGTTGTAAAGGAAAGTTTCCTATGGCTAGGGTTTAAGATGCCATCAACGTACTGGGGTTGAAAGGTGGATGCAAATGGTTCTGTAAGTAAATACAAACAAGATTCAGAGATTTGAATGGTTCATACCTTAGCCAAAGAAAGTTTGATCCAAGCAGCCCTTCAATCCTCTTCTTGCTCCAAGAGACCTGCAAAACGAATTATACCTTCCTCAAACCAAATAGACTATATGAAAGGAGATTATATTCAATGAAACATGAAAACATAATCTAATAAATAACATCATATAATCATAATTAGATATTCAATATACAAGACACATTGATTTGGGAAGAATAAGGACATCAAATATTTATTAATCTTGAAAACAAGTACAAATATACCTTCTCTTCAAGTTTAGCACCTCACGAAACCTTGATATGGTTATGCTACTTCACTTCTCCAAGGAACTCATCCTCCAAGCTTTGCAACACAAGGAGAAAGATTCTAGGGAAAAGGTGTGGGCAAAGAGAGCTCCAAATCCTCCAACATAACAATGCAAAGATTCAATTCCCTTCTCATGGACCTCCCTACCTCTATTTATATGCTTTATGAAGAGTTAGGGTCGAAGACAAAGTAGTTACAACTGAAGGAGTTAGTTGCATAACTACCCAAACTACCCAAATTTCAAAATACGTATATTTTTGACATTTTCAGGAGGCTTATGTGGGTTGTAGAGACAACAGTCGCATATACGAGGAGATATACATGGGTTGAAATGTATAAAGTCATGTATTTAAGGCATATGCAAGTATTATATATAGCAAGTCACGTACATACGCGGGTTTCCTTAAGGAAACCCACATACACATAAAAAAACTCACTTTTTAGGTACTTTTGGGAATTTTTAGGCTTTGGTGTCTTCTGGAAAGTTTTAGCTGACTAAAATATCTTTCCAACGGTGTATATTTGAGGTTAAATGGAGTTACAGAACTCAATATATGGGTCCTCCAAGTTAGGTGTTTTTTTAGTGACTTTCATGAAGTGTCGTCATGGAAGTGTCAACATGCGATGGAATCATGGGAAAGTGGTCATAGGAAGAGATGTGTTATTTTGAGCTATAATAGCTACATAATTCATCCTTGAATTTATTGGGCCATGTATCCTCTATATGATTCATGGATATTGAATATGTTGGATTTGCATAACTCCTTCTTTGCTTTGGTGCGATGCATGCCATCCCTATAACATAGCTAATTCTTTGCAATGAAAGAGCCTTTGAATCCTTGGGATTATAGGTGTGTCAATATGTTATGAAGAGGACCTTGTGCTTTGGCCTTGTTATTTAATTCTTTGTATATGTCATACCCTCATTTTATACATATCTCTATGTCTACATATTCACCTCTATATAAAAAAAAGTCATTGGGACATGCATGATATGATATGTACTAAACACCCAACATTTTCAACATTTGCTTTTCTTCTTCATAGCTTCCAGGTAAGAAATTATCATTTGGAAGTACCTTATCTTTGAATAACCTATATTTAGTGGGAAATACAAATGTACAATGCCATCTAACATTCATAAAATAAACCATTTTCAATGATGATTGTGTCACAATATCCCTCAAAATATAATGTAATTGATGGTCAGTTACCTCAACATTACCGAGAAACACACCTCACTTTTGCTTTGAAGTTGTATAGTAACATTGTTGTCCCCAACTGTGTAGAATTCTACCAGCCAGGTTTAAAGAGAGGTGTGGTGTTTGGAAATTTAAGGCTTTTGAAGAAGAATTTAATGATATGAGCATTGTCCCCTAGTTCATTGTCATGGAATGTATGAAACAACATTGCATCCATGACACTCCTTTTTCATAATAATTCAACCATACCAATGTCTACTTCATTGCCTCCATTGTCAACATCTGAAGAACTGCTCTTACAATAAGCATTCCTAATTGGTGAGGATGGACGTAGTGGAAATTGAATTGGTGATCGGATTCAACCATGATTGGTATGCTTCCTCTCCAAGTCGTGCTCTTTTTTCATCCTTCTCTCGATTTGACATTGTACTAAGGTGCAATAGAAGGTCATAAGAAGGTCGCTCATCATCAGAATCATGATTTCAAAAATATTGAACATTACATTTATGATGTTAGTAAGCACAATGCAATTTCTTTGATATATTACTATACATAACAATAATTATAGAAGCACGCGAATAATTTCCAATAGAAATTGTTAAGCTACAAACAATTCATAAAGCAAACATTCAGATTGAGTGATAAATTAACATCAATTCCACATTAAATATAAAAAATTAAAATTGAGCAACACATTTTCAAGTTGAATTTATAATTAAACTAACAATTTATAAAACATAATTTCAAACTGAGCAATGAATTAACATGGCACCCATTGTAAATTGACAAATACGATTAATCAATGTTTTTTTGGCTTACGCCCCAAGGGAACATCTAAGGTTAGTCCTAATGTAAGGCATATTTGACGAGCGGTGTTAGCTTTTCATCATATAAGCTAGCATTATGATCTTATGATCTTTTCACTGAGAGAATAACAAGCACAGCAATAAAACATAAGCACATCACAATAGAAAGAGACACAAAGAGTTTTCCTCGAGGAAACCATAAAGGAGAAATCCCCACAACTTCCTCAGAGATAGAATCAACACAAAATGGTAAGACCCCAAAACAGTAAGATGCACTCCCGACAGCAGTAGTCTCTCTCTCTCACACTGAGAGAGCTTCTCCTCTCTCACTCATGCACCCTAATGAGTGAGTGTGTATGTTTCAAGTGATAAATAGAGAGGCTCTCACTCTCTATTTATATTCTTCCGTTCACTTGAAGTGCACTCCAACATATCAGCCTCACTTAACAATTACTTACTAGAGCCGACATCTCTAGGAGTGTCTAATAACCCTAGTGCCCCACCACTTGTGGGGACTTTGCCTCCTCCGACCAATAGGAGGGTAACACAATGGTGGGGACTATTGCCCCAACTTATAATGACTCAGCTAGCGTCAACTTCACTAGGATAGTCTAATAACCCAAGGGCCCCACAACTGTGGGGACTTTAACCCTTGACCAATAGGAGGGTTACCCACAATGACTTGACATGACTTTCTCATTATATAAACTTCCCGGAATAAACATCGGGGTATGACATGACTCAAGTACATTAAAATACATCCCGAAATGAACATAGGGTTACAATAGATAAGAAATACAAGGGAATACATTCCAAAGTTACAATTACATCAACACTCCCTCTTAACTAGGAAGGTATTCTCTTGACACAATTTATTAGCACAAGTCTTCTTCTCTGTATCATCTAGGTGTTAGTTTTTCAACATTTAATCTAGCATTATGTTAGGATCTTTTCACTGAGAGAATAACAAGCACAGCAATAACATAAGCACATCACAAGAGACAAGAGACACAAAGCTTTTAGAAGGGGAAACCATAAATGGAGAAAACGCCTCAACTTCCTCTAAGATAGTATCACCACAAGATGTGATCCCAAAACAGTAAGATGACCTCCCAACACAACAGCAGCCTTCTGTCTTCTGTCAAGCCAAATATTTCCTTCTCCAAAGGTGCGCCACACTTTTTGAGAGCAAGAGAGCTAAGTCACAAGTGATAAATAGAGAGACTCTCACTCTCTATTTATATTCTTCTGTTGACTTGAAGTGCACTCAACCTAATAATTACTACT
>LPNX010037146.1:15383-36470 GCA_001517045.1 Pseudotsuga menziesii
TTTTCAAAAATTGGAAT
Organism: Pseudotsuga menziesii; assembly: GCA_001517045.1. NCBI lineage: Eukaryota > Viridiplantae > Streptophyta > Pinopsida > Pinales > Pinaceae > Pseudotsuga > Pseudotsuga menziesii. Next base: position 15,401 of record LPNX010037146.1, read on the forward strand.
CCTTCAGATCTGATTGGATGAATAGATATATCTCTTCAAATGGAGCTGTCTAATGTACTCATTTTCTGAAAACAGTGGAGGGAAGCTCCCGGAACAGGAAGCCCTAATTTTCTGATTTCTTCTCCAGAAATGCCTGTTACTGTTTCTGTTATATCTCTGAAATTACTGATTCTTGGTGTCTAAAATTTCTCACTGAGGTAACCGCACATGTCCCTGATCCAACACCACAGGTTTCATCAGAATTGGTTTCACCATTTTGGATTTATGATCCTTTTCCCAAGGTGACCTGTTACAGGACTATTCAGAACAGCAAAATTGTACGGCATGCCACGTGTCACTGGTTCATTTTCTGAGTTTGAACTTCGGATAAAATAAATTACAGTCTGTTCAATTTCTGGAACATCTTCAGTAATTCCATTTGGACCTCTTTAGCCCAAGATATTGCAGATCTCCCCAGGTGTCCTGTTTATGGATGATTTCTGGAAGAGGCTGGAACCCTAACTTGGAGAGATCATATCTCCCATAATATAGCGAATCAGAGTCTTCCCTTTGGACACAGTGTTCATCAGGATCTTATCTGTGGCCCCTGCAATTGTCAGCTTCTGAGACTTCGCCAATCTCGGAATATAGCGACTGTACCAAAACTTAGCAGTTTTAGTATTTAGGGTTTCTCCTAGCTCAGGGTCAAACTAGGGTTTGACTTTCCCAGAGATTTACCCAACCAAATTTACTGATCCAGGTCTCTAAATTTAGTTTTTTATGAGGAGAACAATCCTATACTGGTCTCAACCAAAAATTCCTCTTCTGTAGAAATCCCTAAGTTCCACATCGAAACTGAAAATGCTTGAAATTGAATTCCGCATCGACAGAAAGATGCACCCTTCAATGGAGAGTCATCCTATCATACTTTTGCTGAAAATATGTGGAGGAAGATCCACAAAATAGGAAGCCCTAGTTCCTGTAGCTGCACAATGTCTTCATCTCAGGTTAGCTCTGATACCATGTTAGTTTTTCAACATTTAAGCTAGCATTATGTTAGGATATTTTCACTGAGAGAATAACAAGCACAGCAATAACATAAGCACATCACAAGAGACAAGAGACACAAATATTTTAGAAGGGGAAACCATAAATGGAGAAAACTCCTCAACTTCCTCTAAGATAGTATCACCACAAGATGTGATCCCAAAACAGTAAGATGACCTCCCAACACAACAGCAGCCTTCTGTCTTCTGTCAAGCCAAAGATTTCCTTCTCCAAAGGTGCGCCACACTTTTTGAGAGAAAGAGAGCTAAGTCACAAGTGATAAATAGAGAGACTCTCACTCTCTATTTATATTCTTCCATTGACTTGAAGTGCACTCAACCTAATAATTACTACTCGAGCCTACACCTTAATTAGTGTATAATAACTCAAGTGCCCCTAAACTGTGGGGACTTACCTAATGACTTGATATGACTTGTTTATATTATTAATCCTCCCGATCGGAACATCGGGGCATGACCACATGACTCAAATACATAATAGAAACATCCCGGAATAAACATCGGGTTAGAATAATATAAAATACATAGAAGAATACATTCCGAAGTTACATATACATCAACACTAGGTCATCATCAAGTCCTCGTCATCTTCAAGTCATCTTCGTCTTCAAGTCATCTTTCATCTGGATCTAAATCATCACTCGATCTAGATCATCATCACTAGATCATACTCATTCTGGAACATCGTCACTGGATCATACTCGATATGGAACATCGTCACTGGATCATACTTGATCTAGATCGTCATCACTAAATCTAGATCATCACTCGATCTGGATCATCATCACTGAATCTAGATCATTACTCGATCTAGATCATCACTTGATCTAGATCATCACTGCTAGATCTGGATCATCACTCGATCTGGATCATCTCTCGATCTGGATCATCACTGTTGGATCTAGATCATCACTCAATCTAGATCTGGATCTGGATCATCTCTCGATCTGGATCATCACTGCTGGATCTAGATCATCACTCGATTTGGATCTCTTGGAGTAATCATAACTGGATCTGGATCATATCTCGATCTGGATCTCATGTGGTCATCATCATGTGTGTACTATCTCGTCATAGGAAGTTCTACAGAGCCAGCCTTCTTTCATGCTGGTGGTAGGCCTAGCCATCAGGTAGGTCTTCACCCAGCACTTACATCTGACCTACTCGTCAGAAAGGAACACCCAACACTCACATATGATCATGTAGTAAACTACAATCACACTAGAAAGGCCCAGCACTCACATTCACCAGCATGGTAGGCACATCTACTACCATCTGTGAAATGGCTTCAGCACTTATATCTGACCTACTCGTCAAAAAGACATACTTCCATCCAGGCGGGAACACATCCTACTCACAGTGATGAAATATTTCCATACTTTCATCCAGGATGGAATCACATCCTGCTCACAATGATGGAAGACTTCTATCCAGGCGGGAACACATCCTACTCACAGTGATGAAATATTTCGATACTTTCATCCAGGCTAGAATCGCATCCTGCTCGCAGTGATAGAAGATTTTTGAACTTACATCTGACCTACTTGTTAGAAGGGCATGCACTCACATCTGACCTGGTAGGAATTGAATCCTACACCCTCATCAGAATGGCCCCCAGTCCCAGACTAAGCTACCTAGTAACGGACCAGGTGCCTCCACTCTCCCAGAGAGTGGCAATTGCCCTTACATCTGTCCTACTCGACATAATGGCCAACACTCACATATGACATGGGAGGAAGCTAATCCTTTAGCCATGAAAGAATGGTTCAACCCTTACATCTGACCTGCTCATCAAGATGGCTATGCATCTCAACACTCATATCTGACATGGAAGGAACTGAATCCTCTCACCATGATAGAATGGCTCAGCCCTTACATCGGACCTACTCGTCAGAATGGCTATGGATCTCAGCGCTCATATCTGACATGGAAGGAACTGAATCCTCTCACCATGGCAGAATGGCTCAGCCCTTACATCTAACCTACTTGTTAGAATGGCTTTGGGACTCATCACTTTCCCTTGGAGGAAACCTCGATTTGGAGAACACCAAGATTCTCCCTGAAGTACTCGAACTTCACTCTAGCTAATGGATTCGTCAACACATCAGCTATTTGTTCCTCTGTCGCAACATACTGGAGCTTCACTGCTCCTCTCTGCACCATATCCCTGATATAGTGATACTTGATCTTGATGTGCTTTGAATTGTCATGAAACACTGGATTCTCTGACACACAACTCTGGTTGTCACAATGTATACAAGTAGCATCCATCTGGAGATCAAATAAATTAGACAGTAGCTTCCTTAGCCATACTGCCTCACAACTAGTTGAACAAGCTGCGACATACTCTGCTTCAGCTATACTCAATGCCACACAGGATTGCTTCCTGCTAAACCAAGAGATCACACCCAATCCCATACTAAAGCAACACCCTAAAGTGCTCTTCCTATCGATGGCACTGCCTGCCCAATTTGAATCAACATAACCCTCTAGGTTAATCTTTTGCTTCACATCGTACTTGAGCCCATAATCAATTGTACCCCCCAGGTACCTTAGAATATTCTTTGTAGCCATCAGGTGAACATGTCTCAATGTGTTCACAGCAAAGCAAATATCTGGTCTCGTGTTCATCAGGTATATCAAGGAACCAATCATCTGACGACACATCGTAGCATCAACCGTCTTTGATGAATCATCACTCAATAGCTTCAGGTTCGATGCCATAGGTGTGGTCATGCAGTCCATCATCCTGAACCTATTCAGGATCTCTACTGCATACTTCCCTTGTCCACACCTCCATGCCTAGAAAATAGTCCATCGAAACATAAGAGGAGCATCACTGGTCTTCTGCCTTCAACCTTGAAGCAAAGGTTGGAATCCACTTTACTCTCAATAAAGCCTAGAGTCATCAGTAATCTGTCCATCCTGTTGTACCATGTCAAACCTCAAGATATTCTATAGTCACTCCCTCTAAAGCGAAGCATCATACTCCCTCTGTGTTCTATGCTCTATGCACTGAAAACATTCTGTACCAGAGTGACAAGTAGCTTCCTATTCTACTAGTATTCTATGTATCCATCAAGTGTATAGAATTTCATCTTCAACCTTGTAGCAAGGGTTGAGATCTTCATCAATCTCATCATGTATGTGTTTTAGTTCTTACTAGCTGCAAATGTCTCTTCGTAGTCTATGCCTTCTTTTCATGAGAAGCCTCATGCTACGAATCTTGCTTTGTATCCCATGATGTTTCCATCTATTACATGATGGAACTATGAACTTCTCTTCAGGTCTCAATACTGTGCCCTGACATCATTCTTCTTGAACTGGTCTTCCCTTTCTTCTTGGTGGCTAGAAGTTTCTGCATCAATGATGTCACTGCACTTGTCATATTATTCCTTGTCTTTGAACTATCATCACTTTTTCTTCGGAACAAGTCTTCATTATTCTTTACTTGTAGGCAATTAACGGTATGCGGTCTTTCCTACAAGTCAAATGCATTTGTATGGTTAGAAAAATTTCACAAGGAATATTTATACTGGAAATTTCTTGTGCATAAATATATGATCATGTAACTACTTTAGCCAATACAACATTCATCCATATCTCACTAAAACTTTCTAGATGCCTTCCATCTCTACCAGGACAACATTGAGATTCTGCACTAATCCAATATGTTAGCAAAGAGGTTTCATTCTAGATAAGTAGCAATGGAGAGTTTTTATAGCACCATGAGATACTTACCCATCACATGCATATTAGCAGTATACTGTCGTTAATGCAAACATCCTATCATGCATAATACATAAAATGAATATGAACAAATGCATAACAAAACAATATCATGAAATGACAATTGAATACTTATCTTTATTTGTTTCATGGGTAGACTCCTTCTTGAGCCTTCAGCTTCATCGTCTTCTTCATTTAGGATAGCATTGTTTCTTATCCAAATGCTAGGATGGATAAGCAGTTCTTCAAGAGTTGAGTCCTTTGTATTCCTCATTGCTTGAGGGATCTTCTTTGGATGGTGAGAGCCTGATCTTCAATTGCTCCCATCATCTCTTCTCTTCTTATGAGTCGAGCTTCTTCTTCTTCTTGAAGTATGCTAAGAGTAATATTTTCCTTATACCATACATTCCTTGCATGAATGAATCCCATGATCCCGGGAGGCTATTCAAGGTGGCCATCACCACTTTTGCATTCTTCACTTCTTCTTTTACTGCTTCAAGTTGTTCTTGATTTGAGAGACTCTTATGACTGCATGGTCTTTGCATTCTGGATCTTCACATTCTTCAACTAGTTTCTTAAGGTCATATTTTGATTTTTGTTCTTCCCTTCAAATAGCTTGGTCAAGGAATCAAAAAATATTTGGTGTCTTTAAGGAAGACACTTGTAGTACAAGTTGATCCGTGACTGAATCAACCATGATCTTCTTTGGCCTTGACCAAGTTCTTCTTATGAAAGGCTTCTAACCTCATCTCCCTCTGAAACTGGAACCTCTCTACTCATGTAGGTGTCTAATTCATTTTCTTCAGAGAGATCATATACTTCCATGATTGGAAGTTTTCAACTTAAGCAATCTTATCATCAAGTTGATGTGATATATCACTTTGAAATGAGAACCTCAAATGAAAATAGCAAAGGATTAGATCTTACCGATTTGAGGTGTCCATCTTGGTTTTGGAGCTAGTTGATCTAGGGTTTGTCATAGAAACCCTAATTTTCAAAACTTGGAATATTTCAGATCTTATTGGATAGACACGTAGATATCTTCAAATGGAGCTGTCCAATGTACTCCTTTTCTGAAAACAGTGGAAGGAATATCCCGGAACAGGAAGCCCTAGTTTTCCAATTTCTTCTGCAGAAATGCCTGTAACTCTTTCTGTGATATATCCAAAATTACTGCTCCTATGTGTCTAAAATTTTGCACTGACATACAATTTCCTATTCTAGATCCAACACCATAGGTTTCATTAGAATTGGTTTCACCATTTGGGATTTATGATCATTTTCCCAAGGTGACCTGTTACAGGATTGTTTAGGACAACGAAGTTGTACGGAATGCTACGTGTCACTGGTTCATATTATGAGTCTAAAATTCAGACCACTAAAATTACAATCCGCTCCCTTTGTAAAACATCTTAAATAATTCCATTTGGACCTCTGTAGCCCAAGATATTGCAATTCTCACTAGGTGTCCTGTTTAGGGATGAATTCTGGAAGAGGCTGGAACCCTAACTTGGAGGGATCATATCTCCTAGAATATAGAGAATATGACACCGAATTTTGGATACAGTGTAAATCAGGATTTTATCTTTGGTCCCTACAATTTTGCAGCTTCTGAACCTTCTCCAATCTTGGGATATAGCGAATGTACCAAAACTTAGCATTTTTAGTATTTAAGGTTTTTCTAGCTCGAGGTCAAACTAGGGTTTGACTTTCCTGGAGTTTTACCCAACCAAATTTCTTGATCCAGGTCTCTAAAATTCGATTTTGATGAGGATAAAAATCCTATACTGGTCTCACTCAAAAATTCCTTTTCTGTAGAAAGACCTAATTTCCACACCGAAAACTGAAAATGCTCAGAATCGAATTCCGCTTCGACAGAAAGATGCGCCCTTCAATGGAGAGTCATCCTAGCGTAATTTTGCTGATAGATTATGGAGAGAGACCCAAAAAGTAAGAATCCCTAGCTTCTGTAGCTACACAATGTCTTCTTCTCGGGTTAGCTCTGATACCATGTTAGTTTTTCCTCAAGCTAGCATTATGATCTTAGGATCTTTTCACTAAGAGAATAACAAGCACAGCAATAAAACATAAGCACATCACAAGATACAAGAGACACAAAGAGTTTTCCTTGGGGAAACCATAAAGGAGAAAACCCTGCAACTTCCTCAGAGATAGAATCAACACAAAATGGTAAGACCCCAAAACAGTAAGATGCACTCCCGACAGCAACAGTCTCTCTCTCACACACTGAGAGAGATTCTCCTCTCTCACTCATGCGACCTAATGAGTGAGTGTGTATGTTGCAAGTGATAAATATAGAGGCTCTCACTCTCTATTTATATTCTTCCGTTCACTTGAAGTGCACTCCAACATGTCGGCCTCACTTATCAATTACTTACTAGAGCCGACATCTCTAGGAGTGTCTAATAACCCTAGTGCCCCACCACTTGTGGGGAATTTTCCTCCTCCGACCAATAGGAGGGTAACACAATGGTGGGGACTATTGTCTCAACTTACAATGACTCACCTAGGGTCAACTTCACTAGGATAGTCTAATAACCCAAGGGCCCCACAACTGTGGGGACTTTAACCCTTGACCAATAGGAGGGTTACCCACAATGACTTGACATGGCTTTCTCATTATATAAACTTCCTAAAATAAACGTCGGGGTATGACATGACTCAAGTACATTACAATACATCCTGGAATGAACATCGGGTTACAATAGATAAGAAACACAAGGGAATACATTCCGAAGTTACAATTACATCAACAAGCGGTTGGTGGTGTACAAAAGTTTTAGTTTATTATGTTAGAAAATAGGACCGTAGAGCAATAATAGATATACAATTAATCATTAAACAATATGGAAAACACATTAAACACATTACAGAGAGACACATATATAATGCGGTTCACCCAAAGGATGGGCTACGTCCACAAAGAAATTGCCAGTCCTTTTATTAGAGTCCAGAAAGATGAAGGGATAAAACCTGCAGCAAAATTGCTGCACTTCCTCTTCACGCTCTTATAGTCTCTATCACATAATCACAAAGATTGTTTAAAATGCTATAATTTCCTACATAGCTGTGTTACAATGCTTTCATTTATATGGAAAATACCATGGGAAAATAATACGGTTAACCCAATACCATGGGTTTGCAAAAGTGTTGGCCAACAAACATCCCAAAATTTTTTCTCAGGGGCTCCACCCCTAAACCAAGCTACCCCTGAACCCCCGTATGTGGGGGGCGTTGCCCCTGAACCCCCTTTTTCAGTGTGCTTCCCTGAACCCCAAAGTAGGGGGAATGAGTGTACAATAAACCCGGGGTACAAATGTAACTAAATAATATCTCTGGATCTAGAAGATCAGGCTCCACAACCAACAATCTCCCACTTAGAGACAGATCACAACAACTACACCTCTGCTGCACTTGCTGGACTATACTCTGGACCTCGGACTTGGAAATTTTTTTATTTTCACCTTCATGCTTGAAGGCCAACAAAAACTGAGAAGGAACTTAGTTTCTCTCTGGTTACTCCCTTTGTCAACATGTCTACGGGATTCTGGCTAGTATGTATCTTTTCCAGTTTTAACAGTTCTTCATCTAGAACGGATCTTATGAAGTGGTACTTCAGTTGTATATGTTTAGTCTTCAAAGGAAAGGCTGATTTATTTGCAAGATGAATGGTACTCTAGATGTCACTATACATCTTGCTATTCTCCTGCTTCTTACCCAATTCCTCCATGAACCTCTACAACCAAATCATCTCCTTACTAGCCTCTGTAGTAGAAACATACTTTGCTTCCATTGTCTAAAGTGCAACAACCAGTGCAGTTTTGAAATCTAGCTTACTATTGTTCCACCCCCAGTAAACACATATCCCCTGGTTCTCCTCCTGTTGTCTTTATCACCAGCCATATCTGCATCAACATATCACTGTAGAACAATGTCTGAACTTCCAATACATAATGCATGAGAAGTGGTACCTCTCAAATACCTGAGAATCCACTTTGTTGCTTTCCAATGATCTTTACCTGGATTATTCATATACCTGCTCACAACTCCCACTTCATGTTCAATATCTAATCTTATGCACACCATGGCATACATCAAGCTTCCAACTGCTGATGAATAGGGAATCCTGGACATGTTATCTATTTCTTCCTGTGTCTCTGGACACATCTCCTTGCTTAGTTTAAAATGGTTGGCTAAAGGTGTACTAACTGGTTTTGCATTCTGCATTCTAAACCTTTGCAACACCTTTTCTATGTAATCACCTTGATACAACGTCAATTTGTGATTTTTCTTGTCTCTTGTTATTCTCATACTAAGGATTTGCTTTGCAGCACCCAAATCCTTCATTGCAAATGAAATAGCTAGTTTTCTTTTGAGCACACTTATATCCTACATGTTAGACCCTGCAAGAAGCATGTCATCCACATACAATAACAAGATAATATATATTCCATTATATAGCCTCTTTAAATAAACACAGTGGTCAAAATGATATCTATCATAACCTTGTTCTATCATAAACTTATCAAATTTTAAATACCATTTCCTTAGAGCTTGCTTCAGACCATACAAGCTCTTCTTCAACCTACAAACCAAATTCTCCTTCCGTTTGACCTCATACCCCTGTGGTTGTTACATATAAATATCTTCCTCCAAATCCCCATGGAGAAAGGCTGTTTTTACATCTAACTGTTCAAGATGCAAATATTCTACCGCACTAGACTTAAAATAGTTCTAATTGAAGTCATTTTAACAACAGGAGAAAATATTTCATACAAGTCTATACCTTTCTTTTGTGCAAACCCCTTTACAACAAGTCTAGCCTTGTACTGCTTCTTGCCTCCATCTTCTTCTTTCAACCTGTAAACCCATTTATTCTGCAATGCCCTTTTTTCTGTGGGCAACTTAACCAGATCCCAAGTTTGGTTTCTTGCCAATGAGTCCATCTCCTCATACATGCCTTGCTCCCACTTCTTTCTAACTTCAACCTGCATTACTTCTTCATAACACTCTGGTTCACCAGAATCAGTCATCAATAAATAATACATTGAAGGAGAGAATTGTTCAAGGGGTCTACCTAACCTGGTAGAATTTCTTGTAGTTGTAGGAGTTTCAGGTACCTGTTGCTATTCTTGATTTTTCGGTGCCTTTGGAACTTCATCTTCTTCCGTTTCATCAAGCATTGTGTACTATGTGTTTTCCTTTTCCACTTTCTTTCCCTGCAACTGATCTTTGTACATAACCTTTTCGTTGAATACTACATCTCTACTCTTAATGATTTTTCATTTTTCATTATCCCATAAACGATAACCAAAATCATCAACCCCATATCCAATAAAAGTACATTTCTTGGATTTAGCTTCAAGATTTGTTCTATCATCTTTATCAATATGGAAAAATGCTTCACAACCAAAAGTTCTCAGAAATGAGTATTTTACCTGTTTACCTATCCATGCCTCCTCTGGAATCCCACCATCCAAAGCACTTGAAGGACCTCTGTTTATTAAATAAACAACAATGTTTACAGCATCAGCCCAAAACTGTAAGGGCAACCCTGCATGCAATCTCATACACCTTGCACACTCCATGATTGTTCTATTCATCCTTTCTAACACACCATTTTCAGTGTGGTGTTCCAGGACTGTCTTCTCTCAACGAATCCCATTGTGTGAACAATAATTGTCAAACTACTTGTTGCATTATTTACCTCCATTATCAGATATGAGACATTTCAACCTTTTTCCTATCTCATTCTTAGCCAAAGCTTTCCACTTCTTAAAAGTATCAAACACATTAGATTTATGACTAATGCAATAAACCCAAGTTTTTCTAGTTGCATCGTCATTAAAAGTAACATAACAACAAGAGCCATTAAGGGATTGTACCAGATCTGGTCCCCATACATCTGCATGGACAAGCTATAACTTTTCACACTTCTTTTTTTTCTCAACCCTGATAAATCTAACTCTCTTCTGTTTTCCATAAACATAGTTCTCACAGAATTCCAAACTTACTTGCTTCAGATATGGAAGCAGTTTCCTTGAGTGGAGAATCTGCATCCCCTTCTCACTCATGTGGCCAAGACTATGATGCCACAAAGCCACACCTATTTATATGGAAGCTACAGAGATAGAATAATCAGTATTATGTGGACATAAATATAGCATACCTATCCTAGCTCCTTTTGCTATTACCATTGATCCATTTGTGATCTTCCACCACGTTTTTCCAAACGTAGACAAACAACCACTATCTCCCAACTACCCTATTGAGATCATATTTCTTTTCATAGCAGGAACATGCCTTACATATTTTAGCATCCATTTACTTCCATTATTTAACTTAATCCACACCTTACCCTTTCCAACAATTTTACATGGTTCATCATCCCCAAATAACACACGTCCAAAATCACCTTGAACATAATCATGAAATAATTTCCTATGGGTTGTAGCATGACATGAAGCCCATGAATCTACTACCCAATAATCACTAGTATTATCTAATGCAAGAATCAATGCATATTATAACACATCACCTGCTACATTCACTTCCTGAGTAGTCTCTTGCTACCTCTCACCTTTCTTCTTTGGTGCTCTACAGTATTTCTTTAGATGTCCTTTCTTACCACAATTCCAACACTCTATTTTTCTGAATCTGGACTTGGATCTGCCCTTTTTAGACTTGCCACAATTTCTTGGCCTCCTTCCTCTCTCATTTTGTCTCCCTCTACTCTCCATGGTCAACACATTACCTAATGTCCCACCTGTGCTTTTTCTTTGCATTTCCTCGCTAAGAATAACACCAACAACACCATCAAACTCAAGAGTGTTTGAACTAGGGACAGAGTTACTTACAACCATGACCAAGCTATTCCAGCTTTCTGGCAATAAGCACAAGATTAGAAGAGCCCTAACCTCATCATCAAAGTTCACTTTTACAGAACTTAACTGACTAATAAGTGTATTAAAATCATTTAAATGATTGGAAACAGATCCACCTTCTGACATCTTCATATTAAATAAACGCTTCATTAAAAATACCTTGTTGGAAGCTGGGGGTTTTTCGTAAAGCTTACCCAATGCGCTCATTATGCCCTCTATTATTTTTTCTTTCAAAATATTGAAAGCCACCAACAAATCCAAGCACAGCCGTATTGTTCCCATTGCCTTTCTATTAAGAACATCCCATTCTTCATCCTTCATAGCCATCGGCTATTTTTCTTTTCTGCCCAACGACAGGTACAGATCCTTCTGGTACAGATAGTCCTCCATTTTCATCTTCCATAACTGATAGTTTTAGCTGTTAAATTTCTCACCCCTAATCTTTCCCTCTTCTACCATTGCTCCCACTCGAACTAGGAACCCTTCTTTCCTGTGAGTTTACTAGCCAAATAGACCTTTTGGATCTGACGCCAATTGTTAGAAAACATGACTGCAGAGCAAAACATATATATAGTTAAATCATTAAACAAGATGCAAAACACATTAAACACATTACAAAGAGACACAAATATAATGTGGTTCACCCAAACGATGGGCTACGCCCACAAATAAATTGTTAGTCCTTTTATTACAGGTCAAAAATATGAAGGGATACAACCTGCACCAAAACTGTTGCACTTCCTCTTCACTCTCTCACAGTCTCTCTCACATAATCATAGAGATTGTTTACAATGCTATAATTCCCTACACAGGGGTAATGAATGTACAATACATGTGGGGTACAAACAGGACTAAATAATATATCTGAATCTTGAAGATCAGGCTCTGCAGCCAACATATTAAAAATTTGTCACCATGAGACAAACTACATATTGCATGTACAATGACAAATCTGGATGCTTTCCTTTTCATAAAGAACACATTGTCATTGAAGTGTTCACGAAATGAACAATTTCTAGAAAATAAAGAGTACCTAGAACTATTTATGAATCCTGTAATGTTCCCATGAGTGCGTGGATGACCATCTATATAATAGGTTCTTCCTGTAAGTTTCTAGAAACATAACCATTCATGCACATACTATACATGGAAATGCTATTCTTGTATTTAACAATGTTCAAGTAATTATACTGATAATAGATAGGAATGCAAAATGGCATAAATGCTATTGAATATTTGGGAGGAACAAGTACATGTGGAAGGACAAATAAGCCAAGATTTGCATCATCAATATTAGACTTGGAAATTATAAAACAATTACCACAAAAGGAGAATTTGATTCCAACATCAGGAACATGTACAAAATGTTAACATTTCATATGTTAGACTAGTAATCATTAGCATTCAATTCAAAATCACAGCAGCAACATATGCGGAATCACTGAAAGAAACAAAATCACAAGATAGAAACGGTATTTATCCTGAGAAACCCTCAAGGGGAAGAAAACACAGCCAAAACTTCCTCTGTATAAGATGTATAAGATATAACCACAAAAACAGGTATTCTCCTCCTTTTGTTTTGTCTCTTTCTCTCTCCTATGTGCTAGTCAAGTTAGTGATTCTATGTCCAAATAAGAATCATAGCTCTCTTATTTATACACATTGAGCCAATTGACTTTTACCCTAAATAATTAGGCCCCACTAAACTGTTTGGGCCGACTTCACCTAGGAAGACTCATAACAATATATTATATTATTCATTAGGGTGCCAATGACTCGACTTACAATGGATGCTTTACCTCTTGACTCTATGATGACCAAATACAATAGTAACACTCCGCCAGAGGAATAATAACATCTCCCTTGGGCTACATCGGTAAAATACATTTAGAATATCCTTTGAAGTTACAATATTTTAACACTCCCTCTTAATGAGAAGGTTATTTTACTAACAACATCATCATAGACTATAGGATAACAAAGAGACAATATATTTAACAATATCGAGGTAATACATCTATACGTCATAGGAAGTTTTCACAATCAACAACTGGAACAATTACTCTTCAATGTCTTCATCTTCTTCATCACACGATCACTTGATCCTTTAGCAGCAACACTTCGATCTTTCGATCCTTTGTAGCAACAGTTCGATCTTTTGATCCTTTGCAGCAGTACTTCGATCTTCGATCCTTTGCAGCACTTTCGATCTTCTCGATCCTTTGTAGTAGCACTTCGATCTTCGATCCTTTGTAGCAGTACTCTATTCTTCTTCATCCTTCGTAGTAGCAGCACTTCGATCATTTCGATCATTTTTAGTAGTACTTCGATCTTCTTGATCCTTTTCAACCACACTTCGATCTACTTGATCATTTACCGCCTCAATACCTACAACACACATGATCTCTTTGTGGTATGATCAATCCCTATCACATTAGGACGTGATTCCAAGGACAATGCAATCCTCTATCATCCTGATCCATGAAATCGATCAGCTAAATCATCTACAACTAAATGTCCTCGACTGCACCTAGTGCAAGCCCTGTTGTCCATGAGGACTCATCGTAGACCATCCATACCACTAAGGTTAGGACCAATCCTAAGTGAGTGTTATACTACAGTATCTACACTTACGTGTAGGCATACTCTTCCAATAAAGAGTATTTTTCTGTAGAGCAAATCTTGACCACATTGAAATTGTTGGCCCTCATTATAGAACATCCTTATCACTGAGGTTAGGATCACTCCCAAGTGAGTGTTATACTACTACGTCTGTGAGGAATCATCATAGAGCTTCCATACCACTAAGGTTAGGACCACTCTTGAGCGAGTGTTATTCTATGGTATCTACATATGAATGTAGGCATACTCTCCATACAAGATTATTGTCTACAGAGCAGATCTTGACTTGATACAAAATGTCAGTCTCGTCATTTGTGAGGACTCATCATAGAGCATCCTTACCGCTGAGTTTAGGACCACTCCCGAGTGAGTGTTTATTCTACGGTATCCATAGCTGAATGTGGGTACTCTCCATGTGAGAGTAACATCTACAGGTCCATCCTTAGTAAGGACCACTCTCATGCACAAAGTGTTATACCTACCATCCTCAAGAGAGGATACTATCGTCCACAAGTGAATGCCATACCTTTATCATCACTGTCATCCATCATTAATGTCAGTCTCATCAGTACTCCCCCTTTCTTGGGAAGTTTCATATTATCAACCTGCTCCCCCTTTGTCCGAGGAGGGTTCATGTCTTCGACCTGATCTTCCTTTTCGAAGAAGGTCCATATCTTCATCGTCTGTAGTTCCATCAACATTCCTCCTTGCAAGGAATATATTTTTGAACTACACCAAGCTTGTCATGGAAATATTCAAACTTTACTTGAGATAGAGCCTTGGTTAGTACATGAGCAACTTGCTCATCGATACTCACATACTTGAGCTTGATAGCTCCATTTTCTACCATATCCCTTATATAAAAATATCAGATTTCTATGTGCTTCGATTTGACATGGAACATCGGGTTCTCTGTCATCTTTATACAACTATGGTTGTCATAAAGAATCACTTTGGTGTCCAACTCCGTGTCAAATAATCGTGACATCATTTTCCAAATCCATATCGCTTCACAACAAGCAGATCAAGCTACAATGTACTCTGCTTTAGCGGTACTGAGAGCAACACTGGACTGTAAAGTCACATCGTAAAGTCCCAAATCTACAATACCTTTTAGGTACCTCATCACATGCTTTGCAACTATCAGGTGAACCCGTCTAGGTTTAACTAGATACTGACTCAAGGTGTTCACAACAAAGCATATATCTGGCCTTTTTTTCGTCAGATACATTAATGATCCAATAATATTTCTGTATTGAATCATGTACACTAACTCTGATGTCTCATCAGACAATAGTTTTAGCTTGGTTTCCATGGGTGTGGTCATGGCCTTACATTCCAACATATCAAATATTTTCAAGATTTCTATTGCATACTTTCCCTGATTCAGAAAGATTCCTTCTGGGCTCTGCCACACTTCTGACCCTAGGAAATAATGCATCAATCCAAGATCTTTCATCTCGAATTCTTTGACTAGCTTCTTCTTGCAATCTATGATCTGTTTCTCATCTCCCATCAGAAACAGATCATCCACATATAGTAATAGTATGAGAGGTTCATCATCCATAATCTTCACGTAAAGGTTACGATCGACCTTACTCTTGGTAAAACCCATGCTTGTCAATAAGCTATCTATTATGCCATACCAAGCTCTAGGAGCTCGCTTTAGTCCATACAGAGCCTTTTTCAACTTGCATACATGATTTTCTCTATCTTCGACTTCAAATCCTTGTGGTTGTTCGATGTAAACCTGTTCTTCAATCAAATAATTAAGGAAGGTTGTCATTACATCCATCTGGTGTAAGTCCTATTTCATCATGGAAGCAAGTGCCATGATGGTTTTGATGAAAGTGTACCTTGCTATTGGAGAAAATGTCTCTTCATAATCGATCCCGTCTTTCTGAGATAATCCTCTAGCCACAAATATTTGTTTGTACTTTTCAATACTTCCATCAGCAACATGTTTTATATTGTAGATCCATTTCGAAGATACCACACTTTTGTTTTTTGGTTTGGAAACTATATCCAAAACATCATTCTTCATGATTGACAGGTATTCTTCTATCATTGCTTCAACCCATTCTTTCTTCTGTGTAGCTTCCTCATAGCTAGTGGTTTCTTGATCTACAAGGTCACACATCAAAGCTACATAATTGGAATATGGCTTTGATCTTTTGTTGGTTCTTTTTGAGCCTTATGGAGCTCCATATCTTTCTTCTTCATGTATGATTTTTCTTACCCAAACAAGTTTTCTCTTTAAAGAAATATCCATAGTAGGGGACTCCTGAGGTTTTAGGATGTCATGATCTTCATATGCTACTATTTCAGGAGAGGGTTCAGCTTCTACCATTCTTGGAGGTACATCCTCTTCATGTACTTCTTCAAGCTGACACCTACTATATTTCTTAATAGTTGTCTCTTCATCAAATGTTACATCCCTACTAATATTGATATGATGGAATATTGAGATCTATATCCTAAAGGATTTGGAGACTTCACAATATCCAACAATATTCCCTTCTTTCTAGAAGAATCCAATTTGGTTCTCTTCTCTTTCGGAATATGTACATATAAAGGGCAATAAAATATCTTGATATGGATCACTTCGGGTTTCTTTCATGTATACATCTCTTTAGGAGTCTTGAATCCAAGAGCACTATGATATAATCTATTCTACACATATACAGATGTTCTTGCTACTTCAACCCATAGGTTCATGGGGAGGTCTTGGTCATGAATCATGGTTTTCATTGCTTCCATGATAGTTATATTCTTTCTTTTTGGAACACCATTTTGTTGGGGATTATAGGGAGTGGTTAGTTCCCTCTTGATTACTGCCTCCTTACATAATGCTTCAAATTCCTTTGAAGTGTATTCTCCACCATTATTTGATCTCAGTGTCTTGATTCTCTTTTCTGAGTGGTTCTCTATCAAGGCTTTGAATTCCTTGAATTTCCCAAACACTTCACTAGTATTCTTCAAGAAGTATATCCAAGTCTTTCTTGAATAATCATCAATAAATGTGATATAATACTCATTTCCACTTAAGGATATGGAGGGCATAGGACCACATACATAAGAATGAATTAGTTCCAACATACCTTTAGTCTTTGTTTCACTTTTTGGAAAGGTATTCTTGATGTTATTTCCTATTGCACATCCTTTGCAAGTTCTCTCATGTTCAATCTTCAAATATGGTAACCCTATTACCAACTTACTCACATAGGGAATTGCTTTGTGGTTGATGTGGGCAAGTATCCTATGCCATCGCTCACTTGAGTTGGTAGTCTCATGGATAAGGGTTGTCTTTGGATGTACTTTGAGCTTGTACAATCTCCTCCTTCTCCAATGACCACAACATCTTCAAGTGTCTTTCCTTTGGACCACATAAGTACTTGTCCATCTAGAAAAGCAACTCTATATCCTTTATTATCTAGAGCAAATATGGAAAGTAAGCTATTTTCAAACCTAGTACATACAATAATTCCTTCATCTTCATGGAAGTTCCAAAGTCAAGCTTGTAGCTTGATTCACCAATACTTTTGATGGGATATTGATATTCATCTCCCAATGATACCTTCTGGGGATAATTCTTTTCTTCAAAGTCTTGACAGATTTTGCTTCTTCCTTGTCATGTGCTTTGAGGCACCACTATCAATAAGCCATGTATCTTCTCCATGTGTTACATACCCAGAGAGTGCAGAGAATAACACATATTCTTCTACATCTTCACTTCTAGTTAGTCTCTTTCGAGGCCTTTCTTCTTCTTCATTCTAATCTTTAGCTAGATGAGCATGATTCCTCTTGTTGGTGTTCTTCTTCTTTGGTGATGGGCTCTCTCTGAATAGGTGTCCTATCTTATGATAGTTGTAGAATTGATACTTTGAGTAATCCTTCTTCTTCTTCTTAAACTTCTTCTTTGAAGGCTTATGATTACTCTTCTTGAAGTTTGATTTCTTTCTTCCTTTAGCATGGGTGGCTAGAGCCTGATCATATTCTCTGAGTAGATATTCTCTGTTGGCTACTCTAGATTCTTCTTGTATGCAATATTCCCATAATATGTCTAACTTCATACTTTCTTTTCTAGCACACAGAGTCTATATGAATGAGTCCCAAGGTCTAGTGAGACCATTGAGAGTAGTCATAACTGGTTCATCCTCATCAAGGGTGTCTCCAATAGCACTTAGTTGTTCTCTGAACTAGGAGATCCTTGTGAAGTAATCTTGAATAGACTCTCCTTTCCTCATCTTGGTGCCCTTCAGTTGAGCTCTCAGATTCATCTTTCTGTTGATGTTCCTTCCCTCATACATTCTGGAAAGTGCATCATACATATGCTTAGTTGTCTTCTTAGATGACACTTGAGGGATACAGTGATCCTTAATAAAATCAACAATGATCCTCATTTCCTTGATTAGGTATTGTTCATGCTTCTCCTTAGCTTCATATTCTTTAGGTTCTGCAATATCAGCCTTTATGTACTTCTCAAGGACATTCTCTTTCAGAATGAGACCAATCTTATACTTCCAAGCTAGGAAGTTTTTTATTCCTTCCAATTTGTCCTCAAGCTTAGTGCTTGGGGCCATCTTGTCAAGTACGCCACTAAAAATGAAATTTCTCAAAATAGGAGGCCAAAATTACCAGTAGATGCACTTGACTGAGGCAAGTTGGTTGGTCCAACTAATTTCTAGAGATCCCAAATCTTCACCCTTCAAATCCTACTTGCAAGGTTGCAGCTCTGCAGAATTTCTGGTTCTAGTTTTTTTGCAGTTTTATGGTTCAAGGCCAAACTAGGGTTTGGCTTTCCCAGAGATTCATCCACCCAAAAAAATTTGATCCTGGGCTCAATAGATGTGCTCCAGGGAGGTGCAAATTTCTATGCAAGTATATCTTCCAAATTTCAAATTTTGCAGAAACCCTAATTTCTTCCAAAGAGGGAGGAGAGGGAGTTTCACCTTGTGAAAGTTGTCCTATTCAGGCTAGCTTTGATACCATGTTAAGATTTCATATTCTATACTAGTTATCAATAGTGTTCAATTCAAAATCACTACAGTAGAATATGCATAATAACTGAACGAAACACAATCACAAGATAGACACAATATTTATCCTGGGAAACCCTCAAGGGGAAGAAAACACAGTCAAAACTTCCTCTGTATAAGATGTATAAGATATAACCTACAAAACATGTATTCTGCTCCTTGTATTCTCTCTCTCTCTCTCTCTCTCTCTCTCTCTCTCTCTCTCCTATTCTCTACTCAAGTGTGTGAGTCTATGTCCAAATAAGAATCACAACTCTCCTATTTATACACATTGATCCAACTGACTTTTACCCTAAACAAGTCAGCCCCACTAAAATGTATGGGCTAAGTTCAACTAGGAAGACTCAAAACAGTATATTATATTATTCATTAGGGTACTAATGACCCGACTTACAATGGAGGCTTTACCTCATGACTCTATGATGACCAAATACAATAGTAACACCTCGTCGGAGGAATAATAACATCTCCCTTAGGTTACATCAATAAAATACATTTAGAATATCCTTTGAAGTTACAATACTTCAACACAAAAGATGACCAAGCACCATAAAAAGTGCAGATGTAAGAAGTTTGATATTTAATTTGCAAATTCACAGGAAGGCATAAATCATCGCTACCCTCCAACAAATGAACGGACCTCAGTGTGTAGTTGGACAATTTCTCTCTCAACTCATGCAACTTTTTGGATCTTCTAGTAGATAAGGGTTGGGTGGAATTCAAATCATACTTTGGATCACTAGAAATTTCATTTGACTGAACATAAACATATGGGTTCATTAATTTAAGGTGAGATAGTTGTTTTGGATTCCAACTTTCTCAAAAAATAGCATAGGGAAGTGTTCCCACATGTATTTTCTATATCGCCAATTGGATTTTTTACTACAATAGGGGGTATTATACCATCAACATTGGGTAATCTATCATTGGTGTAATGGGTGAGTGTGGCACACAAAGGGTTCTCCTTCAACCCTTGGCATTTTGAGCAACCACAAATTACTAGGGTGTCATAAAATAGTTTTAGCTCACGACGAAATTACTGTCTATGAACTAGGATTGCAGCTAAAAGATGGGACACTACAATTGGTGGGGTAAAGCGGCTGCCCATTTTCATCTATGAACTGCTTGTGGTATCTTTATCATGATAAGAGCTTACGAAGTTTTGAAACTAGTGGAATGTCTTATGCATCTGAACTCGAACCTGAAATGGGATCCCACAATAAAGAATAAATTGATATTCAAATTTGCGTGGATAAATAACATAAATTCTAGTAAAGAGTCAAAATATAAATAAAACCTGAACTTATTGGGGATGGAAAGGGAGAACTCATCAAACTTTGAACATGATGGAATGAGCTAGAATTTGAAGAATTGGTCATTTGACACTACAAATTTTTCTCCATGCATTTGAGACAAATCAACAATCAATATATCTCTCTACATTCCTAAAAACAATTCAAGAACTATATTACAATCTAACTTCTGTTATAGTTTGGAAACCATTTTGTAAGAATAAGGTGAGTTTAAGCAACATATATATATACTATGAAATATTAATCAGTGTGGTTGAATGCTAAAAGAAAATTTAAGATGAATATATAGTTTTATGTGGACCCACTAAACCCCGTCATTTAAAAATTAAACTGGCCCTAGTCAAATATATACACACAAGTACACTCATATAGAGGAAACACGTCAATGTTTAACAATGACAAACACACATTATATA
>LPNX010037146.1:36497-143796 GCA_001517045.1 Pseudotsuga menziesii
CATTCATCTTCAACATTCATTTTAGATTTTCAATATGAAGTTATTTTCTATTGGTTGATTATTCACTTGACTAATCTTTGAGAATATCCAGATACGGATATTACATTGGTATCAGAGCGAATTTGATTCCGGCTTGTGGCCAAAATTATCAAGGTTTCCTTGAATTTAGGTCTTTGACCTTACAGTGGCTTTTATCCATCCATATTCATAGTTTTTGTAAAAAATGTTTTTTGACAAAAAAACGGCCTTGGCGATTCGAATTTCATTGAAGAAGCATTAATTCCACTCAAAATATGAAGGAGAGACCAAGAGGGAAAAAAGAAGAAGTAAAAAAGAAAGAAAAAGAATTATCCACAAGAGAAAGAAAAAAAACAGAAAAAGTTAAAGAATATACTTCATAAAACCACAGATGGTTTTATGAAATAGCCCATGGTTTTACTTACGATATTTAAATTATAAATGAGTTTTATAAAGTATGCTTTGAGGACCAAGCATCATGAACCGGAAAGCAATATATATATACATGCTACATTTGGTAGTGGATATTTATACATGCATTTTACTTCATTTTTCATTTCGGTGCGTTTTATAAACACAAGCGCAATGGGGCATCATAAGTATACGCGCATCGAGGCATGATATTTTTTAAAGTTGCAGGA
Source organism: Pseudotsuga menziesii (assembly GCA_001517045.1). Classification (NCBI taxonomy): domain Eukaryota; kingdom Viridiplantae; phylum Streptophyta; class Pinopsida; order Pinales; family Pinaceae; genus Pseudotsuga; species Pseudotsuga menziesii. The sequence continues at coordinate 37,157 of LPNX010037146.1, forward strand.
GGTCGATGCATTCATATATTCACATGGTTTGAACAAGAGCGCACCAAAATGTTGAAAAAAAAAATCACCCAAGCTATTTTTGCCCTAAACTGAAAAAAAGGTGGCAATTTTAAAGTTTGAAAACTAATTATAAATTGTGTTTAAAAGCAAAAATACTAAACATTAATTCATTCTTTCGCCAAAATTTCAGAGCAGAGCCTTGGAAGAGAAATTTATATGGAAGGTGTTTGGATCAATTGGATTGTTTTGAGGATCGAAATTTCTTAGGTACGGTGAATCAAACAAAAACTTGCATAGTAAAAGATTTATGTAAAAATTACTATTGATCTTGCTATCTTATTTATAATTCAACTAGATTTAGAAAAAGAAACTTCATACTCACCTTCAATGTTGCAACCCTTTTTTTCTCACTACTTTTCGTTTTATGTGGGTGCAAAATTTTAAATTAGGGTTTAAATCCGTTTATTATTATACACAATTATGATTTCACCTTTTAGGGATTTTAAATTCATTGATCTTGTGAATATATATAGAAAGCATACGGTGAGATGGGACCATTTTTTGGATCGAATATATAACCATGTTGGCCTTGTAAAGTTTTTTTTGTTTGTTTTATTTTTTTCTATAAAAAACGATTGTGTCAAAATCAGTATGTTTGTATTACAGGAATGCACCAGTGCACGCTTTTATATAGTGCACCATTAATGACATGCCACATTCAATGTTTTCTCATTTTTTGTTTCTCAGTTCTCTATTATCGGTGTGTTTATACAAATATAACATTGATAATGGAAGGAGCACACCATTTTTTATGTCCGTAAAATGTGAAATAATTTTAAGTCGTTCACAGTCCACATGTGTTGGTGTAACGCACCGGTGCGTTGTATTTGACATAGTGCACCGATATTAGACTTGTTTTATTATTGAAAGTCTATAATTTATTTGTATAATATATTGATATCTTATGTATTTAATGGTCCAGACATTGATAGAAAATGCATGGTATGAGTTAAATGAACAACAACTTTAGTCAACATGATGGAAGCAATCCAATATCACGAAGAAGGAAAGTGGTTTTAATTAATTTATGTATTTAAATCAACTTATTTGAATTACTTGTAAATTTCACTAATATGTATTGGTTAATGTGTGACATGCAGAGTCAAAAAATGAGGAAGCTCGATAGGGTTCTTACCAATCTAATGTTGATTTATTTGTAACTTCAGAATGTATTCACTTATATAATTCATATATTGTATTTGATTAGTCCCCAATGTTCCTATCAGGAGAATCAATAATGTAAAAAAGTCATGTAAAGTCATAGAGTTTAACCCTCCTTGTTGATTAGGGGTTAAAGTCCCCGCAGTTGTGGGGCATTAGGGTTATTATACTCTCCTAGAGAAGTTGGCCCTGGTAAGTTATTTTCAAGTTGGAAACTAGTATAACTAGAGAGTGAGCCTCTCTATTTATCACACAGTCACTCACACTCACTTGTAGCGCATGAGTGAGAGAGAAGGATATGGGTTAAGAGAGAGAACAACTGTCGAAGATCATCTTAGTGTCTTTGGGTTTTACTGCTGCCATTGGTGCCTATTCTATCTCTAAGGAAGCTGTGGGGTTTTCTCCTTTATGGTTTCCCCGAGGAAAATCTTTGTGTCTATTGTCTCTTGTGATTGATTGTTGTGCATGTTATTCTCTCATATAAGATCCTAAGATAATACTGTCTAATTGATAAAAATCTAACATGGTATCATAGCTAACCTGAGAAGAAGACAATGTGCAGCTGCGAAAGCTAGGGATTCTTACTTTTTTTGTTTCTCTCCAAAATCCATCAACAAAAGGAGGATAGGTTAAACCACCACTAAAGGGTGCATATTTCTATCGAAGCAGAATCTGATTCTAAGCACTTTCAGTTTTTGACCTGCCAGTACATCGAGAAATTAGGGATTTTCACTGAATAGTAATTTTTGAGTGAGCCCAGGCTAGGATTGCTCTCCTCCTCAAAATCGAAGTTTAGAGACAAAAATCAAGGTTTTTTCTTGGGTAGAACTCCAGTAAAGTAAAACCCTAATTTTCCCTAGAACCAAAAAACCAGCACTACAGAAGATCAACTCCAGATCCAGTTTTTAGCTTCTCAAATTGGTAAGATATAAATCTTTTGTTTTTCCATTTTAGGTTCTCAGTTAAGATGTATCATCACACCAAGATTGATGAAAAGCTTGAGGGAGCTGATAACTTCCAATCCTGGAAGTATAGGATCTGTCTGGTCCTAGAAGAAAATGAGTTGGACTCTTACATCAATGAAGAGGTTCTAGTTCTAAAGGGAGAATCTGAGGCTAAGGCCTTACACAAGAAGAAATTGATCATGGCCAAGAGGCTTATTGCTGATTCAATCAAGGATCACCTCATACCACATGTGTCCTCCCTAAAGACACCTAAAGAGATGTTTGAATCCTTGACCAATATGTTTGAAGTAAAGAACTTAAATCAGAAGATGACTTTAAGGAACTAATGAAGAAGGTGAAGATCTAGAATGCAGAGACCATATAGTCATACTTTACAAGGGTCTCCTAGATCAAAGAAAAAATTGAAGCAGTGGATGAAGAAGTGGAGAATGCAGAGATTGTGACGACTACCTTGAATGGTCTCCCTAGGTCATGGGACTCCTTCATTCAAGGGATTTGTGCTAGAAGAAATCTAGTCACCTTCAGTAGACTGTGGGAGGAATGCTCACAAGAAGAAGCTCGAATAGTAGCCCAAGAAGAAAAGATGGGAAGTGAAGATCAATCACTCATAGTACACTCCAAGAAAAGCAGAAGGGACTATCATCAACCCAAAGATAAGCATTCTCACCAGAAAAGTAACTCAATAAAACCCAACAGAGATTTATCTGAACTCAGATGTTTTACTTGTGATGAGAGAGGACACTATGCCAGAGATTGTCCTAGAAACAAAAATGGCTCTCACAAGAAGAAGGGAAACAAGAGAAGACATCATGCTCATGTTGTAGAGGATGATGAACCGTCCACAAAAAGAATCAAACAAGAAAGTGATGATTCTTTAAGTGATGAAGAATATGTTTTGATTTCTGCTCTCATGGGAACTATCACACATGGAAGTAATGATTGGCTTATAGATAGTGGGGCCTCCAAACATATGATGGGATTCAAAGAATCCTTTCTGAAACTATCTGAACATGAATCACCTCACAAGGTGAAACTTGGGGATGACTACCAGTATCCAATAAAAGGTAGTGGTGAATCCTCCTATAAGCTAGACGCTCGAAAGTCTATGAAGATGAAGGATGTCTTGTTTGTACCAGGACTAAAGAAGAATCTCCTCTCCATATCTACATTGGTTTCAAAAGGCATAAGGGTTGCATTTGTAGATGGCCAAGTTCTTATGTGGCCAAAGGGAAAGACTATAAATGATGCAGTAGTGACTGGGGAACAAGAAGCAGGACTATACAAATTGAAGGGCGAACTAGAACAAGCCTTGGTCCATGACTTAGTAGAGCCAAATGAACTTTGGCATAGAAGGCTTACACATGTGCACTATAGAGCACTACCACTTGTGAGAAAAGTTGTTGAAGGTCTTCCAGAAATACAAACAAAACATGATGGTGTCAGTAAAGGATGTGCAAAAGGAAAGAACACAAAGAATACATTTCCAAGTAACGCAAGCAAGGAAAAAAGGATCTTGGAAATCATCCACTCCGATGTATGTGGTCCGATGTCATCCAGTTCATTGAGTGGGTATGTATAATATGATGATTTTTCTAGGAAGACATGGATATACTTCTTGAAGAACAAAGATGAAGTATTCAACAAGTTCAAGGAATTCAAAGCCTTGATTGAGAACCACACAAATAATAAGATTAAAACCTTTTGATCAGACAATGGCGAAGAATTCACATCAAATGAATTCAAAGAGTTATGTAGAGATTCAGGGATTAAGATGGAGTTGACCACTCCATATAATCCACAACAGAATGGGGTTGTAGAAATGAAGAATAGAATGATCATGTAAGCTGCAAAGGAAATGCTTCATGATCAAGATCTTTCCATGCATCTATGGGCAGAAGTTGCCAGGACAATGGTGTATGTATAGAAACGTACTCCACATAGAGTACTCGAGAACAATAAACTTGAAGAAGTATTTTTTGGCAATAAACTAGAGGTCAGACATCTCAGAATATTCGACTGTACGGTATACATACACATTCCAAAAGAAAAGAGGAGAAAGTTAGACCCTTCTGGAAAGAAGGGTATATTTGTGGGATATAGTGATAGCTTGAAAGCTTACAAGATATACTTCCTAGGATTCAAGAATATCAACATTAGCAGAGATCTAACATTCGATGAAGACTCAGCTTACAACAAATCTAGAAAGAGACCAATTGAAGACTCTGAGGAAACAAAAGTACCCAGAATTCAAGATACAACTATGAACGATGCAAATCAAGATGAATATCGAGAAATAGAAGAATCCTAGGAACCTGTAGATCCACCCCAAGAGAAGAATCCTCACAAGAGGAAACTTGCGTGGGTACTAGAGTCTATCCAAGGTGTAGAAAGATATGGGGATCCAAAAGAAATGCATAGAGAGAGGAGAAGAACCAGGTTTTGCTCCGGTTATGTAGCCCTATTATGTGACATCATTGATAAAGAACCTTCCAACTATGAAGAAGTGGTAGAGAAGAAAGAATAGAAGGATGCTATGATTGAGGAGTACCAGTCGATCATGAAGAATGATGTTTGGGATGTTGTCCCTAGACCAGAGGGGAAGTCTGTTGTGACTTCCAAGTGGATCTGCAAAATCAAGCATGTTGCATATGGTAGCATAGTGAAATACAAAGCAAGATTTGTGGCTTGTGGTTTCTCCCAGAAAGAAGGAATAGATTATGAAGAAACTTTTGCACCTGTAGCTAGATACACTTCCATCAGATCAGTACTTGCTATGGATACTGTAATGAAATAGAAGATACACCAGATGGAAGTCAAGACTACTTTCTTGAATGGTGTAGTAGAAGAGGAAGTGTATGTGGAGCAGCCACTTGGTTTTGAGACACATGACACGGAGACTCATGAGTGTAAATTGAAGAAATCCTTGTACAGTTTGAAACAGGCACCCAAGACATGGTATGGTAGAATTGACAACTTCCTATCCAGTTAGGGCTTTACCAAGAGTAAAGCAGATTCCAACCTTTACTCCAAGGTTGAAGAAGGAAACCCAGTGATACTCCTACTGTACGTAGATGATCTATTTGTAACAGGTGTGTATGGGTTGATTTTTGATATGAAGAGGAAGCTTGCTACTGAGTTCAAGATGAAGGACTTGGGTATGATGCACTACTTTCCAGGAATAGAGGTGTGGCAGAGTGCAGATGGAATCTCCCTAGGATAAGGGAAGTATGCAATAGATATACTGAAGAGGTTTGGGATGATGGAATGCAAGGCCTGGACCACACCTATGGCATCGAACCTGAAGCTATTGAGTGATGCTTCATTAGAGACGGTTGATGCTATGATGTATCATGAGATGATTGGGTCCTTGATGTACCTGACGAATACAAGACCAGATATTTGCTTTGCTGTGAACACATTGATCTAGTTCTTGATGGATTTGAGACATGTTCAATTGATTGTTGTGAAGCATATTCTAAGGTACCTGAAGGGTACAATTGATTATGGGCTCAAGTATGAGGCAGATCAAAATATTAAACTGGAAGGTTATGTTAATTTAGATTGGGTAGGTAGTTCCATCGATAGGAAGAGAACTTCAGGGTGTTGCTTCAATATGGGATCAGGTGTGATCTCTTGGTTTAGCAAGAAGAAGTCTTACATGGCATTGAGTATAGCCAAAGCAAAGTATGTCATAACTTGTTCGACTAGTTGTGAGGCAGTGTGGATAAGGAAGCTACTATTTGATTTATTTGATATCCAGTTGGATGCTACTTGTATATACTGTGAAAACCAGAGTTGTGTGAAGTTATGAGAGAACTCGGTGTTCCATGACAAGTCGAAGAATATATAGATCAAATATCACTATATCAGGGATATGGTGCAGAGAGGAGTAGTGAAGCTCCAATATGTTGCGAAAAATGAGTAGATAGCTGACGTGTTGACCAAGCCATTAGCAAGAGTGAAGTTTGAGTACTTTAGGGAGAAGCTTGGTGTTCTCCAGATCGATGTTCCTTCCAAGAGGAAGTGATGAGTCTGTGAGCCCTTCTGACATGGTGGCAGGCGGGTTCTCCCATGGTTAGATGTAAGTGCGGATCCCTTCTAACATGGTGGTAGGCGGGTCCTCCCATGTTCATACGTAAGTACAGAGCCCTTATGACATGGTGGCAAGTGAGTCCTCCCATGTTTAGATGTAAGTGTAGATCCCTTCTAACATTGTGGTAGGTGGGTCCTCCCATGGTCAGATATAAGTGCAGAGCCCTTCTGACATGGTGGTAGGCGGGTCCTCCCATGGTCAGATATAAGTGCAAGAACCTTTCTAACCGGGTCAGATGTAAGTGTAGAGCCCTTCTGACATGGTAGTAGGAAGTTCCTCCCATGGTCAGATATAAGTGCAGAGCCTTTCCCCAGATGATAGAAGGTGTGTCCTATCACACCGATGGATGTAAGTGCAGAGCCTTTCTATGGATGGTAGATGGCATGTCCTACCATGCCAATAGATATAAGTGCTTAACCCTTCCTTGGATAGTAGATGGTGTGCCCTACTATGCCAGAGGATGTAAGTGTTGATCCTTTCTGACTAGGTTAGATATAAGTCCTGAGCCTTTCTGACCGAGTTAGATATAAGTTCTATGCCTTTCTCTAGATAGTAGATGGTGTGTCCTACTATGCTAGTAGATGTAAGTGATGAGCCTTTCCTTGGATGATAGATGGCGTTTCCTATCATTCCAGTGGATGTGAGTGCTGGGCCTTTTTAACATGGCTGTGGATGTGTTACTCCCATGGATAGATGTGAGTGTTGGGCATGCCTTTTTGACATGATGGTGGATGTGTTCCTCTCATGGTCAGATGTAAGTGATGGGTGGGCCTTTCTAACTAGTTTATATATAAGTGGTGAAGAATATGAATACCTACATGGAGGCTAGGCCTACAACCAACATGAAAAAGGGTTGGCTCTATAGAACTTCCTATGACGAGAAGAATTGAGAGATAACACCAGTTGATCGAGATAGTGGAAGCAGTGATGATGATGATGATCCAGACATGATCCAGAGAAGAAGACTTGTGCTGATGAATTGTGTCAAGAGAATAACTTCCTAGTTAAGAGGGAGTGTTGATGTATTTGTAACTTTGAAATGTACTCACTTATGTATTTCATATATTGTATTTCATTAGTCCCCGATGTTCCTATAGGGTGAATCAATAATGTAAACAAGTCATGTAAAGTCATAGAGGTTAACCCTCCTTGTTGATTAGGGGTTAAAGTCCCCGCAGTTGTTGGGCACTAGGATTATTAGAATCTCCTAGAGAATTCGGCCCTGGTAAGTTATTGTCAAGTCAGAAACTAGTATAAATAGAGAGTGAGACTCTCTATTTATCACACAGCCACTCACACTCAGTTGTAGCATATGAGTGAGAGAGAAGGAGCTGGGATAAGAGAGATAACAACAGTCAGAGATCATCTTACTGTCTTTGGGTTTTATTGTTGCCATTGGTTCCTATTCTATCTCTGAGGAAGTTGCGGGGTTTTCTCCTTTATGGTTTTCTTGAGGAAAATATTTGTGTCTATTTTCTCTTGTGATTGATTTCTATGCATGTTATTGTCTCAGATAACATCCTAAGATAATACTGTCTAATTGATAAAAATATAACATCTAATTCCATAAGAGCACAAGAATATTCAATAGTAATATGTTTCAAATAATATAATTCACATATGTTGAATTTTATGCAGGGATTGACAACAATAGAAGTCAATGTTATTATAAAAAAGTATGGAATATGCAAACAATGATCAATTGGTCCTTATCTCCTCTGGAGTGGTGTTGGGAGTTAATGGAAGGGGAAAAAATTTTTATAATACTATGAGGGATATAGTGGAAATAATCTACAGATGTCGTTTTCACTTACAATATAGAAACCAATCAAATGATTTGAAAAATAAGGCCATATGTAAACTACAAGAGGTTGTCCCAGAGCAATGGTCAATGTGATCTGTCAGACTTGCCATAGCAAAAACATACAACAACAAAAAATAATAACTCAAAAAGTAGTATTTCTAAACATGTTTATGTAGAAAATGTATCTATGAATACTACAAAACGTCATTCATCCAATAATTTTAATTTTGATTTTTTTTTCCATATCAATAGAAAAATAGTTTAATGTGATTTTACATTTCCAGGAAGTTTACAAAATTCCCAAAGGATGAACAAGGTGATATGTGAAATGTTCTAGTAGGGATGCCTAAGATATTAGATTCTGATAGGCAGATCTTGGGACAGAAATTGTCTTCACATAGATTGCACAAGAGAAAATAAGAGAAGAATAATTAAAGAAAAATATGAAAAACCTTCCATTAATGATTATTCACATTATGGGTGAATCTATAATACAACATCAATAAATAATTCAAATACCTACACAGGTAGTCAAATCTACCAACCTAGACATACTGTTATAGCGGATTTCACCACTCTAGGTGAATCACACTTTGTATGGCCTTCCCCTGTCCCACTGCAGACTCTTTAGACCCCATGGAACATATTTTATCCTTTGATGTTTCCGTGATCATCCCTAAAACTATATGAAAAATGATATACGCATATTTTTACCCGATAACCGTGTACATACATGGATCTGTCCCCGATAACCCTGTACATCGGGATGTGTGCAGAGTCCAAATCCTTTTGGATTTTTCCTTGACTTGCATCTGACTCACTCGACTGCTGGCCTTCCATATGCCTTGAGATCGCTCAGATTCGACCCTTCATTATCCCTTGTGAAGCTATATAAGGAACCCATTGGTACATTGAAGGCATATAGAGAGATTGAAGCAAAGAAACTATAGTCCATTGTTGCCAGAATTTATACTTGAGTTTGCATCCCTTTGTCCCTTGGAGCACTGTTGTGTTCTTCCCAAGCTTGCCTTTTGCTAGTAATCTTGCTATCGAGAGATGGAGGATTGAGGTGGTGGAGGCCCAAGTGGGGGATTCAGTTTCTCCGGTTCACAGACGTGCTGTCAAAGGTTGTATCTATCTTGTAATCTCTGATTTATATTAATAAGAACTATCTTTTCCTGTCCAATGATGTGTATTTGATTAATGTTGTATCCATTGGAATATGTCAAATGCTTTTACTTTATTGATGATATATATATGCTAAAATAGATATAACACCATGATATATAGTATGCTTGTATTGTTTACTTGTTGTTGAGGAAGTATTATATCAATTCAAGCTGAAGATTGGAAAGCTCAACGGGGATCTACTTCAACCGTCTGGAATAAGGTACGAGGTCTGATCCTTTAGTGTTAGACATTTTATTTCTATTGCATATTGGGAAATATTGATTTCTGGAGTCAAGTCTGTCTATTGTGGTACCCCAAGCCATAGGAATTTCTCTCCGTAATAGAATTGGCGACTCCGCTGGGGAGTTCCTAGTAGTTGTCCTTTGGGGGTGATTTTCTTGGCATTCAATGTATTTGAATTACTCTTTCTCTCTTGTTTCTGTGTCAGGTCTGGGGGCATGTATGCCTGGTAGAGTCTGATTGGAGTGAATTTTGTCTCAACCTACTTGTTTGCCTTGTTTTTATGCACATTTTCTTCCTGTACGTGGGTTTTTGATTTACAGTCGCATATACACGCGGGTTTACTGTGAACAGTCGCATATACCCTAGTTTTTTCCTTTTTGTGGAAGATTTTTGGTTGCTGGGTGAATGATGTTAGTTCCTGAGTCTCCTTTGGCATGCCTGAGTCTGTTTTGACCTCTATTTCTGACTGGAAATGTTTTTTTTAGCCTAATTTTTTTTTTTAGGAAAGTTCTTGTCATGGCATTTTCGATTTTTTGTTTGAGATTAGTGCATTAGAGTTCTTTTACCTTAGTGCTATGCTTGGATGCTTTTCATGTGTGCTTGCAGAGTCTGAGGGTGGTAGAATCATTCTTTTGCTTTTTGCATCTCTTATATTTTCAAAAAATCCAAAAACATTTGCTTATCATTATGCATTGCATTTTGCACTTTGCATTGTACTTGCACTAGATCTAGATTTGCTTTGGAGTACTAGTTAGAACTTCATATAGGAAAATTTGCATTCATCATTTGAAGAAGAATTGTGCATTTCATGTAGTATGCATACCCTGTTTACATGGACACAATGCATTTGCATTGATTGTTACGGTGTGCATTTTACTTCATGTTGCGTCATAACACCACTAGTTGCACGACCATATCCTATTTTTGAGTAATAAAGCCAACTAAAATCAATGCTAATTAAAATGAATTACACTCTTTTCTTTTCTAAGGTGCACCAACAAGCTTAGGTTTTAGGATCTTGGAATATTTCATTGTAAGTTAATTCTCCAAGATCACTAAATGACAACAACTAGGTGTCTGTCCAGGGAGTGTATGAAATCCTTGGTATAACCATCGTTCTCAGGATCCTCCTCTCAAAAGGGAGTTAAGAACGAGGTAGTGTGAGCGGTTATCAATTGGGATGAACCCTAGTCATAACTGAGTAGCACCGACGATATTTCCAGGATTGTATTCGTATGTGGGGGCTCTTTCAAGAGTTTCGGGCTTTTCTACCCTACCCATACAGTCAATCCTGCCTGCGACTGTCTACCTGAGATTTGATTATATTGAGGTGACCTTAGTGACCTTACCTAGGATATCGAGGGGGTACTTGTAGAGGTTATTCTGCATGTGTCCTGGCCAAGTTGGGGCCGGACAGCACAGTCGCTTTACGCGTTGAAGATGAGAGCCACTATAATTGGTTACACACCTTCGCTTGTAGTGTATGGGATTTTCGTGCCTCTCCTAGGTGAGACATACCTACTGCATTCGGGAGCTCACATATCCCCCCCTTGGTTTGCTTGTATTTTGGCTGTAGATTTTCTTAGGAGTGTGCTCTTTGTGCGCTAGATGGCCTTTGGGATCGTGGTTACTTGAGTATATTTATGCTCTCTTGAGTTTGGGTCCTTTTATTTTCGGCATGCCTGGTATTCTATCACCTATCCTTGGTCCTAGTATGGACCCTGGTGTCAGACTTGGGGGCATCACAACCTCGTACCATGCTCATAGATTTGGGAATGGTCATATTCCATCCTCTGCTCCAGTTGTGGAGGATTTTTATTCCTTTCGCTCAGTCTTTACACCAGTGGTCACCCTCATGGGGGTGGTAGTGGATGCGTGAATGTTGGGTCTACACCTTACTTTCCTTTTTATGTCCCATCGTTCACCGCATTGTTTCCTTTGGGAGCAATTGTCATGATCATTCCTCCCTATATCTTATAGTTTGGATTCTTTATTGACTATTTACTGTTTGTGGACTTATATGGTTGTCATGTAGGGTCCAGTTTTTGTACACTCTCTCTGAGGTTTCAACCTGTTCATGCCCATCACAGGTATTATGTATGAACTGGCATATAGGTTAGGATATCACATCCACTTGCACTTATGCATTGCCTTATGACCGTTCCATCTTAACCTTAGGTACGAACCCATTCCATGGTATCACAGAACCTTCATGCTGCTGTTAGAAGTGATATTATGTGAATGGTAGAGCTTTCCTATACATGGGTGTCCTAGTTAGATCCCTTTGCATTTGGTACCCATGCTGTGAGTCCTCTCTTAGGTCCGGGAGTTCCTTTTAGTCCCGCCATGTCCTTGATAAAGAGCTTCATACTCCTCTTGAACTTTATGCTGGCCATTTCCCTGGGACTCCCTTATGTCAAGTTGTGAATGCATTATCATGAGCTTTGCCTGCCTTATTGAGATTTATGCCGGGTCCCTTGACATTGCGTTTCAGCCATATAGCCCGAGCTTGTCTCATATCTAGCCATGCAGAGCCATTTTTATATCCTTCGCAGCTTGATTTCCCTTTTTATTGGGAGGGGATTTTCCCCCGAGTGTCGATATCCTACAGATGTATCCTTGCATTGAGCATAGGTATGTTCCACTAATTGGAACTAGTTTGTTTTCCCTAATGACACTCGTCTCCTCCTAGTTTGTAACTATAAAGCTAGTTTATACTTTTTTCAAGCTTTTCAAATAACTGAAAAAGTCCAGAAAAATAAAAAAACCAAAAATCTGGACAAGGAAAGATGTTATCTTTGGCAGCTGTCGAGTTGTGTCGCCTTCGAACAGAGCACTGTATATCACATCCATTGGTTGGGTTCTAGTTGACTTTAGGAGTTGTACTCATTTATCTCAGTTTATCTCCACTGACTGGTTAAGATTCCAGTCCCTATGGAGCCTCTGTTGATGCCTCCTATGTCATAGAGATGTCCCAGTTTGTATATCGATTCTATGCTGCCTTCATTCAATCACCATACACCGTTATGCTCTTGTTCGAAGGAAGTTGAAACCTGTGTCGGCCATTCCTCAGTTATCTTGACTTTGCATGTTGGCCATTCCCGGTACAGTTACTGGTTCATGCACCTTATGATCGAGTCCTTCCACATTAGACAGCTGTGCTGAGTACCTTGTGTTGGATGATGGGGGATGCCTTAATGCCCTCCTTCCAGCGGATTTCATCCCATCGATTTCGGATCATTTATTCTGGGATTGGAATCTAGAGTCCTTGTGAGTGCCTTGAGACTTGCAGTCATCAGTGACAGGTTCTCTCGCCATTGACAGTTTCTTGGGAATACATCAATGTCCCTTGATCGATGGATCCTCTCAAGTGTTCGACCTCAACACATCTATTCACACTTGTTAGTTTGCACTCTAGTACCTTGATTCCCATTTTCATTATCGGTGGGTAATCTCACGTCTGTTAATGGTATACATCAATGACCGGTAATCAGACGATGGACTACTATGTTCGACCTCGACACCTCTATTCGCATAGTAGGACATTTACTCGTAGCGGTTTGTGTAGAAGACTTTCCAGACTGGTGGCATCTCTTATATGCTACCTCCTTGATCGTGCCAGTAATCATGAGATTTCAGCTCTCGTTACTTGATACCAGTGTATGTCAAATATCTCCAGCCATTATGGAGATCTTGATCTATTGTATATCTTCAGCCATTATGGAGATCATGATCCTTTGTATATCTTCATCATGGAGATTCTGATCTATGTATATTGTACGTGGCGATGACCACATATGTGATATCATGATTATGCCTATTCATGGCCATTGTACTCTTATGTAGCCGGGACTACTATATGTACTTATAGTTATATGCAGAGTTGTATTATTGTACTATGCTGATTGGGTGGCTGGTATTCCATTTGGGATCCTTGATCACTCCACTTCTGGGATGGAATTGTAATGTATTTCGGCCATCATATGACTCCTCTGACCTCACACATTAGGGGGCATCTGTTATAGCGGATTTCACCACTCTAAATGAATCACACTTTGTATGGCCTTCCCCTGTCCCGCTGCAGACTATTTAGCCCCCATGGACCATCTTTTATCCTTTGATGTTTCCATGATCATCCCTAAAACTATATGAAAAATGATATACGCGGCTTTTTACCCGATAACCGCATACATACACGGATCTGTCCTCGATAACCGTGTACATCGGGATGTGTGCATAGTCCAAATCCTTTTGGAGTTTTCCTTGACTTGGATCCGACTCACTAGACTCTTGGCCTTCCATATGCCTTGAGATCGCTTGGATTCGACCCTTCATTATCCCTTGTGGAGCTATATAAGGAACCCCTTGGTACATTGAAGGCATATAGAGAGATTGAAGCAAAGAAACTATAGTCCATTGTTGCCAGAATTTATACTTGAGTTTGCATCCCTTTGTCCCTTGGAGCACTGTTGTGTTCTTCCCAAGCTTTCCTTTTGCTAGTAAGCTTGATATCGAGAGATGGAGGCTTGAGGTGGTGGAGGCCCAAGTGGGGGATTCAGTTTCTCCGGTTCGCAGACGTGCCGTCTGAGGTTGTATCTATCTTGTAATCTCTGATTTATATTAATAAGAACTATCTTTTCTTGTCCAATGATGTGTATTTGATTAATGTTGTATCCATTGGAATATGTCAAATGCTTTTACTTTATTGATGATATATATATGCTAGAATAGATCTAACACCATGATATATATATGCTAGAATAGATCTAACACCATGATATATAGTATGCTTGTATTGTTTACTTGTTGTTGAGGAAGTATTATATCAATTCAAGCTGAAGATTGGAAAGCTCAATGGGGATCTACTTCAACCGTCCAGAATAAGGTACGAGGTCTGATCCTTTAGTGTTAGACATTTTATTTCTATTGCATATTGGGAAAGATTGATTTCTGGAGTCAAGTCTGTCTGTGGTGGTACCCCAAGCCATAGGAATTTCTCTCCGTAACACATACTCTAGAGCTAAATAGGAGTGGGAAAATCACCATTATAACTAACTCGTGCAATTATAGATCACTAAAATAGTTAATAACTAGTTACAATTAGTTACAATAAGTTAACTAAAGGGGGTAGGTGAACAAAGGTGCCTATATTCCCATGAATCATGCAAATTGATACTAGAGACACTGGAAGTGATCTAACTGATGGGGATCAGAGTTTAACTAAGGATAATTGATGACCTACTGGACACTACTGGTGGCACTCCGAGTGGGTTCCTATAAAATAGAGATTGATCCTTGGAGCTCAAAAATACATGCAAAAATGTGTAATACGTGGCATATATCCACTAGTTATTTCCCCCATGCACTGATGAAATGACGATACCTCCTAAGCTAGGGAATTTAATCAAATAGACTTTATGTGGCAAAGGAGACAAAGGGAGGATTAATGATAATCCTAACACCCCCTTTTAATCCTAACTTTGGACTAGCTGGGCCCTAGTAACTAATACCAAAGGTCACCCATTACATTCTAAACGCAAAAATTATTTGTCCATGAAAAATTGAGGGAAAAGGAAAATCCACATGGGGAAAATCCTTCCTAAAAAATGGACTGAGATACACCAAACGTAAACTGCTCCAAATCCAAGTAGGTGTGAACTTGATTAGATGTCTAGAGGGATATTCTTCTTGGGAAGAAGATGAATATACTCAATTTGATTAGGAATATATACAACTGCATAAGAGTTTATGGGATCATGTAAATCAACTGAGATAATCTGAAAAAAGACCAACAATGAGTGCTCATTCAACACGATATTGAAATCATGTTCAAATGAGTCTTAATGTGCTTGATACTTTGAACCATGTGAAGTACATTAAGCTCCAAAGGATAGGAGCATGCATTCATGTGAATGCAGGAGGTCTCCATCTTTTCTAGCACTGTGAGGAGATGAGCATGTGATCGAGCAGGAAGGAGGAGGATTGGGACCATGGAGAGTGAAAGATTGACCTCCATAATATGATATAGCTTCCAAAAATATCCATGAAATCACAAAATGTAATATCAGCAATTGATAATAATATACTGATATCGAATCCGCAACGACAATTTTGAAAGAGCCTTGAGGTGCTTGATTTTTTTCATAAAAACTGATGAGATCAGTTACAAGCATAACTGATAGGGCTTGAATCTCTGAATTCGAAGCAATTATGGTGAGAGAATAAATGCAAAGTTCTTCAATAGTGGAGGTTTGAATCTCCTCTTATGGAGTAGCTGCATGAAAATGCAAGACATCAAATTTCTCAAAAAAATTGAGAGCAACAACAAAATGAGTCTGGTTTTGAATTGAATCAGTTGAATAATGAATGGGATGGAAGGAGAGTTCTTCAACAATGGAGGTTCGAATCTCCTCTTCTGGAGTAGCTACATGAAAACATGAGACATGAAATTTCTCAAAAGTTTTGAGAGAAGCAGTAGAATGAGTATGGTTTCGAATTGAATTTGTTAAAGACTCATCATTTCTTCAGCTTGCAGAACTTCATATTCTTGAGAAATAATGGAGGCTGGAAGAACTTGAAAGGAGATGTCAGATGCCCTCTCCCAATGATTTGCACTAATATTTAGTTTGGAGAAATGCTTTGTCCAATCTGGACCAAATTTCACTTGGGAATTCAACAACATCAATGAGATAGCACATCCTAGGAGGAATGGCTAGACACATGGCTCCATATGCTCTGTCACAATTATTGAACCAAATATATTTCTCATCATCGATTATGGCATTGCCATAGCTCCAATAGACACATCAAATATCTCATGGCTTTTGAGATATGCAACCAACTTCAATTTCCACTCAACAAAATTGAAAGGTGATAAAGGAGGAATTGATATCAAATCCATATTGAATTTGTACAATATAAATTTGCTGGTGAAAAATATTAAACAAATTATAGCATATCCAACGATTTAATTGTCAGCCCGGAGAGATTGTAAAATTAGAAGCACAAGCAATATATATGCAGGATCAAAGTGATACTAACATATTCTACAACTAAAATTGAATCTAATTTATGAAAACTAGAAATTGTATGAAAATAAATCTAACCTAAGAAAGCATGAAATTGCATAAATTAAACTTGGTAAAGAAAGACTGAAATTAAACAAGGGCAATATAATCTATAACAAAAAGCATGCAACAAATTATAAATAGATGTGAGCTCACAACAAATCTATACTAACAATTCATAAGAAAGAAATCACTGAAAATATATGTTAACAATTCATAATAAAGAAATCACTGAAAAATAACTGAAAATCTATGTTAACATTTCATAAGAAAGAAATCACTGAAAATCTATATTAACAATTCATAAGAAAGAAACCCAAATTAACATAAGAGAGAATAAATTGATTTGCATTAAAACATCATCTCCATTACATAACAATAAAAAATCCACTATATGACTAACTCTCAAAAGACAGAAACTATTTCTCTACTTGCACACCACTAGAGAGGCCTCCTCCAAAATGAGGAGAGAGCCCTCCTATTTATACATGAATTCAAGATAAACTACTCATAATTACCATCCATTTTCCTCTCAACTTATCCCTCAAGATCCTCCAACATACCCACTTTTCTCTCAACTTATCCCTTCAAATCCTCCAACAAATATGGGATGAGATATTCTCTCCATATTTCCATAATCCTCTCCTTCAAATTATCTTGGATTATCTCCTTTAAATCTTGAAAAGATGGAGAAAACATTCGGGAGGATTTGGATTACTCCTTGGTTGAAAGCTTCAAATATCCCTACATTACAAATCTCACACAAATATTTGAGATATATATCAAAAATATATTAATTTCTAATATTTAATCAAGAATTCTTTTAAAAATACTTAAAACAAATAATTTGGAAAATGGTAATATAAACCCATATGTATTATGAAAGTGGTGGATATTAATGGTTTTATGGAAGGATAAAATAGGAATAAAGGTGACAAATGGTATATCAAAGATGAATAAAATGTGGTATTTTTGTGACCAAACATTCTCCCCAACTTAACTTGTTGCATGTCTTCATTCAACTATGCATTGATTCTCTTTAAAACTTTTGGCTTTGTAGCTGGGATTTACATGATGATGGTATGTAACAGTAAATCATTCCATGATTTGAAATGCATGAGTGGAAGCGATTTCCCTTATGGTTGGTTCTTGTGTGACAAACATAAGTATAACAAATGTTGGTTCTTGTGTTAACAACATTCGTTCGTTTACTTGTATTTTTGCTGCAATACATAAGATTTTAAAAGTATACATGCATTGGAAATGATGAACCATCAATTTACATTAGAAATCCCTTTCTTCATATTATGAATCATGCAAATATATATAACGATGTTTACAAAGCATAGTTTGGGAAAGACATGTTGGTTAATGGTAAATGAGATGATGAATATGTAAAATGGTAATGAATAGCCCCCCACCTCCCCCAAAAAAACTTAATATGTATTATGTTTATGAAAAGGATAAAGGTAACGTAGTGAGGAAATTTTTCAAATTTATTTATTTCTAGCATTCAAGGAATTGCATGATTAAACATTAGAGAAGAACATACCTTCACTTACCCAAAAATCTTATGAACTATGCAATAAGAATGTGGTTGCTGCTGTTGGATCATAGAATGTGAAGTGAAGGAACCTGAAATGCTGGTTGGTTGGATGAAGTAAAAGATGAGAGCTGAAAGTAGAACCCTGGTACTCTCAAATGGCTAGAAGTATGATGTAAAACTATTGATGATGTCATGAGAGGCAGATAGTATTCACCTGCTACAAAACCCGACGGTACAATTCTTACCATGTGAATAAATGTGTCAATGGCGAGCATGGAAAGAAGTCATTGGATTACTGACCATTGATGAATGTCATTAACCAATGCGAAGAAAAATCACCATTGATGTCAATGAGTGCCAAGGTACCTAAGTATATCGTGCAAAGCGAGAATAAATGAGCTGATGTCGAGCCACTTGCAAGATCTAACGATCAAGGGACATTGATGTATTCCCATGATTGTTAGCGAGAGAAATTGCCGTTAAGGTATGCAAGCCTCAAGGTACTAAAAATGAACTCTAGTATCTATCCCAGATAGGGTGCTGAGGTCGATGGGGCAAGACTTGTTGAAAGGTGGGCCTTAAAGAATCCCACATCAGTCAACACGAGTTGTACATAATGAGTGGTAGGACTATAAATAAAATATCTCACAGCCAAACAATTTTTATGGCAAGGGAAACAAAGCAATGTAGTCATGGAAAGGGAGCTGAATGGTGTTATTCATAAGGAAAAAGAAGATGAACTAAAAACGAGGAAAATGTGTGTGACTCAAAAAGGTAGACATGTATGAAGTCACGCTGTATAAGGCAGTGAAAAAGTAGACTCTAACATGGATGACGAATAAGCTTGGAAGGAAAAAGGGTAAGTAATCATGACATGGCGTAATTGGTTTCTAAAAGGATTCTTTTTTGCAGCAAAATGTCATGACATACCATGGGGCATTCACCTTGTTGAGCAATATCTTATCACATTCATTCATAAAGGGGGGGGGGGGTTAATTACGAAAAATAAGTTCAATATATTGTAGGTATTGGGGGGTATAAAAAGGGGTTTCTATTAGAAATAAGGAATATAACGTAAAAATAGGGTTTTTAAAATTGGGAACATGTATTGGGAGGGGGGCTCAGCAAAACGAATTTTATAGGTAATTATCAATATCTAGTGAAATAAGGGGTATTATTTAATATCCCATGAATGAAGGCGCTATGACATGGTTTCATTGAGTGAAGATCCCGTGTGACATACATAGTGGAAACTCAACTTATTAAAGCTTTTAATAAAACATTTTTCTGAAAATTTTCTGTGATTCTAGAAATGCCATTTGTTCGTCTTTGAGCCTACAAAAAGATTAGCATTTTTTTGGAACAAACTTGTGAGAGCATTGAAAATATAGGAAAATATGTGCTTAACGAACCAAGTCGAAGAGAATAAATAAAATGCTTTTATACCTGAAAGTAGCAACCCTTCTTGTCAAAACCTATTTTTGAGTGACTTGTAAAAACAAGTTAGCGCAACAAACATAAAATTTGAGAAGATTCCAAGTTCATTTATAATTTATAATTTTATGATTTTATTTGTTATCTAATGCTTTTTATTTATTTATATATGTTTTAGATTTTAATTTTATTTTATTTTTATTTTTGTATTGTTATCATAACCGTCTTATTATTATTGCTAAATTGTTATATATATATATATATATTTATATATTTATATATTTATTTATTTATTGTAAATTGTTTGTAATTTTTTAATTTAATTTTGTTTGAGAACAAAATATATTTTGTATATATATTTATTTTATATATATATATAAACTAATTTAATTTTATAACTTTCTAATTGTTTTATGTTTTTCCTCCTTTACAATAAAATAAAACAAAAACAAAGTATTATTAATTCAGTTTTATGTTATGTAGTATTTTATTTTATTTACTTTTTAAATTTATATTATTTTTTAATATTTTTATTTTTATTTGTATGTGTTTTTTTTCTAACGTTTTTAATTGTTTTGCAATAAAAATAATTTGGAAAAAGAAAAACAGAGTTTTTACATCTTTTTACAAAGATTAATGCGTCCTTATGTAATGATTGAGCAATAGAGAGAGAGGGTCGACCCTTTTAGTGGTCGACCCCTCTAAAAATGTACTATTTTAATGATCTAGAATAGAGAAGCGTGTGGAAACAAGCGATTTTTTATGATAAGTTTAGTTGTTTCAATGACCATGCGGATACCCGTTTGAATGATCATGCGGTTGGAGGCCTAGAATGAATGACTGAATGAGTCTTTACTTTTTAAATAGAACTACATTCCAAATGGCATGGCTTATATGAAAATCATAATAAGTTGGAACAAACACCTACCTCCTCTAAACTGAAGATGTTCCAGGTCCCACTGTGCAAAAATAAAAATCAAGAAGAAGGCTTATATCATTCAACTCGTAGGCTCGGGCATGCATTACCAAAATTCACTTCTTACCTTTCAATCCCATAGATAAGCACACAACCCTTTCTAACACTGACTTTAAAGGAAATTGGCATAGGGCTAGTAAAGGAGCATCGGAGCAGGTAATTCAACATTATGATTATCTATATGAACACCGAAGTTTTTTTTGTACAAAATCCATGTGAATAGCATTTGTTTATAAATTTGAGCTATAATTACATTGGTAATTAGAAAGAACAAATTGTCTCTTCAGGTATTGATATATTTATGTGTTTTGGCTTGTAACTATTTATGACCACAGATCCTTGAACTCTGCAACTACACGACAGATATGAGAAATAAGGTACACTCTGTGATTGATAAGTTTGCAGAATGTGGACTTCGGTCCCTTACTATGGCCAGCTAGGTATGCCATCAAACTGATGTAACTCACAACCATGTTACACTTTATTTGAGTTTTTTATTCTTCATCTAGAAATAGAAAGTAATATAACGAAATCATTAAACACAATCCTAAACATTGCAACAAGTTCCTGAGATGAAAAAGGAAAGACCTGGAGGTCTGTGGCAATTTGCGATTCAATATCTATTCGATTTCGAAGTTTAGAATGGGTTGGTTTTAAGTTAACCAGATCAAAAACTCATGAAAGTTGTACCCATGGAGTCTATTTTTCTGATGTGTAGGCTAATCCATCATTTTGTAGAGCTTAGCATACCATGAATATGCTTTCTCTGAGGTGATTTACAGTTTTCTCATCTATTTTGTGTAGTTACATCAGTTCACTCTAAATTTGTAGTGGCATTATTGCAGTGGGTTTATTATCCTTCGTGTTGAAATCCGATGATGGACTCATATACTCTTTGCGTGATACTTGGAACATGCTTGTAAGCTCACAAAACTATCTATCCAGTGCTTAAAGGCAAAGCAAGCCTCCAAAGAGTGATCAATCGCAAACCATGATTGTATGGAAAACAACAAAGTGAAAGAATGAATAGAAAAACTAATGTAATGAAAATTTCCAATGTGTCTCCTCACATGGGTAAGTGCAATAACAATTACTGAATACTTAAAATCCTTTGCAGCCAGATCTGAAACTCATAATCAATTGTTTGAGTTTCTAGACCCTCAAACAACAACAAACCCGTTCCCCATGAAAAAAATGGTAGTACCCGCCCAACAACCACTGATTCCTTCTAGAGAGAGAAGAGAGAGGTGCCAATCCATCTATCTTTATTTTCCTCATGAAGCCAGATCGTGAACCTATATAGTAACCCCAGCTAGCTCCCATGTTGAATTAAAGAAAAGCATTCTATATGCTAATTTTAAAAACAAAAACTAAAACCTACCTATACTTTAATTAGAATTTGCAATCATTTACGTGTAGAGAAATTTCCAGTGTCACCATACATGTAAAAGTAGTAAAAGAATGCTTACATACGATTTTACAAAATGAAATCTAATATATTAATAAATATATGAAATTAGGTATTGTAGATGTAAATTAACAAAATAAAAACAAAAACAAAACTGATCTAACCTAATACTTGGAACCATTGTTCGATGCAGCTTTCATTTGCTTGATATTCTTCATGATTTTGATCACCCGAGATTCCTTCTTCCTCCCTTTCAATCTTCAGTTTGAATAGGTGTTCCTCATCTGGTATGCATGATTCTTCAAATGTCCATTCTTCGTTGTTTGTGTCAGGAGGAGTAATTACATCTTTGGCTGCTATCAAGATCTCCTCTTCTTCTTTTTTTAACAGAAATGTAAAAGAGATATATATAAAAGTAGTTGTGCACAGCCATTCAATACAAACAAGGTGAACCAGAGTATCTGTGCTTAACAGAGATGCAACACAAAGGGGTTATCCACTGAGTTTTCCTAAGCACTTCAAAATGAGTCTGTTCAAAACTTTTAAAGCCGGGGGTTGTATAAACCCTTAGATACTGATTGCATAAGAAAAGACAGAAAAACATTTAAACAGAGCTAAAAATAAAACTAAGGATTGCCTCTTGGCTGTAAGACTGATTCCTCCTCCATTGGAAGCATGACATCATCAGAGGCTGCATGGAATCGGCTGTTCTGATTCATGGAGATGAATTTCTGGAGGTCCTCTTGAATCCTGTCAACCTTTCCCAATAATTCACGAAGACTACTCTCGTTGTCGTCAATGCGTGAATCGTGATTACTGATCTGGAGCGAGGTGTAACTGACTGTGTCCTCCATCTTTTTAACCACCTGATCCATATCTCTGTTGTCCATTACGCTGATGGAAAGCAGCTCGTACAGATGCCTTAAGTTCTTCTTGATGTCCATAAGCCCCGCACTTTCACCATCCTGGGCCATTTCGCCAGCTTCTGTCAATAAAGAGATACGGGAAAACTGATTCTGTATAGAAGGAACAGGACTTGAAAGGGAAAAAGAGCTATTAAAGTAGGCTCGAAGCATAAGAAGCTCCTTGAACAATAGAAACCCTTTCTTCCACAAGCCAAGGTTCCCACGTCTCCCTCTTTCCATCCTGTGCACCTACAACCGATGACCAAGCTATTTCCCCAATTGCCGAAGAGATAGCCTGAACTAAAAGAAGCTGTCTGCGAAACTGAGAGGGAAATACACAAGCACAGGGAGAAGGCTGCAAGAGCCACCCTTTCTTTCACGACTGAACGAATAAAGGGAAGGGCCTGCCACGGGAGACCTTGAAAACTCCCTTCTCCTATGCCTGAAATGATATACAGAAGAAAATGCAGGGCATCAAATGATCCAGGGCCGGGAAAGGATAAGGAGTGAGGAAACATATAGCTTCCAATAGAAGCCATAAGGGAAGCCGAATTGAAGTCTTGAGCGTGCGAGGGGGAAATTCTTAACTCCCCGAAAATAAGTGCTTTTAATACCAGAGCATTCGAGAGAGGAGGGTGCCAGCGAAGGGACCACGCGGCAGTGGAAGAAGGAGAGGGAGGACAAAGCAATAAAGGAGATAAGACGGTGAAGAAAAGGGCTTTGAAGGTCGAGAGGGGGATATAAGGCATGGAAAATGAAATAAGAAAGGAGGGGGGGAGAAGGATAAGGGGGGTTCCAAACAAGCCCAAGAGGAAGGGGAAGAGAGATGAAAAAAGGGAGAGAAAGGAGGGATAAGGGGAAGCGGACGAAGAAGGGGAGAAGGATGAAGCAAGGAGACAAGGAATGAAATGAGAGGGAGACTGACTCTATTTTCCATGGATTTGTATATTGAAGGGACGGAAAGGGGGCTTCTAGCGCCACAAATTAGGGGATAAACTTGAGAATAGGGCAATTTCCATCCTGACTATATTGTCCTTGTGAGAGAGAAACTCCCCCATTAGCCAGACTATCAGCAGCTGAATTATTGTGTCGAAGGATATGATATGCTTCATAGCCACTGGACATAAGAATCTCGGCTTTTTCATAAAGACGCCGACATTTGACAGCTCCCTCATTGTATCCATTAATTAATTTATAGATGACATGCCTAGAATCCCCAATAATCAAGGCCTTACGAATTTTCTTAACTTTGAGAATCTGGAGGCTCTGAATAAGAGCCATCCACTCAGATTCATTGTTGGATCTGATGCCGATCCCCCAATCAAATGTATGTTCCACATGTCCTTCGGGATTCAGGAGAATCCCCCCCGCACCTGCCTCCCCAAGATCTCCTCTTCTTGAGAAGAAGAGATCCCGGCTTTTGCTAGGATCTGGGTGAGATGCTTTAGGGTTATGCTCATCCTAAAATCATTTTACTAAAATCAAATCGAATGCTAAAAAGAAAAAAAAGAAAAATGAGTATATGACAAATGCAAAAAACAGTACGAAATGAGTTAGTACAAAACGAGTGCAAAAACAAAAATAAAAAGTGCACAAAAATCAGTAAAAAAAACAAAAATGAATAGATACAAAGTTAAAAGCACATTAGTATGAAATAAATGCTAGCCCAAAAATAAAAGCAATCCAAACTTTACATGACAAAAATGAAAAGGAAAAATTTGCATAAAATAAACTCACATTTGCAGAAAATAAAAGAACACTTTTGCAAGAAAAGGTAAATACTTTGCAGAAAAGTAAACACTCTTGTGTGAACAAAGGAACAACAAGGCTTTGGGGTACCCCAATATAGTGGATGTGTAGGTTCTTACCTATTGTCTTACCATTCTCCCATCCCCCTTGCTATGTAATAAAAAATGAACTATCTACCTATCTAAACTCTGATCCCTTTTAGCACCTCCCCGACAACGACGCCAAAATGTTGGTGAAAAATATTAAACAAATTATAACATATCCAACGATTTAATTGTCAACCCGGAGAGATTGTAAACTTAGAAGTGCAAACAACATATATGCAGGATCGAAGTGATACTAACCTATTCTACAACTGAAATTGAATCTAATTTATGAAAACAAGAAATTGTATGAAAATAAATGTAACATAAGAAAGCATGAAATTGCATAAATTAAACTTGGTAAAGAAAGACTAAAATTAAACAAGAGAAACCTAATCTATAACAAAAAGCATGTAACAAATTATAAATAGATGTGAGCTCACGACAAATCTATACTAACAATTTACAAGAAAGAAATCACTGAAAATCTATGTTAACAATTCATAAGAAAGAAATCACTAAAAATATATATTAACAATTCATAAGAAAGAAACCCAAATTAACATAAGAGAGAATAAAAGGATTTGCATTAAATAATCATCTCCATTACATAACAATAAAAAATCCACTCTATGACTAATTCTCAAAAGACAGAAACTATTTCTCTACTTCCACGCCACTAGAGAGGCCTCCTCCAAAATCAGGAGAGAGCCCTCTTATTTATACATGAATTCAAGATAAACTACTCATAATTACAATCCACTTTCCTCTCAACATATCCTTCAAAATCCTCCAACATACTCACTTTTCTCTCAACTTATCCCTTCAAATTATCCAACAAATATGGGATGAGATATTCTGTCCATATTTCCATAATCCTCTCCTTGAAATTAGCTTGGATTATCTCCTTTAAATCTTGAAAAGATGAAGAAAATAATTGGGAATATTTGTAATACTCCTTGGTTGAAAGCTTCAAATATCCTTACATTACAAATCTCACACAAATATTTGAGATATATATGAAAAATATATTAATTTCTAATATTTAATCAAGAATTCTCTTAAAAATACTTAAAACAAATAATTTGGAAAATGTTAATATAAACCTATATGTATTATGAAAGTCGTGGATATTAATGGTTTTATGGAAGGATAAAATAGGAATAAAGGTGACAAATGGTATATGAAAGATAAATAAAATCTGGTATTTTTGCCACCAAAAAAGGTTTCTACAATTTTCTTTTTCAAATTCAGGAACAAATTTGAGTCCAATAAGTTCTGCATGTAAATCAAATCATGTATGTAAGCTTAAAAAAAAACTCAAAAACATGATTGATGTCATGTTGTCAATTCAATCACAACTTCTTCTATAGTCAACATAATCAAATTTCATTGAGGACCCATTTGAGACATCGAAGAGATCTTTCATATCATATAATGAACATTTCCTATCTCATCCCATGGAGTGAGAAATATCAAGCTGAAATAGAGGGTACGGATGGACGTGAAATGTTGCAAAGCTCCAATATTCAATTGAAAATATCTCTCAAACCAAAGACTCAAATTGAATTCCGTGAAAAACCCATTTTAGATCACGAAAGGACCTTTCAAAAAAGGAATGGTAGGACCTCTAAGATTATTTGTAAAGGTCATAGTACCTCTTCAAAGTTGGCTGAGATTTTCATTTTTTGTTGTTGAATTGTACTTGCACAAAAATAGAAAGAAATTTTTTGTTATAGCCTGACCAAGCTCTGATATCATATTAGATTATGACAGGCAGATTTTGGGACAAAAATGGTCTTCACATCGATTGCACAAGAGAAAATAAGAGAAGAATAATTGAAGAAAAATATGAGAAATCTTCCATTAATGATTATTCACATTATGGGTGAATATATATTACACCCTCAATGAATAATTCAAATACCTACATAGGTAGTTGAATATACCAACCTACACAGTCTCTAGAGCTAAATAGGAGCGGGAAAATCACCATTATAGCTAACTAGTGCAACTGCAGATTATTAAAATAGTTAATAACCAGTTACAGTCAGTTAACTGAAGGGGGTAGGTGAATAAAGGCACCTATATTCCCATGAATCATGCAAAATAGCGCTAGAGACATTGGAAGTGATCTAACTGATGGGGATCAAAGTTTAACTAAGGATAATTGATGACCTACTAGAATCAACTGCTGGACACTGCTGGTGGCACTTCGAGTGGGTTCCTATAAAATAGGGATTGATCCTTAGAGCTCCAAAATGCATGCAGACAGGTGTAGTAAGTGGCATATTTCCACTAGTTATGTCCCCCATGCACTGGTGAAGTGATGAGACCTCCTAAGCTAGGTAATCTAATCAAATATACTTTATGTGGTCAAAGGATAAAAGGGGAGGATTAATAATATTCCTAACACAAGAAAGTGTACAAGGAGATGGTCAAGGAAATGGACATTATTGCATAGCATGAGGAGCCATCTCAACAAAAAGGTGATTCAAATGTATGATATCAATGATTTTTAGGATCATGTACATATCATTAATTAATTCAACATTAGACATTAATTTTCAATTGTTTTGTTGCAGAAAAGAAAAAAAATGGAACCCATTCAACACACAAAACCAGATGACAAGGAAGAAAAGGGTCCATAGCAAATTTTGTGAGTATCTGTGATTTCCTTAAAAGAAATGAAGATTTCGTAGTGGTTCTGATTTGTATATTTAATTTTTTGTGTTTCCACTGACAATTCTTAGATGTGTTGAAAGAGGTATCACATATAAAGAGGAGCCATCAGAAGAATTGATTAACATTGGGTTAAGCAAAGGTTGTGAGTATATGTTGGCGTATCAAAAAATAATTTTAGAATTTGTAAGCTACATCTATTTTTTTTTTGTAATTTAGATTATGTCCTTCTATTTCTTTCGAAAAAAAAATTTCAAATATCATCATAAACTGAGCCCTCCAAAAAGAGGGAAAACAGGCTCGAAGAGTTTGAGATTGTCAGATCCCTCCTAACAGAGGGAAAAGAGGATGGGAAATAAGTAAAACATTGGAGTTATTCCTCTGAAAGAGACTAAGCTAAACCATTTACAAATAGAGTTGATTTGCACTATTCTATTTGTTTTTCATTTGACAAAAAGAGAAAACTATCTACCAAGAGAAAACATAAACTAGCATATTTCAGGCTTGACCTCTGAACTGGAGGGGATATGCTTACTGCTGCTGGTCAACATGATTCCTAGGTGCTTGGAAATTTTCCATACGTGAGCTGTGATATCGTCGAGCTGTAGCAGAATATCTCGATGAGCTTCTCCTCGCTCAATATGCGTGTTTCCCATGAGGTACTTTTGCAACCATGCAATGTTCATCGTATTCAATTGTTGGGAGAATCTACCACGAGAGTAACCAGGATCCAAGAGTAAAAATTCAAACTCTGATCGAGCTTCCTCATCCGAGATGCAACCCCGAGCGATTTTGGCCTCATCTTCCACTTCTGCAATTTCATTTCTGTCATTTTTTGAAATTTGATGTTTATACAGTCAATCAGTGTGCACTATGCTTCGCATGGCATGGGTGGGAGGGGAAGGATGATTAGAGGAAGGGCCGACAGACCCAGGGTTCCTTCTTTGGTAAATTATCTTCTACAAAGGAATCATGCCCAATGATTTCAGAATATGCACAGAGTCGGTCCAAAGGAGGAACATAGACAGGAACATGTTGAGTGCATAGAGATTAGAGTCTAGGCTAAGCTTGCATGGAGCAGAGGAAGGTTTTCTAGTCATGAGCCAACATCAAGAGGGTTTAAATCCCCCGTGATCCAATAGTAACACTAAGAACCCGTACCCACAAAGCGTAAAAATCTTAACCCATAGGATGGGATGAGCACAAAGCAAGAAAAAAGAGCCAAATCTTAACAAAATAATGAAATAACCTTGCTTCCCAGAAATCCAACCTGAGAAATTCATGAAGGAGCTTCCTTCTTTTGTAGGATGAACGATGAGCTTGACCGTCTTCCATCCGCCACCTTGCGTAATGAGGAGCCAACTCCTCAATGAACCATTAAATGCATGAGTGTTCATCATTGTAGAAGGAGATAAGTACATCTCACATGCTTTCCAGATTATGCACGATATCTTCCTTGGCACGACGCTCTAGAACATGGAAATGAGTATGGGAGGTAACATTGAGCAGGTGATCAAACATGGAAGGAGCCGACATCTTTCTTATCAAGGTTGGATGGTATGTTAAGGTGGCAGCATGGGCACCCTAAGGGCTGGCCACGTGCCCCTCAAGAATCCCACCATCTGCCATCTTTTGCACTCACGGTGGGGATAAGTTACATCTATGTTGTTTTAATTCTCTCATCTTATAATTGATAGAAAAACATAAATAATTTATATTAAATATATGATTTATGACGGGGTATAAAACTTACAAGAAACAAAGTATGGAGTGGAGCCAACAATAGACTTGCTGATAGAAGGCATGAGATTTGGTTTTGAAAGGATGTGTATCAGTCATGACTCAATGCTTTCTATGGTACACCACTTTTCAATTTACATTCATGTATAATATCTATTTTATCTCTCATTATTCCCAACAATGTAGAATATACATTCGGTACACTTTATTTTTATGTTTGCATATGGAAGCTGAAGAAGAAGAAAACAAGGGATCCAATCAATAAAACGTTAGAACAAATAACCCAATTGATGCAAGTGGCTCAAGCACAGTTCCAATGAAGAATGATGATCCATATTTATTTTGATGTTAATGCAAGTTGTCATAGCTTGCTGTATATTTTGAAATAATTTTCTGTGAAAATCATACATTTTGTAACATTTGCAATGAATAATGATGATCCATATTTAATTTTAATGTCAATGCAAGCTGTTGTAGCTTGTTGTATATTTTGAAATAATTTTCTATGAAAATCAGACATTTTGTGTAATAATGTATTGGACATAGCATGCGAACTGAAAAACAACGAAAGTGTAACAATTACATACATGTTGACATTTTGATTATTGTTTTTTCTATGTTGTCCTATTTTGTATGACAAAGTCACTCTTATCGATATATAATAAAATACATTTTTTTATTCTATTGCATTCTTGAATGTATAGTCAAATGTTACATGTGAAACAATATATTGGTAATTAAATGTATGGATGATTAAATATTACAATAGTTGCTTGCATCTATGATATATGAAATTATTCCAAACAAACACAATAATTAAAATTGAAATGAATAGTACTATAAAAAATGTTTCTATTTCAAATGAATAATGGAATAAAAAATAAAAATTATAACATATATATATATATATATATATATATATATATATATATATAATTCCAATACCAGTAACCACTATTTGAAGAATCATATTCGATGCTTTTGATAATCGATGACGCACCAATGCGTCTACATGAAAACTTCACATCGGTGTGTTTATGTAAATTAAATGCATCATTAAATATTAAAATTAAGATTCCCACATGTCAGATGGTTTTTCCAATGTGTTTTCATATGTTTTTTGCATCGACACATGTCAATGGTTTGTATGCACTGAGAATTATAAAATTTTACGTGCCCTAGTGCTTGTTTTGTGTAGAAGTGCCTCAATGCCTCCTATTTGTTCAAATCCATCAGGTGATTTTGATAGTTTGTAAGCACTGATGCATTTGACAATGAAACACCTCGATGTGCTTGGGTAAATGGAAAACACCGGTAAAGTTTAAAAATATAAAAAAAATGTCCAGTGTGGATGATGTAACATATCACATCGGTGCATTTGTGATATATGCAAGCATCGATGCATGTAATCTATACATAAGAACCATTGATGAGAGATAAATTCAGGTATTTATGATGCTCGTTTTATTTGAATGCAATGGTGTAGATTATTTACATTGTACAGTCGCATTGGTGCATTTTGTTATGTAACACATTAATGTGCTTAATTTAAATGAAGCACACCGATAAAAAAAATCCACTAAAACATCCGGTCACCGAGTTGTTTTTAGTTATAAAATGTATCCATAATAAACTCCGTTAAAACATCCACTCCCATTGGAGAAGGTTGTAGCAAAGGTTTTTTTGACATTTTTTTGCCAATCTTGTAACACTAAAAGCCTCTGCTATAGGCTCTTTTCCTTGTATTAGAATGTACCAACACTCAATAACCCCACATACTTCATGAGGGGAGATGAAAGCAATCATAATGCCCAATGTGTGATATCAAAGAAAGGAGTCTGAGATGAAGCCTCCGCACGAGGGGAAATTATAACACGTATAATGTCTTGAGGAATTTCCAAGGGCCAAGTGCTCTTTTTCAAACAATGCACGCGATGGCACTATTTAATGTAAGTAATTAACACATACAATGGGAAAATTGCTATGGTATCCACCTTCTATGGGGAGAATCATTTATTTGAATAAAAATGCCATTTTCCAAATTAGCCCCTTGGTTTCCAATGTGTTGACAAGAGTATTATTTTTCCTTCTAACATGCATTAGGCTCAATTTATTAATCTCCTTAAGAGAGAAAAGGGCTTGCTTTTGAATCCTTCCCTAGGTGGTCTCATATTTACCTAACCCTATCCTAGCAGAGTGAATGAGAAGCATGGAATCACCAAATAGAATCAATTTATGCATCTAAAGAGATGCAATATACTTTGATCCCATCATCAAAGCAAACCATTTTACCTAATTATTAATGGTCATACCTAGACCCCAAGCAAAATTATTCTCAATTGTCCCTCTAGGGTCCAACAAGCCCTACCTCCATTTCACCTGCCACCCCTGTATAATATTGTTTTTAATTAAATATAATTTTTTCTATACTTTTTAAAATATAATTTAATAAATAAATTTCAAAACTTTATCAATTAATTTTAAAATGTCAAATTCATATGATAACATCAATTCTCATTTCAATACTAATATTATGTATATATTATGTAAAATATAATAAAATAAATAGAGTTGAAGACCATAATCATTTTCTCATAGAATGTCATGTGTACACCCACATTAAAGCACAAGTTCATAACATTTGCTAAAATACTAACCTCTATAAGATTTTTACTCATCATAACTATGGTAATTTAGGAATTCTTTTGTTAAAGCTTTCTAAGCATATAAATAAAATTAAAAAAAACCAAGTGACTCTCCCTTTTAAGGTTTGATAAACCAAAGTTTGTCTTAATGGATGTTAATAGCTATCATCATTATCTATAATATCCATTATATGTTAGTGGCATATCCTCATTATTATTCCATTAAGTGTTAAATGTCATCATAAACAAGAGAATAAGAATTTTTGTATTTGAGTAGGGAGAGCTCCAAGAAAAGTGAATATTGAGTGCAAGGGTTTATGTTGAATGGAGCCTCTGGAAGTTGCTCGACCACCTCCCAAAAGTCTCTCGGCCACCTTTTGCACCTAACAAATTTTCCTTTCAAAATCTAATAAACTCAACTTAGAGACCAAGAGCAAGAAAGGAACCATCGAGTTTTATAAAAAAGACAGACATTGCAAAGATTGTTTACCCTACAATTACGGTCAAGAAAAATGTTATGGAAATGTTTGAGTTGGCGTTGATAGGCCAATTAACTATAATTTTGTCATCTTCTAGGTCTATGGAGATCTAGATTCAGAAAAAATGGATAAGCCTAACTCAGGGAAGAATGGCGCATTACTTCTGAGACAAATGATTTTATGTGTTTTTGTTTGAATTTAAAGAGGATTGAGATCTAATATTTAGAAGTGGACCATATTTTCTCAGTCACAGAGGAATTTAATCTTAATAGTTGGGCTCCAAACTTCAATCCCGACTTAGATATATCCTCAGTTGTTCCGGTATGGGTAAGATTTCCTCATTTACCCCTTCATTGTTAGGGAGAGGATTCTTTGAGATATATTGGAAATAAGTTGGGAAAATACATAGAAAAGGCTTAACCTAAGCAAGGAATGTTTCAATGTGCTTGTATTTTTGTTGAAGTTGACTTGGAGAAGGGACTACAATAAGCTATTAACCTAATTTTTGACAATTGCAGCCATGATCAATAACTAGATTATGACCGAATTCCATTTAATTGTAAATCTTATCACACTTATGGACATTTTGCTAAAGATTGCAAGAAAGCAGGGGATACAACCTTAAACTCTCAAAGTCAAGAAGACTAATGGAAAATAGTGCGTAAGAAAGCCAAGCAAGCTATAGTAATAGATCCTAAAGACATTCCTTCTTCGTCAATTCTTATGGAGGAAATTTCACAACCAATAGTTTATGTAAATAAATTTGAGCCTCTAAGTCAATAATGTTCAGGAAGTTTCAATGAAGTAGTAGCTCGAGTGGTGAAGGAAGTTGGATCCGTTTTCCCTCTCAAACTTCTGTCTATTATGTATGGCTTATATTTGCCAGCTGAGAAAGGTGTAATGGAAGAAAAATATTTGGATCAAGAAGAAGATAGTGAAGTAAAACAGGAAGCGCATGTGATAACAATAGGGGTGGATACCATAAATAAGGAAAAGTTAGCAATAACATATGGAGAAAGAGATCTAAATGAGGGAAATGAAATACCATCTATGAAAGGTATAAATACAGGTAAAGAAGTTGGAGAAGAAATAAGAAATTAAGAAAAAATGATGGGGTTGCAATCCACTTTGGATTGTAGCTTAATCACTTCTTTGAAGACAAAGGGAGCTAGTAATCCTGTAACTCCAAGTGTCCAAAAAGGAGGTCCCACCAATCCTATCATTAAGTAATGCATATAATCTTTTGGAAGAGTAGAGGGATGGGTAGTAGAGGTAAAGAGGAAGCGATTAGGAAACTTCTAAACACAGAGAGACAATTAATACTTCTACTCCAAGATACTAAATTACAAGGAAACGTTATACAAGACCTAGGTTAGAAACAACAGAGAGCAAGCAAAAGCGTGGTAGTGATCTTGAGAAGAGCATCTGGAGGTATTTGTACATTGTGGAATAGTAATGAACTAGAGTTGGCGACTTCAAAACAAACACAACATTGGATTTACATTAATTTGATAAGTAAAGAAACTGAAAATCATTATCATCTCTTCAATATTTATGTTTTAATGCATTATAAATAAAAATAAGAATGATGGAAAACCTTAATGAGTGAAATAAATAGTTTAGGGCTTGGTAATATCATAATAATAGGATATTTAAATACAATTTGATCTTTTGATGAAAAAAGTGGTGGGGGATAGAGTTAGAGATGCTTGAAGAAAGTTTTAGAGGATATAATCACAAATTTGGACTTAATAGATATAAATCCGTAAAAAGGAAAGTATAAATAATATAACAGAATATTAGGGATAGGAAACATATTAGCCAAATGTTTGGTAAGCTATAGTTATTTAGAGGAATATTTGGAAATTTCGTCCTCTATCATTTCTCGTATAACTTTGAATCACAAACCAATAAGTATGTCTATGACTTTGAAGACAAACTATGGGACTTTACCTTTCAAATTCAACCCTTATTGGTTAACTCATCTTGAGGCTAATGAGTAATAAAATCCACTTGGAAAAATAAAAGGGGAGGCTCTCCAAGTTATATTTGGGAAACTACACTCAAAGATGTCAAATTTTCATTAAAGTACTAGTTTAAAAACAAATATATTGAGCCATTTAATGAAAAAAAAAATCAATACAACTTATCACATATCCAAATCCTAATGGAGGAAGAAAATATAACTTTGTAAATGACAATTGAGGAGCAAGAAGCAAACACAAATCTGCAAGATGTATATAGGCAGGAGGAAGAGCATTAAACATTACAATCGAGAAGTTTATGGTTACAATTAGGAGATAGGAATAAAACATTTTTTCACAGGCATAATAGAAACAACATTAAATAAATAGCTACTATGCAATATACACGATTAGATAATATAAGGATATAAAATAAGAGGCTTATATGCACTTTAGAAATGTATTGACAAAGCAAGAAATTGCAGATTTAGAAACAATAAAGGGAATGTTGGACAATATCCCTACTTTTGTTAGTCAAATGGATAATCGTAAATGAGAGAAAGAAGTTGAGGAGAATGAGATTATTTCATCCATCTAGGACTTAGAGCTTGACAAAGCTCTGGGGCCATATGGATTTACAATATCATTTTACAATAGGTTTTGGAAGATAACAAATCTTCACCTATGTAATATGATCAAATGGTATTAAAAAAAAAAGTAAAATTGGGAGGAACTACCAATTCCTCATTTTTTGCTTTGATTCCAAAAGAAAAAATCCGTTGGAAGAGTGATCCTCTAGAATATTGCAACGGGATATACAACCCGGTGGAAGAGTGATCTCATAAGAAAATATTCAACCTCCATGCATAGTAGAATATTTGATCAAGATTTTCAAAATTTTAAGAGTACAACAATATGGAGTTTGTGCAAAGCCTCAATCAATAGAATTAAAAACCAATCCTCTTGGCTACTGGGAAATGGGCGTAGTATAAGGATTTGGGATGACAAAATTCTTGGAAGAAGGGAACTCAGAGTTAACATTGAGTTGAATAAGTTATAGATCCTAATGAAGGAAAATCAAATGCAATTATTAGCTGATATCTTTGATTGGGATAAAAAAAGGGAGATGGGTAAACTGGACAAATATAAAGCTTGAGGGTGATTTAAATCAACAATGGTAAATTCTAAAAAGAACCTTAAGTGGATTGGATGGTACTGAATTCACAAATAGACATAGAAGCCTATGGAGTCCAAAATGTTGTAATTATACAGTTAAGGAAGGATATTTACAAGAGTGTATTGATAGTAGTGCTTTCTCAACCAACACAATTTTGAACATAATTTGGATGAGTGAAGCAATATCGAAGATAAAGTTATTCATTTGGGTGCTATGCCATAATAAAATTCTTACTTATGATAACCTTCATAGAAGAGTTGGACCTTCTTAGTGCCCTTTATGCAATCATGCTGAATAAAATGTGTATCATTTGTTTCTAGAATGTGACTTTACTATTGAAGATTGGAGATATTTGTTTGAAGGAGTATGCAAAAATCTAGTTACTCATAGAAAT
Organism: Pseudotsuga menziesii; assembly: GCA_001517045.1. Classification (NCBI taxonomy): domain Eukaryota; kingdom Viridiplantae; phylum Streptophyta; class Pinopsida; order Pinales; family Pinaceae; genus Pseudotsuga; species Pseudotsuga menziesii. The sequence goes on from LPNX010037146.1 coordinate 72,902, forward strand.
TGGAGAGAAACCTTTGTTGTTTGGCATAAAAATATCCAAAAAAAATTGTTATCAAACTCTTGTTTAAGCAGGTATGGAAAGCATTTCCATTCTACCTAATTTGGAAGATTTTGATCACTAGAAACAAGAATATTTGGCTCAGGATTTGATGCAGGAATATTTGCAAGTCAATTCTAAGATCAATCAAAGGAGTGAGAATTTGGACTCTAAAGAAATACCATGGATTCAGAGCCTTTTGGACAAATATGGACATAGAATTTCAACACCAAAATCATGTGCACAGGTTAATACAAACTAGCTACTGAGATTAATGCCATCGACGTTGGCGGAATGGATAAATAAGCAATACTATCACATTTTGTTTTTTGATGTTGCTTCCAAAAATAATCCAGGGTTGGTAGGTGCAAGGGGGGTGATTTTTGACCTCAAAGGAAATAAAAAGCAAAAATTCTCACAGGGACTAGTAGAGATGTCTAATAATCTTGCATAATCCTTGGCTCTAAGGTTCTTAACAATAGTGGGAGATTCAATGATAATAGTCTGGTATGTTGTCTCAAAACATGCTCCAAGGGATGGGCCTTTAATAAACATACTATGGAAAATATTGCAATTGCTAACATATTTTCAAGACATCAAATTTTCCCATGCTCTTAGAGTCTTAAGCTCCCAAGTAGATAGGTAGGAAAATGTGGTGTGTAACCTTGGACAAGGTAATCTCCTAATTAGTGGGGAAGATATGGAACATTGCTTCATCCCTTAACCCTTGACTATGGTGAATCATTTAATCAAGAATTTGGTTTGAATTCCAAATATATGGATTATCACCAAATTAAATGAAATTTAGGATACGTACTCGATGTGGCATTTAAAAAGCATTCCCTTCCACCTCATAACCACCCTCAAATGAATATGCGTTCTCTGTTTTCTGTACACTTTATGATTTGTAATTTTTGTGTATAGACACACTTTATTTGAATGACTAGAGCTTTGTTTATATACCTTCAATCATGCCTATGTACCTAATAGTCACAACTCTTCATCGTTACCCTTAACAAATAAAACTAATTTAGAATCACCTCCTCTATTAATCCTGTGAATTTAACCATATGATTATGAAATATTCGACTTCATAATATCGAATCAGACATGTTTCCTTTCGACTTATTTTATTATTTGATTTAGAATATGTTGATATTTTCAATTTTGATTCCGACTGAATGATTTTGATGTCGAGAATCACCCTCACAAATACACTACGTATTCCAACATTTCTAATTCCATCCTTTTGACTTCAACTTTGTTAGTTATGATGTCGAACTGAACTCCATTGATTCTGACTTATCGATTCTAATGTCAAAATAGACTCCGTCGATTTCAACTTGCTGATTATCATGTCTAACTATGATTTTGACTTGCTGATTCGATGTCGACCTAGACTCTGTTGACATTGAATCTGACTTGTTTGCAACTCTGACTCATGACTCTGGTTCTAAATGACAATTTAGATTCCAAGTTTCATCTGACAATGGGTCGACAAGCAGTCAAATTTGATTGAAAATGGTCAACAATATCCCACTAAGAAGTCGACTATTAATTTACATAAACTCGACCATAATACAATAAGTTGACACCAACATTCGACACTTTCAACTAAATATGGTGACAATCAACTTGCTATCCTTTTCCTTTGTTATTAATGAACTTCTTTGACATCAATGACAATCATACCCAATCGAGTGAATTTCATCCTCCCTGTTTTATTACTCTTTCCATTCATGATAAAATGATTCACAACCATCATTTGGACTTTGGTGCCTCTCATAACTTTCCCAATGTAGTTATGGAAGCATTGGGATTTAATGTTAATAAACCATACCATGAATTATATTCTTTTGATTCCAAAATAGTAAAATGTTTGGGGGTGATCAAAGATTTAGTTGTTAGTCTTTCTCAAGTTCCTATGAAGGGTGTTTTAATCGACATATGAAGGGTGTTTTAATGGACATAATAGTTGTTGATATCCATGCAAAGTTTGGTATGCTTTTATCTAGGTCATGGAAAAAGAAACTAGGAGGGAAATTGCAATTAATGGATCTAACATATTCCACAATTCTTGTATTCAAAGCAGAGAATAGAAGATTATACATGTAAGTACAGTTGGATTACATAGTTAGTGACCATGAGAATCCAACCAATCATCCAGTTTATGCAATACATGAGGACATAAGGTCTTTTATTCTACATGTAAATGATGATATTTCGAGCTATAGTAGAATTAAAGAACATAAGCAAGAAGATGTGCAGAGTATTGTTTGGAAGATGAACTTTGATGGGTCTTCTTAAAGAGAAGGATTATGAGTAGGGGTTGTTCTAGTCTTCCCTCAATTTATGTCATTACCTTGCTATACAAGTTGGAATTTGAGACAACAAACAACATTGCAAAATATGAGGCCTTAGTTATGGGGTTAAGAGCTATCAAGAATATGAATATTCAAAGCCTCCCCATCTTTGGTTATTTTGAATTAGTCATTCAATAGGTAGAAAACATCTATTAAACCAAGCAACAAATTTTAAAGTTATACATGAATGAAGTATGGGATTTAATTGAAAATTTCTTTGTAGCCTTTAATATTACTTTCATTCCAAGAAATGATAATCAAAGAGTGAATTCCTTAGCATTGGTAGCTGGTGGATTTAAAACTCCTATTGATTCCCATCTGGGATATGAAATTGAAATGAGACATAGACGTTTAGTCGGATAATGTCAAACATTGGTGAGTTTTTAATAATGATCAGGAAATCAAAAGATTCTTAGAGTTAGTAAAAGAATTTTCTGCTTCTCAAATTTATCAAGATAATGATGTGGAGCTAAGTCAGGAATTTTATTTTTATTTTTAGAACACAATTTTTATTCATGATATTATAGAAATGAAAGGTAATTTTATTCCTAAAGGTTTAAAACCTTTAGAAATATTTTTTACTAAGAATGATGTGATAATGAAGCCTATAGTTCAGTCCTCCGAGGACAATACTGTGAGCTGCAACATTGGGAGTGCTACGAAAGCCAAGATAGTTAAGTTATCAAAATCCTTATTTGATGAGTAGAGGAAAAGGTACGTGGAACTTATGAAAGAGCTTGTTGACATTTTTGCATGGTCATACGAATATATTAGAATCTATGACACCAAAATCATGTAACATAAGCTTCCTCTGAAACTTGGCACAAAACTTTAGGCAGAAATTGATGCATGCAAACCTAATCTTACTCCATGTGATTGAAAAGGAGGTTAAAAAATTGTTGAATTGTAAGATAATTATTCATGTAAGGTATTCGACTTGAGTGGACAATTTAGTGCTAGTCAAGAAGAAAAGTTGAGAAATAAGGTTGTGTGTGGATTTCATAAATTGGAATAAATATTCCTTAAAAGAAAGCTATCCATTATCCAAAATTGATCAAATATATTGCAGAAAGTTGTTGGGTGCTACGAGAATTTCCATGGACAGATACTCTAGTTATAATCATATAGTATTCCATCCATATGATAAAGAAAAAACAACCTTTATTGCTCCTCAAGACACTTTCATGTATGATAAGATGCCTTGTATGCGTATGAATGCAAGAGAAATCTTACAAAGGGCTATGGATATATATTTTGTAGGAGAAAGAGATCAATTTGTTGTCGTATACTTGGATGACATCACTGTATTCTCTAGGTCCAATCAAGAAGATTTGAAACTCTTAAGGAAAACCTTTTTGAAGTGTAGGAAATATGATTTGTCCTTAAACCCAAATAAGTCACACTTTTCCATGCAGGAAGGGAAACTTTTTGGGAACATTGTTTCTCCAGAAGGCATAAAATGGATCCAATTAGTGTGGAATCAATTGAAAAGATTTGCAGACCTAGGAATAAGAAGGAGATCCAATAATTTCTTGGAAAAATGAATTTCCTAAGGTGGTTCATCCTGAACTTTGTAGAGATTATAAAATAGATTACAAAGATGTTATTGAAGTACATTGAAATTAAGTGGATTACTGAAGCTAAAGCATCTTTTGAAGGAACCAAACAAGCCTTAACAAAAGCTTTAGTTTTAATTAGCCTTGATTTTTATAAAGAATTTCTGAATTTTCCTTTGCATATGAAGATACTATTACAGTTGTTTTATTTCCTAGGAACATAGAAGGGCATGAAAAAGCCATCTCATTCTTTAGTAGATACCTAAGAGATACATAACTTAAATATTATTTTTGAAAAACAAGCATATTCTCTCATTAAGGTGCTGAAATTTTTCTGGATAGACATTCTGCATTCGAAGGTGGTGGTTTACATACCCAGCAGTGTGGTTAAATAAGTCATGCGATTAGAAAATGATGGAAAGTGAGGTAGGTGGATGGTAAAAATACTTGAGTATGATTTAAATATCAAGCCTACAAAGTTGATTAATAACATGGATTATCCAAATTGTTAGTAGAATCAAATTGTAAAGCTCTTGGTTTGAATTATTTCCTTAGTCAATTAGAATATACACAATATCATCATTCAAGTAGGTAATCAAAAGAATAACGCAGAGTCTCAGATTGAAGAAGGTAAATCACAAACATACGAAAGGTATGCTTCTTCATCCTAGTATAAAGATGTTGTTTATTTCTTGTTGAACTTATGGTGTTCTCTTGACTTTGATAAGAAGAAGTTTATATCTCTAAATTAAAAGCTATGAAATATTGTATTGTAAGTCAATATTTACTCTAAAAGGTTTATGTTGGTATATTGTTAAATTGTATTGATGAGGATACGGTACAGAGAATTATGGAATAAATGCACATAGGAGCTTGTGGAGGACATTGATATTGGAAAGCTACAACCTTTAAAATTCTAAGAGCAAGATATTATTGTCCCACAGCATTTTCTGATGTGTTTTTCAAAGGTTAGGGCATGTGTAGAATGTCAGTTGTTTGTTGGAAAACATGAATGGTTATCCTTTCCTTTAAAGCCAATTTTAGTAGATGGTCCTTTTCAATAATGGGAAAAGGACTTTATTTGCGAAATCCATCCTTCTTCTAGTGGAAAAAACAAATATATTTTGACAACCACAATTTTATTTACTAGATGGATATAAGATATTCCAACTAGGAATTCAAGATAAGATAATTATTAATTTCCTAAAAGAATAATTTTTGTAAGGTTTGGTTGTCCTAGGAAAATTATGCTGCAACATCTAAATCTACTCCTCTAGTTCACTTTTGTTAAAGACACAACATGTAACCGACCTTCACATCAAATATTCTATTAGTCTAAATCCATCAATGTTCCTCATGAAATTTTTTTATTCCTTAATAAAATGGGTTCAAGGAGAAATATCCCTTACCAAACTCAAATATTCTTAAACATATTTTCATAGAGTAATATTTGATGTGAACACTGATTAATAGAATAATATTACTACTCTTACAATAAATAATTTTCATGAATTAGGGAATAATTTAACTGGAGAAATTTTAGTTACTAAAATGCTTACAAAGACGTGCATGTTTACCTGCTAGTTCATTTAAATAATTACATGTATGAAACTTTTCCCCTTTAAGTATGTGATTCACTATTTTTTTAATGTTGGGGAAAGGGCGAGTGTGACCATATGGTCTTCCTATCAAACCCCTCCTCCTTTTCCATGTTGCTTCATGAACTAAGGGGAGTTACATAGTATAGTCTCCAACTAAACGTTGTCCTAACTCTTATAGTGTATAAGATCAACTCCAGAAGGTTACTCAAGTTCATCATTAAGGATTTGGCAATCATTGAAGGTTCAGATAGTTCCCTATGTTTCACATCATTTTATGATGGTTACACCTATGAAATGGTACACATTATTAATGCTATTATTTTACCATTACCAAGATTCAGGATTTTTCTTTGAAAGTGAAATATGCTTCTTTCTATTTGGTATTTGTCTAGATATTCCTCCCTCTAGAATGGTTTCACTTCTGCAACAAGAGGTCCAATCCTCACCATACTTTAACGAAGGGTTCACACAAACATTGGTTATTGGCCTGAGGTATTTCTAGTAGACCAAGTCCCAACTCCCAACGACTTTCCATGCTACTATCAATTATCATATTATAATCCTTGCAGGTTAAAAATTGATTTTTCTAGTATCTTTAGCATTATTCTCTTCAAATCAACTATTTTCTTCTAATTGGGAAATATTAATTCTTCAATGATTATTTCTCTTACAACTAATTTATAAGCATGCATTCAACATGCTTCAAATATCCTAAATGTATACGTTGAAGAGTAAATTATTCTTCATAATTTAATTGTTTCATTTTGGAGAAATGTTTTGCACTATCAACTATTGATTTTGCTCCTTCCTGTAGGTTGAATCCTCTTAGTTTAAAGGAGTGTTAGCTCAGAGATTATTATTGACATATACCTATTTTCTCTCAAGGGTTTTCAACATTTATGCATAGAGATATATCCCAGTCAAACAAATTCATCTTCTCTGTGAGTTTACCTCGAGAACAGTTTTGGTTCACACTCGTCTTTCACTGCCATGGCTCATCAATACTTAACCAGGTAAGAGTTTATGTAATTTTTTATCTTCCTGATTTCATGGATAGGAATTTTTTTATTCCACACTAAAAATAGTTTTTTTATACTCATCTTGGTGACTTTTATTCACAAGATAATCTTAGGGCTATAAACCATCTCGAGCATAGTCATATCCTTTATAAATGAGTCCACAATGGCCTATACAACAGTTACAATGTCCTTTATAATTGAGTCCATAATGGCTTATACAACAGTTACAATGGCCTCAATCTGGGTGCAATACCAACTGCGACCCATGGACAACCTCCCTATGCTCACCTTTATAGAGAAGGATAGGTATGTTGAGCTCTTTTCTAGTACACTTGAGGATTTCTTGCCATAAATCCTTCTTGGTTTGTCCTTGCAGTATTCCAAAATGGGTTCTTCATACCCTATAATAACATAAAGCAATTAATGGAAAGTCTCTTCCATAATTTAACATATATTCATATGAATTCATAATTTTGAAATTTTATATGTAAATATTTGTATGAGGAAGCTTGGCTCATAGAATTTCAGTGAGAGTTTAGAAAGGATATCAGTGTAATTATTGTTTTTAAATAGACAAGGATTGTTAACTTCCCACATTACTTTGTACTTCTAGGATTATCAATTATTCGAGTGATTTTAATATTCATAGCATTGAAACCATTGAGTATATGCATATTTTAAAAACTAAGATACTCATGGGTTTATGCAGATGTTATTCGACTGCTTTCTGCATTTTTTTTGGGTTTTCTTAGGGTTAGATAGAACGATTAAATACTTCCTCAATCAAGTTGTATTGACCCTACGTTTTATTATAAGTGTTTTGGTAATTGTAGTCTAATCCAGGTCTTACAAAATTACTCTTTTATTTTTCATAGAGCCAAGACTCGGTCCATTTTGTTTAATAAATTCCACAGTATCATTTATTAATTACCATTATAGTTAGGGACATTTTCATGTATTAACCCAACATAAAAGGTTTAACTTAATTTAACCCCCCCACCACCCAACCCACCAACATCAATGATAAAGAAAACTTATCAAGGGTTATGTCCATTATTCTAATATTATTCTACACATTACTGGTATAATCCACAAGTCATTCCTTCTAACAAAAAAAAATCAAAACAAATGAACAGATAATTAAGAGAACATATTTTCTGCATAAATATATTGTAGCCTATATTCTCTATTTAAATTCTTCCGTGTCAAAAATACGTTTCGTCTTTAGATTCCATACAATCTTCACAATAAAATAAATTCACAAGACTATGCTAATTTACATAATTTTTCATCATTGAAATTTCAAGAATATTCCTATAAAAAACAAATAAAATTTAATTCAAGGAATGAAGAGAAAATATATTCAAGACCTTTTGAAAAGTTTGGGTAAAAATTGAACCATAAGCATCAACCTCCCGAAGGTAAAAATTGAACATTAGTTTATTTGGTTATTTTGCTTTGTTGAGTTGGCACTGGGTGTCAGGACCATGGACACCTAATGAGATTATTTTTTATTTCAATTTCAATAATGGCACAACATGACAACAAACATCGTTGCGGGGTTCTGGAATGTTTTGTGAGATGGGGTTGGGCTAGGAGTTGCAACTCCCCCTAAAATTACTCTTGAATAACTAATTTCATTAATTCCAGAATATGGAGGTCCAAAGCCCATAATTAGTGCCATGCATGCAGTTGCATGCAGAATCTTCACCCCTAGGTGAGAATATTCCCCATCTAGTTAGTAGTGGGGCCCACTTTCACTTCACACACTATCCATGCGCCCTTATTGACTCACTGAAGTCATGATAACGTCTATTTTGTTCATTAATAGTTAAATTTAAGTTAATTTAGTTAATTTAAACATCTGCCACTTAAATTGAGTCTTTATTTCAGTTGCACTAGTTAAACTAGTGCAACTAGCTGTAAGTTAACTAGTTAAACTAGTGCAAGTAGTTGTAAGTTAACTAGTTAAAGGTCACTTTAACTAATCATGCAAATTCACTTAGGAATTGGATCCAATTGTCAGTTCAGTGTATCTTTGTGTTTGATTTATATTCTAACTAAATGTATGATTCTAAATTTGGGAGAATTTGGATCCATAAGAGGAATTCGAGTTAGTCTCTAGTAGGAGACCTAGTTAGTAGTTAGTGAGTTAGTTAAGTGGGGTTGGAAGCTAATTTGGAGGAATTTGAATTATCCAGGTTGAGGAGTGGTATCTGTTAATTTCAAGAGCCAATATCAAGTGATTTGGATGTAGCTTGATTCTATTTGTAAGTGGGAGTCAGGAATCCCCAGTGGTTGGGAGTCCTTCCTTAGTTGACTAGAGCCAAACTCATGGAGACAATTTGAATTGACCAAAAAGGATTCGAATGGCTTGAAGGAAATCATGAATTCATTCATTGTTGTTCAATTTGAGGAATGCATTGAATATGGGCTTTGAGGAAATAGCAAATTTCAAAGAGAGAATTGGTGGATACTTGCATGGATTTTTACGGTGAATCTGTCAAATTGATTCAGGGGATTAATATTTATGTGATTTTGGATGCCCTAGTAGGGATCCAGAGGAATCCATTGTTATTTGTAGTATTTGAAACAAATTCCCTATTAGGGTTTCAGCTTGCGTGCTCTATAGAGCGGTACTTTCAAATGCTCAAGTGGGGATTCGAATTGGTAGTTGGCCTTGGGGGTTAGAAGAGTTTATTTAAGAATTTACCCAACATGAGAGGGGGGAAATACTGTGTGGGGTTTTATTCTTGGTTTCATATTTCTTGAGAGAGTGGGGGGAAATCCTAGATAGGTGTCTAGGGGAAATTTCTCTCAATATTTGAATGCTCTAGTGGGGGTTCGAATTGAGAAAGTGACCTTAGAGGTCAGTGAGGCGTTTTGAGGGAGGGGGGGGGACAATTTCAGAACTACCTAGATTTCCTTTTTGGGATAGGGGGGGAATTATAGGAAAGGGAGTGTATCATACTTAGTATCATTTAGAATATATCATCTCATAGATGATTCTAGGACCTCATCTAAGGGGGATCTTTTGACAGGAAAACACATGTCAAGAAAGGTCAAAGGCTGGGAGCAATGTTGTCTTGTTGCCGCTACTCACACACTATTAATATAATTACTTAATACCCTATTTTATTTTCTTGAATATTATTATTAGTATGCAAGTTTTGCGTGTGTGTTTGATAAAGTTATTTTAAAGCATGTTTTTAGCCTCTTCTGGATTAGCAGTTTCTAGGAGAATTTGTACTGCTTAGTATTAGATATTGTACTGTAATTTTTGTTCATGAGAATATAATTTTGAAATCTAATATATAAGTGATTTTATGGATTATTATGGCTGATATGAATTAATTTTATTCTCAATCTTTAAATCTAATATATGTGAAAATAAATGGTTCGTAGTGTTCTGATATAATTTCTTAATCCTAGTTTTGTCTATAGGCTTTGATCATGGAGGATTGGTAGTATGTTTTAGTGATGTTGTCTAATAAGGGCTGATATTAATTTCATGTAGCTGAACATGACAACCCCATATCAATACTTGCATGGCTTAAAATATGATGCTAAAATTTTAATTCATGTCTAGAAACTATGTACATTTTTTCTATGTTGATAGAGGTTGTCTCCAATGTTGAAAGAGATAGATTTAGAAGGTTTATGTTTATGAAATTTGGGAATGTTTAGGACTAATATTTTGGAAATCCATGTATTATTTATTATTACTTTTGGATCTGATTCATATATGGGGTTTTCTAATGCTATATCTATGCAAACTAGCTAGTAACTAGTTGTTTGTTTTTCCTAGTTAGGGTTAATATAGCTTGTTTAATGGTGAGAAAATAATTTATGATAAACCTACCAGATCTGATTATGTGAACTTATACATTTTGATAAAAATAATATCATCCCTCTTTATATATAAAGAGATACCCTATACCCTTCCATACCCTTAGACTTAGGTTGGGTATGTTACACTTCCCTAGGCTCGATTCTCAAAATTGGCCACCCCAAGCTATTCTACTCAATGAGGAATATTTTTGAATACATCCAACACTCTTGAATTGTTTCACAATGTATTAGTCTGTACACATAGGTAACTTCAAACTTACTCAAGTTTCTCCTTCGGTTCCCTTTTTCACCAACCCCATTGGAGGCATCCCTCCTTTCCTTTAAAAAAACATTTTTGCTCAATTTCCCTCTCAATGGAAAAGTAGTTGGGTTTTTTTTTGGAAATTAAATAGAATAAATAACTTTACAAAGACAAAATGTGGTAGAATGAGAGGCAATATCTCTTTTTCCTCGTAGGATAGAATATTTACTCTTGATTATCTAGTTAATGTTCACCCCTGATATTATATCAAAATCCTAAAATATAAGGTTCACCAAAGGAGAAACACTTTGGTGCTCATGTCTCAACAATTGAAAAGAATATACAATATTAAAAACAAAATTTTTTCATGATTATATATTTAAATCTCAACTTGGGGATGCCACATCTCCCCCCCCCCCCCCGCTTAAATTTAACACCGTCCTCAATGCTCTAGATCTTCTTTTAAAGTAACTCATTGATTTGAAAATATTAATGGGCAAGTCATTCGCATGGCATCTTCCAGTTCCCATGTAGCCTCTGTTGGTTCATAGTGTTTCCACTACACTTTTACTTTCAAGATAACTATGTTATAGAGTTTACTCTCTCTTTGTTCAAGTATGCGTACTGGTTCAAGGGTGAACTCCCCTTCATATTCCTCCTAAATGACCTTCCAGTAAATAACATGATTAGCATCATATACATATTTATTTAACAATGATATGTGAAATACATCATGTATTTTAACATTAGTAGGAAGAGCTAGCTGATAGGATACTGGCCCAACTCTGGACAAGATTTGGAAGGTTCACAGAACCTAAGAGCCAAGTTAGAACAAATTTCTGTTTTGAATAAACCCTTTTTTGGATTGAATTCTAGAAACATGTGGTCTCCCTCTTGAAATTATCTAACACTTATCTTAGAATCTGCATATTTTTTCTGTCGATCTTGGGAAGTGTGTAAATTTTGTCTAGCTTCATTTACAACAAGTTCCATTTCCAACAACATATCTATTCTCAAAAGTAATCTATCAATAGGATTACTCCATGTCACAGGAGTATTACACCTTCTTTTGTATAATAACTCAAAGGCGCTCATTTTTAGAGAGGCTTTATACCCATTATTATAATCAAATTCAACTAAATGGATGTACTCCTCCAATTTAGGCTTCTCTTTGACATACATGTGAAACATGTCTTCTAACACTTGATTTGTCCTCTTAGTCTACCCATTAGTTTGAGGGTGATAGGATATACTAAAATTTAAATTTGTTTCTAGGCCCTTAAACAAGGTCTTCCGAAAATTGGAAGTGCATTTTGCATCACTACCCGAAATCACAGTCTTTTTCACACCATGAAATCTATATATGTCTCTCATAAGAATGTTTGCTATGTTATCAACCTTAAAAGTGAACTTCAATGGTATGAAATGATCTTCTTTAGTTAGTTTTTCAACCACTACCATTATTGCATCATTTATCCTTTTAGACTTTTGTAAACCAATAATAAAATATAGGGATATTACTTCCCATTTCCATTCAGGAATAAGTAAGGGTTGTAAAAAACCCGCAGGGTATCTATGTTCAACTTTCACTAGCTAACATTCCATGCACTTTTCTAAGTATTCCATAGTTTCAGCCTTCATGGTAGGCCTATAATATTCTTTTCTTAAGGCTGTAATAACTTTCTGGTAACCTGGATGTCCTACATAATGTTTCCTATGCATCTCATCAAGCACCAACATTTTCATATCTACATTACTTGGTATATACATTATGCCTTTAAACATAAGTAAATTATCATTACTTGAACAAAATTCTTTTACTCCACTTCCATCCTTTATGGATTTTATTTTCACTTTCATTTGGCAATAAAATTTATCTTTTTCAAGTGCATATTGGATTTTATTTTGTAAATTGGTTTGATAAGTACTTAACGAAATTGTATGCAACCAATGCATACTCCTTCTTAATGCATAAAATTTTTTATTTTCCCTACCTTTGATATGTTTAATGTCAAAATTATACTCACTCAAAAATGATAGCCACAATGCTTTCCTTGCATTTAAACGATGTTGATAAAATAAAATAATGTTGTCATTTTTCAACAGAAATTTCCCGTCCATAAGGTAATGGAAGCACATCTTTAATGCATGAATAATGGAAACCAACACTAAATTGTGGCTCACATAATTACACTCATGTTGCTTTAGTTTTTGATACTCATAACACACCACACATTCATACTATAATAGTACCCCTCCCAAAACTTCTTTGAATGCATCCATGCAGACTACAAAGTATCTGTACGGATCTATAATTTTTAGGATAGGTGTTTTCATAAGCATCCATTTCAGTTTTAAGAAGATTTGTTTGCATTTATATGACCATATAAATTTTGTACCTTTCTTCTGCAAGGAAGTAATGGGGAAAGCAATCCTAGAGAAATCCTTTATAAATATGTGGTAATATCCTATAATACCCATGAAGGATCTAACATCAGTTACATCCTTTGATACTACTCATTCCATCATTGCTATAATCTTCTTGGAGTCTGTAGATATACCCTCCTCATTAATTATATGGGATAAATATTGAATATTCTTATGATAGAAGTTGCATTTACTAAATTTAGCATACAGTTTATGATTTCTCAAAATTTGTAGCATTGTTCGCTAATGTTCCTCATGTTCTTCCTCGTTCTTAGAATAAGCTAATATATCATCAATCAAGACTATGAAAAACTTATCCAAATACTTATGTAAAATACCATTCATCATACACATAAAAGTAGCGGGTGCATTAGTAACACTGAATGGAATTACCATGAACTTGTAGTGACCATAACGAGTCTGAAATAAAGTTTTATGGATATCTCCATCCTTGCTCTGAGCTTGATGATACCCAAATCGAAGATATATCTTTTAAAACACCTTTTATCCTCTTGCTTGATCAAACATATCATCAATGCGAGGTACTGGGTACTTATTCTTAACAACCACTTTGTTAAGTTGTCTATAATCTATGCACAATCTCATAGTGGCGTCCTTCTTATTCACAAACAAAATCGGTGTCCCCATGGAGACACACTTGGTTGAATATATTTCTTATCTTGTAGCTCTTGTAATTCCATTTTTAATTCAGTCAACTCAGGTACAGACATTCTGTAAGGGGAGCTTGATAGAGGTACAATTCCTAGTGTCAAATCAATTGTAAAATCGATGTCCCTTGTTGGTGGAAACCAAGGATTTCCTATAGAAACACATCCCATAATTCTTTCAAGGTGTCTTGATCTTATAAAGAAGGTTTTCTGCTATTTTTAGTAGAAAAAGACACTTGCACAAAAAATATTTTAGACCCTTTACATGCAATTTGCTTTAGTTGCAGAGCTGATATTTGATGTACTAAAATAGGTTTTGGTACTCCTACTACTTGTCTTCAGTTTCCCTCTTCATTAATGCAATGAAAAGTATTATCATGACAATTTTTCATTACCCTATGGTTTGCTAGCCAATCCATACCAATTAACACATCATAGGATCCTAAAGGTAATATATTCAATTTAACATGAGTCTGCAACCCATTAATATCCATGTGGCAATCTAGTATACACTCTACCACTTTCCTCTTCGTTGCAGTGGCTAATTGATTTATCCATCTCTTCTCAAATTTATTTTTAGTCAATTTACATTTTTCAACAACCACGGGTGAAACATAAATCAAACTGGAACCAAGGTCAATTCAAATGGACATTGCTTGAAAACATATTTTGCCTTTAACTTCCACCATAGTGGACTAATGATATGCTTGATGATATTCAAGTGATGCATTAATTTTTGGTATGCTTCTAGATATATATTTCACTGTAGTGGCCTCTTGAAGATTGCGAGTTGTTTTGACCAGTCCTTCCCGATGAGGATAGTGCACAAACTTATGGGGTGCCTCACCCCCCCAACATTTGATAGGATTAACATGTTTCCTACCCTCACTGTTCACTGGTTTATTTCCACTTTGGATCGTTGTTGTTGGTTGTACATATTTTTTATTGTAGTTATTCCCTTGAAAGTTTTTAGATAAATTTATGTAAGGTGGTGGTTTAAACCCCTTCCGCACTTGATAAGCTTTTTCCTTTTTTTTCTTTTTCCAGGATTTAGGATGATCAATCCTATATCTAGCTTGATCATAACAATGCTTTTCCTTTATGATGGCTTCATCCAGTGTATCTTTCTCATCATAATAAATTCTGTTGTTACACGTATTAGGTAGACAACTCAAAAACCACTTTTCTTTATCTTCTTATTTTGATTTAAGGAACATATCATATTCTCCAATTTAATTCGTGAAACTCTTTAATTTTCTTTTCGTAATAACATTCAAATAAGAACTTCTTTTAGAAGTGTTTCTTAATCTTTCTCCAATTTATTCACTTCTCACTAATATGTTTGATTGTTTTCAATTCATTCCACCAGATGGAAGCCCTCCTATTCAAATTATATATTTCCATTTTAGCTTTCATATTACGAGATTAGTCATATAATATGAAATGCTTACTCATACCTAGAATCCATTATTTTGCTTCAATGAACATCATTTCACCATCAAACACAAGTGGTTTGATCCTCTTAAATTCACCTTGAACTTCATAATTATTATGATTTTTCTTATTGAAAGTATAATTCAAGTTCTTACTAGTAGAAATTTATAATATAATCTACTTACTTTCAGATTCACTACCAGAATCGAATTCATCAAAAGAACTCTCAGTTTTATCGTGCCTTGTTCTCTTATTCCTCTCTACAGAGCCATACTCTTAGATACTTTCTTTAATAGAATGGCATTTATTTCTTGTTGTTCCACTTGATACTTCATCAAACTTTCATTATTATCCCTATAACTCTATATATCATCCTGGATACTTCTTGTGGTTTCTAACATTTAATTCGGTAACTCAGTTCTATTAATGTCATTTAATTCTACGTAGGTCCTTCCTTCTTGAATCTGTGGATTATCCCCATCTGTTTGATCCATCATTCTTTCCATGATTAAATCAATACCTTTTAAATTCTTCACTATCATTACTTTTCTTTCTCAATTCTAGTATTGACATTGTTAAATTTCATGAACCATAGGTCTATAATCTAGAATAAGAGATATTTGAAAAGAAGGATGCAGTGGAATTGACAAATCAATGTAAACTAAACAACAGATTCATGATGAAAATTTCACATAAATCAGACAAGTATTGCACATAATATCATTACATTAATCTTCATTAAAATGTTAGTAATACAATAGTCATACAATAAGGAGAATTTGAATACTGTGGATAAGATTCGAATTCACTAACTCAATCTGACTGATTAGCTAACTCAGTGTGGAAATAATCATAGTTGGATCTCACTAGTTTAACTCTCGATAACTAATTCAGTTCACAATCAGTTAACTTATGAGGTAGGTGGACAAAAGGCACCACACTCCCTTAAACCATGCAAACTGGTGCTAGGATGACTAGAATTGAACTAACTGGTGGTTATTAGAGCATAACTGAACATGACTAACTACCTACCATAAACAAGTAAAGGTGACTGCTGGTGCCACTCAGAAAGGGTTCCTAAAATGTAGGGATTAGCACCAATGGCAACATTGGAACCAAAAATCCTATTGGCACTAAAAATCAAAAGTGTATATGACTCTTGGGCATGGCCCCCCTTACTCTAGTAAAGTGAAAAAGACCTCCTAAGTTAGGAAAAATGAACAAGTAGACTATGTGGGTAAAGGGAGGATTAATTAATCCTAACACCCTCCTTAATCCTAACTTTGCACAACTTGGGCCCTGGTAACTAGGTCAAAATTCACCCATACAATCTAAATGAAATAAAATACTACTTAATAAATAAGGAAAGTGGGGAAAAACTCATGGGACCCCCCTACCCCTCAAAATAAGCAGGAAATCAAGAAAAAGGCTTCCATACTTAAGAGAATTTTTTTATTCTTGAGCAATAACTTGTGAAAAAATTGATGCAATTTGCAACTTTGTGGAGAAGTAATGCAGAATGTTGGTTCTTATGTGCACTAGTTTCCTGGCACTGTGCATGTGAAATTTTCAATCTTCTTCCAATCTTATGAATGTTCCCTTTGTCTCTTCTTTGTGGAGGAAGAGTGGCATGATCCAATTTGTTCTTCAATGAGCCCAACTGTTCATTAGTTCTTACCATCATGTAGCATCTCTCTGGGAGTTTGTTGCACCATTCTGAAGGAAGTGAAACTATGTGGGAGAGTGCAACATGTTCATTCTGATACTGGGACCTTGTTCTTCTTCTGTCATCTGAATCTCCAACAACATTCCCAGCTACTTCAATGAGTTTTTGGGCCCATTTAGGCCTCTGAATTAGAATAGGTGCTGGATCTAGATCTAGATTCTCTTGAGGTTCAATATCAACATCAATATCATGTTGATATTGTTCCTTATATTCTGAATCTGAAACATTAGACAATACATCATCATCAAATGGAAATGAAAGAGTGTTTATACCTTCTTCTGCTTTGGATTGTGGTTGATCAAGCAACTGTTTTCCTTCAAATTGCACACTACGCTCTATGAAGCACCTTATGGTTGCAAGTTCCATCAATTTGTATGCCTTAGCATCCTCAACATATCCTAGTTTTATGCATTCGCTACTATGGGCCTGGAAAGCTTTTCTCTTATCAGTAGGGATTTTGGCCCAATATTTGGAGCCAAAAACTCGTAGGTGCGAGACATTGGGATTATGTCCCAACAATGCTTCGAAAGGAGTGTCCCCAATCACTGATTTGTGAGGCACCTTGTCCTGGATATATGAAGCAAAATAATATCCTCATCCCACAAGTAAGGAGGAATACTTCTTGCTTTGAGAAGGCAGGTTTCCATATCCTTCAAGGATCTATTCTTCCTCTTAGCCACACCATTTTGCTGTGGTGTGTATGGAACAAAGTGTTCCATTTGAATGCCTTCTGATACACATAACTGCTGAAAATATCTTTTGACATACTCAACTCCATTGTCATATCTAATGGACTTGATGTTCTTCTTGAGGCTATTCTCAGCTAAGGATTTAAAGACTTTGAGAGTCTCAAATACCTCATACTTTTTCTTCAGAAAGTATACCCAACAATAACTTGAACAATTATTAATGAAGGTAAAAAATATTTGGATCCATTCATTGATGTTGTAGGAATTCGTCCTGAGACATCAATGTGTATTAGATTTCATGTGGAGGCATCTCTTTTTGCCATCCCAACCTCATACATTTTCTTTGGATGCTTCCATACCAAGCAATTAGGGCACACTCCTTCAGAATATTTGATGAGAGGCAATCCCTCAACCAACTTGTCATTGTGCAGCTGCTGGAGATACTTGAAGTTCAGGTGGACAAAGCTTTCATGCCACAAATTGCTTGTATTATTGGCATGAGTCAATAAGTCTTTCATATATGAAGTAGGAAGGAAATGGGAAAACTCATATGCCTTGAAGGAATGATTAGCGAACCCTTTTGCTATTATATTTCCAGTATAGGATTCAGTGATTTCCATTGTTTTAGAATCGAATGTAACTCTCTTGGGAGAGCATCTATGTGTCATATGGTATACATATAACATGTTTGCTGCAAGAGAGGGAACATAGAGCACATTTTTGAATTCTCCATGCTTGGGTTTAATGGATCCTTTCTCGACAACTGGGATGTAAAAATCATCTCCCATATGTATAATAGGTCCTCTAAATATATCCATAGAGGTGAAGGATTCTTTGGAGGAAACCATGTGGTTGGATGCTCCTGAATCAATCAGATAGGCATTTGATTGACTGAAGCCTGCTTTCAAGGCATGGAACCTCTCATGTCCTTATGTGTGGTTTCCAACTTCAGACTTCTTTGTGCCTTGAGGAAGGGAAATGTTTGTATGTTCAAGGAGATTAGACATCTAGTCAATGGTCTTCTTCATACACTGACTCTCTAGATGGCTTCCTCTCAAGCAGTAGGAACATTTAGTCTTTTCAAACTTATTGTTCTTGTTTTTCTTGGAATTAGAGGCTCCATTAGGAGTGTTCCGCTAATATTTGGGATTCAAATTAGATTTCTTGTTCTCTTTCCCTCTTTTCTTCCCTTTTTCTTGTGCATTCCTAGAGTCTCCAACTAAGAGGGGCTAATTCTTGGAGGCATTGAGAACTCCCATATGAGTCAATTTGTCTTCCTCCTAGATTAATGATTCTGCAAATGCATCTACAGATGTAATTCTCCAATTTGGGATGGATAGGCTTATAGAGTGGAAAGTAGATACAAAGACTGAAAATTTCGATCCAAGCTTGCTCAGAATAGAGAGCAGCAACTGCTTATCCTTCATCTCAATCCCACATTGCTTGCATTGCAAGATTAGGGATTTGAATTTTTAAAAAAACTGCTAAATTGTTTCGAAGTTTCTAGGATGGAGTGGAATTAGCTCATTCTCCAGAATATGGCATCTTAGCTCATCCTGTTTTCCAAACAAGGATTCAATCTTGTCCCATACTTCCTTCAGAGTTCTGAGTCCCTCAAGGTGGAGCAACAAATCCCTGGAGATGTGGATTCACATGAGGTTGAAGGCTTCATCTAGCTTATTCAGAAACTTGGATTTCTCAATATATTGTTGGGGTTCGACTTTTCTACCCATTGTCATCCTATACATGCATTTATTGTGCAAGGATATTGCATATATTACCTCAAATCAATGGAATTCAAGGGTCTAAGGATCCTTGGAGATAGAGCAGTTGAATTCTCCATTTAATTGGTATATTGATAAACAATTATTCAAGAAACTATGAATTTACCTACAAAAAATCACTACAAAAGAACTTCAATTCACAAACATTGTCAGTTCAAACCTCTCCATGTCGACATGAGCACTTTTTTTGAATCCATCACACATGGATATAATCCAGAGCGAGCAATGCAATGATTCTAGGAATTATGTATAAACTAAACTACTTCCGGTGCAAGCATGGAGGTTTGTGAGGTTTGTTGTTGGCCTGAACATAGGCTCTGCTACCATGTTAAATTTCATGAACCATAGATCTACAAGCCAAAATGAGAGCTATCTAAAGAGAATGATGCAGTGGAATTGAAAAATATATCGAATTCACTAACTCAAACTGAATGATTAGCTAACTTAGTGTGGAAATAATCATAGCTGAAGCTTGTCAGGATTTATAATCCTCCGTTGACCAAACTGTCTATTAGATTATTTTAGCCTAACTTTGGATTTTATTTAATTATTTGGGTCCACTTGGACTAATGGGGCCACATGTACCAGTTAATAGAGTGTGGGGAACACTTCTAGAGGCTAACTTCCATTGACTGCACTTGCGTGCATTAGTTTAGGTGCCTCCTAGACCAATCCCTACATTTTAGGAGCCACTGGAAGTCCTGACACCAACCTCCTTTATTCAGTTGGAGTTGGAACTAGTTAAGCTTAGTTATTTTCTAGTTACTTTCAGTTAGATCACAATCAGCTCAGTTAGCGCTAGTTAGAGATGACTGCATGTGGATAAGGTGCTTTTCCTCACCTACCACTTCAGTTAGACTGAGTTAACTGATAAATACTGATTGTGTGACTTGATTAGACATCTAGAGTTAACCATTTGGACTCCTATATTGATTGAGACATCCTTAGTTATCTATTCAGTTAGATACAGTCACATCCAGTTGGTATATTCGAATTCATCCCTAATGAAATTGAATTCTTCCTTATGTAACAGTATTGTAACACCAGATTAGTTAATGACAATGATACTGTAATTATCTAATCTATACTCATCTATTTCCTATGTGGTTTGATTTGTTTAGTGTGTATATTCATTCTCCTTTTACTACATCAATAATTCTGGACTCATTGCTTGATGATCTAAATGGCACATCAATTTTAACATGGTATCAGAGCCATTCCAAGCAAGATTCATGTTTGTCTCTCTCCATTAAACACCAGAAGCAGCTAGGTTTCCACTGAAGTCCCGCAAAGAGTGCCTTGCTTCCTATGTATTTATTTAGAGTGGCGGTGCGGGCGTGAGGGACCCTAAGAAAGTGTTCATGTCGATAGGGAAGGAATGATTCTAACATATTTTGAATGTTTTAGTTTTTTGCAGTGAAATTATACAGGTGCTACGTAGCTTGTGTGAAGATATTGCCTTCTTCCAGCTGAAGAATTATGGATTCTCAATATCCTACACCTCAGATCCTAAATCCTTTCAATTATGTTGATTGGAGGATTGATATGCAACTAGCCTTGTGCAAACATGACTACCTGAGGATAATACTTGGAAGGGAGGATGAGCCCCATCATCCAGCTAAAAGAAACAAGTTTATGAACTGCTTAGATGAAGCTTTTAGTTATCTATGCACTCATATATCCAGAGAGTTCCTTTCTTCCTATGTATTTATTTAGAGTGGCGGTGCAGGCGTGAGGGACCCTAAGAAAGTGTTCATGTCAATAGGGAAGGAATGATTCTAACATATTTTGAATGTTTTAGTGTTTTGCAGTGAAAAGGTGCTACGTAGCTTGTGTGAAGATATTGCCTTCTTCCAGCTAAAGAATTATGGATTCTCAATATCCTACACCTCAAATCCTAAATCCTTTCAATTATGTTGATTGGAGGATTGATATGCAACTGGCCTTGTGCAAACATGACTACCTGAGGATGATACTTGGAAGGGAGGATGAGCCCCATCATCCAGCTAAAAGAAACAAGTTTATGAACCGCTTAGATGAAGCTTTTAGTTATCTATGCACTCATATATCCAGATATATCCTCTTCCACCTTGAAGTCTTGAGGACTCCCAGAGAAGCATGGGAGAAGCTTTAAAACTTGTTTGGAAAACAAGATGAGATTCATGGACACATCCTAGAGAATGAGTTGGTAGCCTTACATCCCAATAGTTTTGAAACCATAGATCAATTCTTTGCTAAATTCAAGTCTATTGCACTTCAATGCAGACAGTGTGGAATAGAAAGAAAGGATGAGAAAAATGTGCTCTCCATTCTCAGCAAACTCGGTTCTAAGTATTCTGTATTTTCTCAATCTTCCATTCTAAAAGGGATTCCTTTCCAGCTTGGAAAATTCCTTCACTTGATTCCTTTGTTGAGTCCTTAATCAAGGAGCAAAAGAAGTTGATTTGAATGGGAGTCATCAAGGCCTCCAAAGATCAATCTAACCTAGTGATTGACTCTACTAAAGCGCAAGCTAAAGGGATATCAAAGCAGAAGAATCCTAAAGCATATGATTCAAAGCCTAAAGAGAATAAGAAGACTTCTGAAGGAGCCTCCAGCTCTAAGAAAAAGAAGAAGTTCAAAAAGAAAAAGTGTCCCTATTGTATGAGGGGTTTTCATCCAGAAGACTCGTGCATGAAGAAGACCCTCGACCAGTTGAAAGCTCTATGTGTATAGAACAATATTTCCCTTCCACAAGGTGCAGAGATGTCTGATGATGAAGAGAATATTGAACAACATGATAGATGCCTTCATGCAAGCTTCACTCTGTCGAAGGCTTATTTGATAGATTCTGGAGCATCCAACCACATGGTTGCTTCCATAGAATCCTTCATCACTTTCCCTCTATCAGGAGGACCTAAAAGTCATATGGGAGATGAATCTAAAATCCCAGATGTTGAGAGAGGTTCAGTTAAAATCCAGCATGATGAGTTCATGCCCTCTCCTATAGAAAATCAAATTGTTGAAGATCAAGAAGAAGCATAATTTTCCACACAATCAATTCAAATTGAAGAAATCTTCCTTGAAGTGAATCCTTCTCCTATTTCTCCGGAAGTGTATGGCATCTCTGATATCTCATCTCCTCACATGGATGATCCAGAAGAATACATTTGAATCTCTGTTTTTGAAGAAAAAATCTCCTTCTATTCTTTGCAAAAATTCTCCAGTGATTCTTTAAATTTTGTGCATAGTACCGATGATTGTTTTAGAAAAGGAAGAGGAATTTGATTTCTCTATCTCTAATAATGTTACTGGTGTACATATAAGTAAAAACATGGATATTTTGGAAATAATATCAGGTTATAGGAGTGATCCATTCACTCTCATTAATATAGAGCTTCCAGTATATTCCTACAAGATTGCATGCACCAGAAATCAGAATTTTGAAGAAGGAGAAAATTGTGCATCTACCATCTCGGTTGAGCATAGTTTTAGATCTGATATGAACCTATTTGGACCTAATTTATTTTCTGATATGATAATACTTGGTTTAGGTTTTAAGATTCAAGAGCTTTCAGTATTGCTTGTAATTGGTTTCATCAATTTTGGTGTGACAAATCAAGCACCGCAAGTCTCCTTCAATTTTGTTGTTGAGGATTCAATGTTAGTTCTCTCTTATGAGTTTGCTGATATTAGATGTTGTGAATTATTGGTTATTTATGAAGATATATCAGATTATGGAGATCAATCATTCACTCTCCATAGTCCCAGGGATTCTCCACCTATCTATTTGATCACATCCTCATCTCCTCACAAAACTAGTAAAGTTGGAGACATTCTGCATCCGCCTGGACACTTGCTCCTAACACTTGGGGCTGATTTTACCTCACATGGATTGATGTTCAAGGCTGCCATATATATGTTTCTTGGGCATTCCTCACATGGTTTGAATTCTCAAGAACTGTGGCTCTCTCATCAGTTGATTTTAGCTGCTCTACATGGGTCCAGTTTTCACCTTGCAACTGTTTATATTTCTAATCAATTGAGTACATTATTTTTCTTCCAAAGAGGAAAATTCCTCCAAACATAAGATTTTTTTTGGATTCATAGTTTTGTTAGGGTTAAACTTGACTTGAGATCGATTCAAAGGTGGTTAGGTCTAGCACATGGTTTGGGCACATGGTTTGTTGTATCCCATGGTATTGTCCCATGGTATTGCATGTGTTAACCTTGACTTGGGATTGAGTCAAAGGTGGTTAGGTCTAGCACATGGTTTGGGCACATGGTTTGTTTTATCCCATGGTATTGTCCCATGGTATTCCATGTGATTAAGCCTTTATAAGGCTTGAGGAGGCTCCATTGTAATTGTACTAGATGTGGGCATTATATTGTACTGGAAGAGAGACTGTGAGAGCGTGAAGAGGAAGTGCAACGGTTTTGCTACAGGGTGTATCCCTTCATCTTTCTAGACTGCAATAAAAGGACTGGAAGATTTCTTTATGGACATAGCCCATCATTTGGGTGAACCACGTTATATCTGTGTCTCTCTGTACTATTTTAATTTGTTTTGCATCTTGTTTATAAATTTAACTGTATATCTGTTATTGCTTTGCGGTCCTGTTTTCTAACAATTGGTGTCAGAGCCAAAAGGTCTATTTGGTTTGTAAAATCGCAGGAAAGAAGGGTTCCTGGTTTGAGTGGGAGCAATGGCAGAAGAAGGAAAGTTTAGGGTCGATAAATTTAACGACCAAAACTATCAGTTATGGAAGATGGAAATGGAGGACTATATGTAACAGAACGATCTGTACCTGCCGTTGGGCAGAAAAGCAAAACAGCCAGCGGTTATGAAGGATGAAGAATGGGAGGTTCTTGATAGAAAGGCACTAGGAACAATACGGCTGTGCCTGGATTCATCAGTGGCCTTCAATATTTTGAAAGAAATAACAACAGAGGGTGTGATGAGCGCATTGAGTAAGCTCTATGAAAAACCCTCGGCTTCTAACAAGGTATTTTTAATGAAGCATTTATTTAATATGAAGATGTTGGAAAGTGGATCTATTGCTGACCATTTAAATGAGTTTAATACACTTACCAGTCAGTTAAATTCTGTAAAAGTGAACTTTGATGATGAGGTTAGGGCTCTTCTAATCTTGTGCTCATTGCCAGAAAGCTGGAATAACTTGGTCATGGCTGTAAGTAACTCTGTCCCTAGTTCAAACACTCTTAAGTTTGATGATGTTGTTAGTGTTATTCTTAGTGAGGAAATGTGAAGGAAAAACACAGGTGAGACATCAAGTAATGCGTTGACCATGGAGAGCAAAGGGAGAAAAAATGAGAGAGGAAGGAGCTCAAGAAATCGCGGCAAGTCTAAAAAGGGAAGATCCAAGTCCAGATTCAGAAAAATAGAATCCTGGAACTGCGGTAAGAAAGGACATCTAAAGAAAGACTGCAGAGCACCAAGGAAGAAAGGTGAGAGGCAGCAAGAGACTACCCGGGAAGCAAATGTAGCAGGTGATGTGTTACAATATGATTTGATTCTTGCATTAGATAATACTAGTGATTACTAGGTAGTAGATTCATGGGCTTCATGTCATGCTACACCCCATAGGAAATTCTCTTATGATTATGTTCAAGGTGATTTTGGGCATGTGTTATTGGGGGATGATGAACCATGTAAAATTGTTGGAAAGGGTAAGGTACGGATCAAACTAAATAATGGAAATGACTGGTTGCTAAAGGATGTAAGGCACATTCCTGCTATGAAAAGAAATATGATCTCAACAGGGTAGTTGGGAGATGGCGGCTGTTTGTCTACATTTGGAGAAACGTGGTGGAAGTTTACTAAAGGATCAATGGTAATTCCAAAAGGAGATAGGATAGGTACGTTATATTTATGTCCTCATAACACTGATTATTCTATTTTTGTAGCTTCCACAGAAACAGGTGCAGCATTGTGGCATCATAGGCTTGGCCACATGAGTGAGAAGGGGATGCAGATTCTCCACTCAAGGAAACTACTTCCAGATCTGAAGCAGGTAAGTTTGGAATTTTGTGAGAACTGTGTTTATGGAAAACAGAAGAGAGTTAGATTTCTCAGGGTTGGGAAACAAAAGAAGAGTGAAAAGTTAGAGCTTGTCCATACAGATGTATGGGGACCAGCTCAGGTACACTCTCTTGGTGGCTCTCGTTATTATGTTACTTTTATTGATGATGCAACTAGAAAAATTTGGGTTTATTGCATTAGACAGAAATCTGATGTGTTTGATACTTTTAAGAAGTGGAAAGATTTGGCTAAGAATAAGATAGGAAAAAGGTTGAAATTTCTCAGATCTAATAATGGAGGCGAGTACTGCAGCAAGGAGTTTGACAGTTATTGTTCACACAATGGGATTCACAGAGAGAAGACAGTCCCTGGAACACCCCAAGAAAATGGCATGTCAGAAAGGATGAATAGAATGATCATGGAGCGTGCAAGGTGTATGAGATTGCATGTAGGGTTGCCCTTACAGTTTTGGGCTGATGCTGTAAACACTGTTGTTTATTTAATAAATAGAGGGCCTTCAAGCGCTTTGGATGGTGGAATTCCAGAGGAGGCATGGATAGGTAAACAGGTAAAATACTCATTTCTGAGAACTTTTGGTTGTGAAGCATTTGTCCATATTGATAAAGATGATAGAAAAAAGCTTGAAGCTAAATCCAAGAAATGTACCTTTATTGGATATGGGGTTGATGATTTTGGTTATCGCTTATGGGATCTTAAAAATCGGAAAATCATTAAGAGTAGAGATGTAGTATTCAATGAAAAGGTCATGTACAAAGATCAGTTGCAGGGAAAGAAAGAAGAAAAGGAAAACATAGAGTACATAGTGCTTGATGAAATGAAAGAAAATGAAGTTCCAAAAGCACCAGAAAATCAAGAGCAGCAGCAGGTACCTGAAACTCTTGCAACTGTAAGAAGGTCTACCAGGTTAAGTAGACCTCCTGAACGATTCTCTCCTTCACTGTATTATTTATTGATGACTGATTCTGGTGAGCCAAAATGTTTTGAAGAAGCAATGCAGGTAGAAACTAGAAAGAAGTGGGAGCAAGGCATGGATGAGGAGATGGACTCATTGGTAAGAAACCAGACTTGGGATCTGGTTAAGTTGCCTGCAGGAAAAAGGGTATTGCAGAATAAATGGGTTTACAAGTTGAAGGAAGAAGATGGAGGAAAGAAGCGGTACAAGGCTAGACTTGTTGTAAAGGGGTTTGCACAAAAGAAAGGTATAGACTTTGATGAAATATTTTCTCCTATTGTTAAAATGACTTCAATTAGAACTATTTTAAGTCTAGTGGCGGTAGAAAATTTGCATCTTGAACAATTAGATGTAAAAACGACCTTTCTTTATGGGGATTTGGACGAAGAGATTTATATGCAGCAGCCACAAGGGTATGAGGTCAAAGGGAAGGAGAATTTGATTTGCAGGTTGAAGAAGAGCTTGTATGGCCTGAAGCAAGCTCCAAGGCAGTGGTATTTAAAATTTGATAAGTTTATGACAGAACAAGGTTATGATAGATGTCATTTTGACCACTGTGTTTATTTCAAGAGGCTAGATAACGGAAGACATATTATCTTGTTATTGTATGTGGATGGCATGCTTGTTGCAGGGTCTAACATGCAGGATATAAATGTGTTCAAAAGAAAACTAGCTAAATCATTTGCGATGAATGATTTGGGTGCTACAAAGCAAATCCTTGGTATGAGAATAACAAGAGACAGGAAAAATCGCAAATTGACATTGTATCAAGGTGAGTATATAGAAAAGGTGTTGCAAAGGTTTAGAATGCAGAATGCAAAACCAGTCAGCACACCTTTGGCAAGCCATTTCAAACTAAGAAAGTATATGTGTCCAGAGACACAGGAAGAGATAGATTACATGTCCAAGATTCCATATTCATCAGCAGTTGGGAGCTTGATGTATGCCATGGTGTGCACAAGACCAGATATTGCACATGCAGTGGGAGTTGTGAGTAGGTATATGAATAATCTAGGTAAAGAGAATCGGAAAGTAGTATAGTGGATTCTCAGGTATTTGAGAGGTACCGCTTCTCACGCATTATGTTTTGAAGGTTCAAACACTGTTCTACAAGGATATGTTGATGCAGATATGGCTGGTGATAAAGATAGCAGGAGGAGCACCACAGGGTATGTGTTCAATGTAGGTGGAACAATAGTAAGTTGGATTTCAAAACTGCAATAGGCTGTTGCACTTTCAACAATGGAAGCAGAGTATGTTGCTGCTACAGAGGCTAGTAAGGAGATGATTTGGTTGTAGAGGTTCATGGAAGAATTGGGTAAGAAATAGGAGAATAGTAGGTTGTACAGTGACAACCAGAGTGCCATTCATCTTGCAAAGAACTCAGTCTTTCATTCAAGGACTAAAAATATAGAACTCAAATACCACTTTATAAGATCTGTTCTAGATGAAGAATTGTTAAAACTGGAAAAGATTCACACTAGCTAGAATCCTGCAGACATGTTGACAAAGGGAGTAACCAGAGAGAAACTGAGTTCCTGCTCAGTTTCTGTTGGCCTTAAAGCATGAAGGTGAAAAGAAGAAATTTTCCAAGTCCAAGGTCCAGCAAGTGCAGCAGTGGTAGAGTTGCTGTGATTAGTCACCATGAAGGCACATGAAAAAAATGTAATGGAGCGGTTTGCATGTAAATGGGCATATAGCTGTAAGACCTGGTAAGGCATGCATACCCCTGGTAACTCACCAGTAAAGTCGAGAGATAGACCTAGGTGATAGGGGGGTGTATGTAATATTCCTCGGTAAATACTTGGGGGGAGTTGGTGATTACTGCAAGTCAAGTCTAAAGGGGGGATTGTTAGGATTAACCTTGACTTGAGATCGAGTCAAAGGTGGTTAGGTCTAGCACATGGTTTGGGCACATGGTTTGTTGTAGCCCATGGTATTGTCCCATGGTATTGCATGTGTTAAACTTGACTCGAGATTGAGTCAAAGGTGGTTAGGTCTAGCACATGGTTTGGGCACATGGTTTGTTGTAGCCCATGGTATTGTCCCATTGTATTGCATGTGATTAAGCCTTTATAAGGCTTGAGGAGGCTCCATTGTAATTGTACTGGATGTGGCCATTGTATTGTACTAGAAGAGAGATTGTGAAATCTTGAAGAGGAAGTGCAGCAGTTTTGCTGCAGGGTGTATCCCTTCATCTTTCTGGACTACAATAAAAGGACTGGCAAATTTCTTTATGGACGTAGCCCATCGTTTGGGTGAACCACGTTATATCTGTGTCTCTCTGTACTATTTTAATTTTTTTTTCATCTTGTTTATAAATTTAACTGTATATCTGCTATTGCTCTGTGGTACTATTTTCTAACAAGTTTCACATGCACAGATTCAGGATGCTGCTGCATAGAAGAACCATAATACTGCTTCGTTGCTGCATAGTGCTACAAATTGCAACAAAATATTTTGCAATTTTTTAACTTGTATTTCCTAATTTCTGCTTATCTTGAGGGGGCGGGTTTCCCATGAGGTTTTCCCCTATTTTCTCAGTTGTATTAAGAAATTTTTTATCTTTTAGATTATATATGGGTGATTTATAGCCTTGTTTCCAAGGCCCACAATTGTCCAAGTTAGGATTCAGGGTGCTGTTAGGATTTATAATCCTCCCTTGAACAAACTGTCTATTAGATTATTTTAGTCTAACTTAGGAGTTTATTTAATTATTTGCATCCACTAGTACCATTGGGTCCACTTGGCCTAATGGGGCCACATGTACCAATTACAAGAGTGTGGGGAACACTGCTAGAGTCTAACTTCCACTGACTATGCTTGCATGCATCAGTTTAGGCACCTCATAGACCAATCCCTACATTTTGGGATCCATTGGGAGTCCCAGCACTAACCTTCTTTAGTCAGTTGAAGTTGTTACTAGTTAAGCTTAGTTATTTTCCAGTTACTTTCAGTTAGATCACAATCATCTCAGTTAGCAACAAATAGACATGACTACATGTGGATAAGGCAATTTTCCTCACCTACCACTTCAGTTATACTGAGTTAACTGATTATTACTGATTGTGTGACTTGATTCGACATATGGAGTTAACCATTTGGACTTCAATATTGACTGAGACATCCTTAGTTAGCTAGTCATTCAAATACATTCACATCCAGTTGGTAGTTTTGAATTCATCCCTAATGAATTCGAATTCTTCTTTATGTAACAATATTGTAACACAAGATTTATTAATGACAATGATACTGTAATTATCCGAGCTATACTCATCCATTTACTGTGTGGTTTGATTTATTTAGTGTGTATCTTCATTCTTCTTTTACTACATCAATAATTCTAGACTCATTGCTTAATGATCTAAATGGCACAACAATTTTAACAGATCTCACTAGTTGAAGTAAGGATAGCTAATTTAGTTCACAATCAGTTAATTGATGAGGTAGGTTGACAAAAGGTGCCACACTCCCTTAAATCATGTAAACTGGTGCTAGTATGATTGGAACTGAACTAAATGGTGGTTATCAGAGAATAACTGAACATGAATGACTACCTACCATAGAAAATGAAAGGTGACAACTAGTGGCACTCAGAGAGGGTTCCTAAAATGTAGGGATTGGCACCAAAACTCATGTTGGCACCAAAACTCAAAAGTGTAGATGAGTCTTGGGCATGTCCCCCCTTTCTCTAGTAAAGTGAAAATGACCTCCTAAGCTAGGAAAAATGAAGAAATAGACTATGTGGGTAAATGGAGGATTAATTAATCCTAATAGACCTATCTATTGGAGTGGACTCAAACCAAATTATGGCCTTACAATCCATAGGTACCACACATCATATTGTATTTCTCTCCTATCTGATTTCTAGTAAATAATTATATCAGTATTAAATAAACTTTTAGCATCATGTTGGACCCATATGATCCCAGTGTTGCATCTTCTAGCTCTAATCCCATTTGTAACAGACCTTCACATCAAGTATTCTATTAGTCTAATTCCATCAATGTTCCTCATGAATTTTTTTATACCTTAATAAAAAGGGTTCAAGAAGAAATATATGTTACCAAACTCAAATATTATTAAACATATTTTCCTAGATAAATGTTTGATGTTAGCACTCATTAATAGAATAATATTATTACTCTTACAATAAAGAAGTTTCCTTAATTAGGGAATAATTTAACTAGAGTAATTTTGGTTACTAAAACACTTATAAAGATGTGCTTGTTTGATTGCTAGTTCATTTAAATATTTACATGTATGACACTTTTCCACTTTAAGTATGTGATTCACTATTGTTTTCTAATGTTGGGGAAAGGGTGGGTGTGACCATATGGTCTCCCTTTCAAACCCCTCCTCCTTTTCTAGGCTGCTTCATGAACTAAGGGGGGTTACATAGTATCATTAGAGGAAATTTGGGGTCTAAAATGGGCTTTATAAGAAAACGTGCCAAAATAAGTTTTTGTGAGTTGGAATTCAAGAACCAATAGAATTTCAATAAAATAAGTCAACCATAATGGTTGAATTGACATATTTGTCATTAAAAAAAACTACTTTTTTTGTTCGTATTTTCGACATATGTCATTGTGTTTTTACTCAAATTTCGATTGGGAGAGCTCGTTGGATGCGGAATTTGATTCCGCATCCAGCGATTACCCACACTGCATACTTTTGATGGACCCCGCTACCCCAAAAACAAGAAATACCTAAAAAAATGTGATGATGATGTCATCATCACATTTTTCAGGTATTTCTTGTTTTTGGGGTAGCGGGGTCCATCAAAAGTATGCAGTGTGGGTACTCGTTGGATGCAGAATCAAATTCCGCATCCAAGGAGCTCTCCCAATCGAAATTTGAGTAAAAAAACAAGGAGATATGTCGAAAATACGAACACAAAAGTAGCTTTTTTCTTTCTTCCTCCAAAATTAATCAATATTATTTTATTATTTTAACTATTATTTTATTATTTTAACTATTATTTTATTATTTTAACTATTATTTTATTATTTTCCTTAGGAGGCCCATTTTAGACCCCAAAATTCCTCTAATGAAGCTCCAACTAAAGGTTGTCCTAACACCAAGAGTGTATAATCTCAACTACAGAAGGTTACTCAAGTTAATAATTTAGGGTTTGATAGCCATTATAGTTTCAAACAGTTCCCTATGTTGCACATCATTTTATGGTGGTGACACCCGTGACGTGGTACACATTATTAATGGTATTATTATACCAGTACTGGGATTCAAGATTTATCTTTGAAAGTGAAATCTCCTTATTTCTATTCGGTATTTGTCTCAAAGTTCCTCCATTCGAAATGGTTTTGCTTCTGCAACTAGAGGTCCAATTCACCATAATTTCATGAAGGGTTCACACAAATATTGGTTACTGGCCTATAATATCTCGATGATAAATTCCGAACATATGTGATGTTGTCATTTGATTATTATGGTAGAAATAGGTGCCTGTATTATGGACATTATTATTGTTGTTATTATATTATTATTTACCTATAATTAAATATTATTTCAACATGGAAAACAAACGTAGATTGGGGGGGGGGGTCTTGGATTCCACATGTGAGCGGGTTGGTGGGGTTAGGAGTTGTTGTTCTTCCTAACAATACTTTTTGTTTCCTAATATTGATTTTATTGGACTATGTAGGTCCTGTTATACCTAATTGATGCTTTGCATGCACCCATGCATCATGCACCCTAGTAACTCCACTGAACTGAAGTAACTGTCAATTAGTTATAGTTAGTTTGGAAAGTTTAAGTCACCTCTCTTGGTATTCAAGTTGTCTTCAGGTATTTAAAGGGATTTTGAGTCTAATTCAATGTATCCTTAGTTGATTATAGTAAACTTGGATAAATTGGAGTTGTCATTAGTGCATGGGATTGGTATTAGGGAAATTTGAGTAAGTAGGTGGAATTCAAGTTGTCTCCAGTGCATGAGAATAAATTCGGGGAGGTTTGAGCCAGCCTTAGTAAAATTCAAGTTATCCCTAATGAATGGGAGTGTTTTTTCCCAATGGTTTCAAATCAGTATAAGTCGGTTCGAGTTTCATTTCGGAGAAATTGAACAAGTCATTTAGTAGTCTATAGAAGCTCTCGGTGAGTTGGAGTTACTTCTTCGTAGTCCCGATTCAATATCTTAGAGGGAACTTGAATCAGTCTTAAGGGATTCAAATTGCTTTGGAATAATTCATTCTTCCATTATTAAGTTGATTGGTCATTGGTGATAGTTATCACCCTTGAATTCAAATGCCAAAGAGAGGATTCAAATGGTAGTTTTACACCTAGTAGCCTAGCTTTGTTTGCAGTGAAGGAGATCACATTTACTGGAACTAGTCTTTCAATAGAGGGGGACAATCTTGCAAAGAGACTCTATTTGTTGTGCTTTGTCTTGCATGAGAGGGGGACAATCCTGTTTAAGACATATTATTTGTTGGTTTTGTCTTGCAAGAGAGGGGGGAAATCCTGTGCAAGACATATTTTTTGTTGGTTTCTCCTTGCAAGAGAGGGGGGAAATATTGATGAAGAGAAACCATTATTGAAGATTTGTCTTATGGGATACAGGGACAATCCTGAGCAAGAGAAATTGTTTTTGTTCTTTGTCTTGTAGGAGAGGGAAATATTCCTAAGAAAGATAACCTAGTGTTGTTCCTTATGTTGCGGGAGAGGGGGGGAACCCTGAGCAAGAGAACCTATTGGTTGCACTTTGTCTTGTAAGAGAGGGGGACAATCTTGTGCAAGATAATTCTAGTTACTGTAATCGATATTCCAAGATAGGGGGGAAATATTGTGAAGGAGACCATATTTTCCATAGATTTATATTTCAAGAAAGAGAGTTCCTTAGTGTGTGGATGCAAGACCTCGAATCGGGGGTGACTTGATCAAGTAGTTTGGCTTGACAATGTAATTGTTTGGGAGGAACATTGTCTAGTTGATACTAGTTGTACCATAAATAAAGTTAAGTATTATTGACTATTATTTATCATATTACTATTGTACATGTTCCCGTGGAGGCTTGTCCATTTTATTGTTTATGTTGAAAATTTGAGGTCATTTCCATATACATGTATGGATTATGTATGATAGATTAGTATATTGTGGAGCAGTGGATGTGATGTATTATTGCCACTATTGGGGGTTATTTTTCTTATCTATTATGATCATTAGAAGATCTATTTTTTGGGAAGTCTATATGGCCGTGTATGGCTATTTTGGATTAGATATTCCATGGGAATCATGGTTGTAATATAATTCATAAAAGTTGATATAAAGTAGTTTATTAATTCTCCCCTTTTGAGGCAGTGTAGATTGTTTATTTATTTGTTGTTTTAGAAGATAATCATCCAGGAATTAGGACAATTGGTAAGTCTAATTTTGGGTAGACCATATAGTCGTGTATACATGTTTCATATCATCTCTTACATTGGGTTAATGGATGATAATTAAATGTTATAAATATAATAAATTGTAGTGTCAAAGTTTTGTTAAATAAGTGTCGCAACTCTTCACTACTTATGCATTAGAATTTGAATTCTATTAGTAGCATAGAGATGGAGTTATTACGTGGTTAAATGGTGATGAGTGGTTTCCCATAGATGTGATGATGAAATAAAATTACATGTTAAAAGGATTACTAGATTGATTCTATTCATGTGTCATCACATTGCATTGCATTTATGTTAGGACATAGTTTTGCATTGGAAGGGATGTCTTCCTTAATGACTGATTGTTTTAATTAGTTTTGTTCATTGGCATGTTGGGCTAACCCTTAGAACATTATTATGTTGTGCTTAACTTAAAATTAAGTCCTTGCTTGTTAGAAACCATCAAGTATTAAGATATTGATGGTGAGTTTGTGGTCGGGTACATTACATGACCTGAGGTATTAGTAATAGTCCAAGTCCCAATGGCTTCCCACACTATCAATTACGATATTATAAACCTTGCAAGTAAACAATTGGTTTTTCTGGTAGCTTTAAAATTATTCTCTTCAAATTAGCTATTTTATTCTTATTGAGAAAAACTAATTCTTCAATGATTATTTCTATTATAGGTGATTCAAAAGCATGCTTTTAACATGCTTCATATATCGTAAAGGTATACATTAAAGAGTAAATTATTCTTTAGAATTTAATTGCTTCATTTTTAAGAAAATATTTTGCATTATCAACTATTGATTTTCTCCTTCCTGGAGGTTGACTCCTCGTAGTTTAAAGGAGTGTTAGCTCAAAGATTACTCCTAACATATACATATTTTCTCTTAAGGGTTTTCAAAATTTATGCACAAAGATGTATCCAAGTCAAAGAAATTCATATTCTGTGTGAGTTCACCTTGAGAAGAGTTTTGGTTCACACTTGTCTTTCACTTACATTTCTCATCAACACTTAACCAGGTAAGGGTTTATGTAATGTTTTATCTTCCTAATTTCTTGGATAGGAATTTGTTATTCCACATCGAAAATAGTTTTTTTATTATTCTCATCTTGGTGACTATTATTTACAGGATAATCGCAAGGTTGCAAACCATCTCGAAGTTAGTTGTATCCTTTATAAATGATTCCACAAGGGTATATACAACAATTAAAACGACCTCAATTTGGGTGCAATCCCAACTTCAACCTGAGCAAAAACTCCCTATACTCACCTCTATAGTGAATGATAGGTATGCTAAGATCTTTTCAAGTATACATGTGGATGCATTGTCATCAATCCTTCTTGGTTTGTCCCTGTAGTATTCCAAAAAGGGTTCTCCATACTCTAGAATAATGTAAAGAAGTTAATGGAAAGAGTCTTCCACATTTTAACATATATTCATATGAATTTGTAATTTTGGAAATTTAGATGTAAATATTTGTATGCAGAAGCTTGGCTCATAGAATTCTAGCGAGGGTTTAGTAAGGGTATCAATATAATTATTATTTTTAAATATATAAGGACTGTTAACTGCTTGGATTACTCTTCCCTTTTAGGATTATCAATTTTTTGAGTGATTTTGATATTAAACGCAGTGAAACCATTGAGTATATGTGCATTTAAAATACAAAGATACACCTAAATTTATGCCAAAGTTATTCGACTATTCAAACCCGTGTCCTCTCTGCATTTTTTTAAGGGTTTGCTAAAGGTTAAATATAATGGTTAAATCCTTCCTCGATTAAGATAAAGGTTAACTTGATTTAACCCCCCCGGCAACATTAAAGATAAAATAAAATTTATCAAGGGTTCAATCCATTATTCGAATATTATTTTACACATTGCTGGAATAATCCACATGTCATTCTTAGCTCAGTGGGCTAGCTCAAGCAACTGAGTGCTGTAAGTTGTGAGCAAAAAGTCTCGGGGTCAATTCTGCGGAGGGCTATACATCGCTATATAAGGGCTTCACTTGATGTTCCCATCGGGTTATCTCTGTAATTAGAGCGAATGGGTAAGGACCCTTTGGGTGGGCCCCATATGCATTGTTCTTGTGGATGTAACAAGCGATGCTGGGGGTAGGTGAACCACAATATAAAAAAAAATCCACAGGTCATTCCTTCTAATAAAATGAAATCAAATAAAATGAACTGATAATCAAGAGATAATATTTTTTGCATAAATATATTGTACTCTGTATTTTCTATTTAAGTTTTACAGTGTTGGAAACACTTTTCGTCTATAGATTCCATTCAATCCTCACAATAAAAGAAATTCACATGTCTGTGTTATTTTACAGAATTTTTCATCATTGAAATTTCATGAATATTCTTGTTAAAAACAAATAAAAGTTAAGTAAAGTATTAAGAGGAAATATGTTCGCGACCTTTTGCAGAAGACTGGATAAACATTGAACCAGAATCATCAACCTCCCTTCCTTAGGCTCAATTCACAACATTAGCCACCCTCGAGATATTCTCCTCCTGAAGGAATATTTATGAATACACCCATTACTCTCGAAGTGTTTCCCAATGTATCAGTGTACACATATAGGTAGCCTCACACTTACTCAATTTCCTCCTTTGACTCCCTTTTTCCACTAACTCCCTTCGAGGCGTCTCTCTTGTTAGCACTAGAAGATGTC
Organism: Pseudotsuga menziesii; assembly: GCA_001517045.1. NCBI lineage: Eukaryota > Viridiplantae > Streptophyta > Pinopsida > Pinales > Pinaceae > Pseudotsuga > Pseudotsuga menziesii. The sequence continues at coordinate 109,365 of LPNX010037146.1, forward strand.
TCAAATAAGACATGCTTAGCACATATTGAGCTTAGGATAGCTTGGTAAGAAGGTTGATAAGATGGTTTTTATGAAGTAGGATGAGAAATAAGGTTACAAGGGATGAAGAAGTCTGAAATTTTAAAATCTTAAGATATATAACAAAGAGAGTGATGTTTCCTAAGTCATTGGAACTCTAATCAAAAGTTAAACCAAATATAACGACAACATAAAGAAATAGAAGAATAATGAATACTTTGCATTCATGGATCAAAATATAATCTTATAACACTATTAAAAGACCAAATACATGTATTTAAACATAGATTTCAAGCTCAAATAATAAACAAAGAACCATAATTGTCATTTGATTTTAACAATGAAATATAATTGATGCATTACAATAATCTTTTCTGCATTTTAATAAGAGAAATAAAAGCATGGAATAAAATACATAATATTACTGATGAGTGAATAATCGCTAAGCATGATAATACCACTGTTGTATTAGAAACTAAAGAAAATATAAAAATAAAAGATTCACACTCCTATGACCTCCTGCTTCATTCTAAGAGAAAGATCCCCCTCTCATTTATAATACTTTCTTAAATAAAAATTATAAACTTTTTATTTCAAGTAAAAAATTCAAGCTAATATCCTAAACCAATGGATCTTATCCTAATATGTACCACAAAATCAAGATATGGCAAATCGAACTAATTAGGTGGCTGTCGAGTGGCTGTTTTTTTTGAGGAAACAAGAATTTTCGAAATTTGAAAAAATCCTCTCCAAAGCGCCAACTGTAGATCCCTAATAGTTGTTGATTTTGGGAATTTGTCTCACATGTCAACTAATTTGTCCCATTTTGCAAAAAAAACCCTACCCTTGTTTTAGTTTTATGAGATTCGTCCTCATTTGGATGGAAATTGTTCCCGAAGTTGGTCACTAAAACAATCAGTTACATATGATTCTGCAGTGCTTTCTGCTATTTTCTATGTGTTTGGCACTATATACTATCTAAATTTCCTGTAGTGGTCATTTTGCTTGGAACAAGTTTTGGATTTCTTTCTTTGCAATTCCTCTGGATTCATAACCTTGTTAAAACTATTGCAAAACCATGATTTGTTCCAAAATGAAGTAGCATTCTTGGAGAATACTTTAGAGCTCTTATATGATTTAATGTCCAAATAGAAAATAAACTTCGCTATAGAATGTTCTTTTAAAACCCAATTAGAATACAACTCATACAGTCATGTGCTTCATTCGCATGAGTATGTGACTTTTGGATTCCTTTGAATCCTTTTGATTTAACATGAAGTCTGGAATTCTTAGCACATTGGAACTATAAGAGTTGAGTTTTTGCTACAAAATTGAGCCCCATTCTCTAGAGATCACTTCACATTTGAGCACTATAATTCCGTTGCAGAATACACAACTTTATAATGGTGGATGAATAGAGTTTCTTTTTACATAATCACCTTGCATTTGATTATAGAATAAAAACATCTTTGATAGACTCTGAAACAAGATTTTTAATCAGGAATATGGGAAGTTTTGGTAGAAAATTTGAGTGCTAACAGTGGATCCATATGGGGATAGAAATTCCCTATGAGGTGTTGAGAACCTGTATACCCATGCCTTCATCCTAAAAATTATTGAACCTTGAAACATAATCTGTTCACTATGCACTGAAAACCTTAAACCAAAAACCACTCCACCTGAAAAATTATTGAACTGCGCAAAATAAACTGCAATCTAAAAGTTGGACCAATGATCTCTTCCATTGGTTTGGAATCTTTATTTCTGCTAGTCACACCAAACTACACTGAAAACCAAATTGATGAAACCATATGCTTGGGAAACAAGCTTATTTATGTACATGTCCTAATCTAATAGTTGAAACTATTTTACTTGAGTATAAGAAAACTTCCATAGTGACTGTTCAATAAACCAGATTACTAACTCGAACTTGCTTCCATATTTTTGTCTACATATGACTAAATAAATTGAAGAGTATGAAAACAGATGAACTAACATCCTATACTTACAACTATGGAACGTTGCCTGTATGAAGTAAAAAATGCAAAAATCATGACCCAAATTCAACTCCATGTAACTCACCACAGAATCATAAAAATGATAAAGAAACACCTTCAAATAGGTTGACATAGAATAATCAATAATATGAGAGAATACCTCTTCTTGCTGCTTGAAATGATTGCTTCCCTACTTTACTTCCAGTTCAATAATAACAACCAGAGGTTCACAAATTTATGTAATTTGCTGCTGAAAATTTGGTGGAGAAGAAGAATTGGAAAATTGTTTTAGTAACTCATCATCATCTTCCTCACCATCCTCATCATTTCTATAAAAGCAGGCTCATTACTGCTAAATTATGTGCAATTTGATATAGAAATCTGCTCCTCTGAATCATCTTCATACTCATCATATCTGGGTTGATTGTCATTAGCAATGAGCTAACTGTTTCTTGAGACTATTGATAAGAATCTTCAGTAAAATAAAATACTTTTGGCTATCCGATTAATTTATCATCATGAAGAACATTATACTCATCATATATTATAGTGTCAAAAATTTTGTATCTTGTAAATAATGATGACCATAATAAAAAATAGAACCCTAATTTTCTTGAAATGGTTCTTCATTATATTCTTCATTCAAACTTTTTTAATAAGATAGAAGAGTTTCATCTTGAAAATCAACTTGATCTTCATAAACTTTTGGAGCAACAATCTCCTTATAGCGATCACTTCTAAAAACATTTGGTAAAATGACAAACGTATCTACAACTTTGATATCATCACTTTTGGCATCAATACAATGTTCAAAATATTCCTTTTGAATGATAGAATCATGTGTAATTGAGTCTTATGTTTCTTCTTCAACAATAATTTCTTTGTGATCCTCAATATTGGAAGAAACAACTACTAAAATGTGAATATTGGATTTAAATTCTTCCCAACAATGCTCAAAAGCCAGAAAATTCTTTTTACAATGCTCAGTAAACGTTGCGTGAAATTATTTCAAGGAAGATATACTACAAGGTGAAAGAGATACATGCCATTAGCCAAAACCAAGCCAACTAAACTTGAGATTACCTCTCAATTAATATTAAAATTAATTTTCACTTTTTCACGCCGACCTCTTTTTCCCTTTTTTTCTTGTTGGGTGAAACTTGCCTATCTCTCGACTAGACAAGTCTATCAACTTTGGTCGACCTTTTGACTCAACTGATTTACTTCGACTTACCGACTGATTTTACCTCGACCACTTGTCACTTCAAAGTCGGCTGACTTCCACCTCTAAGTCGGCTGACCTCTTTGACCTCTCAAGTTGCCTAACCTCTTTGACCGCTCAAGTTGACTCTCACAACCGACCTTGTCGGTTCACTTTGGTCAAAATCTACAGAGTATGTTTCTTAGTCTAAGAGACTTGAGAAATTACAAATGCTTTCCACCTGTGAGTAAGATGAAGTGAAAATGGACACATTAACAATTCCAAAGAACTTATAAAAACATATGCCCAAATATGTAGGAAGACTTTAATAGACCAATGTGCCATAAAACATGGAACTTTCAGGCGGTGAGAAATTTAAGGGTTCTTTGATCTTTTAGTTAACAGTAATTGTAAAAGACATCTACACAAGTAAATCTGGAAATATTGTGGGGCCAAATAAACAAGCATTCAACCATAAAATATTTCATATATATCACTATGCGAAAATAACAAAGGTATTACAAACTTGTCTGTCCAGACTTGTCGGCTCACCGACTTATCCTTTTAGAGAGCTTCGGCTCTTCTCACCTTGGAGTTCTCTCTACTGTCTAATGTCTTTAAACCGATTTAAAAATTTCTTCTTCTATTTATAGGCAACCTGAAAATTGCTTCTACATGGGTCGATTGACTCACCATTAAAGACTGTAACAACTATCTACCTAACAACTTAGCTTCAGAAATAAATTTGACAGGTTTACATTGTCGAATGGTGGACTCTACCCTCTTGTCAGACTGACCGACAAGATCTTGACTGATACAGACTCTGACAGAGTCGATGATCTAGATTTTTGTGTGAACGAAATGAAAGAACAGATACAGATTCATAATAATAGACATTTTGCAAAGATAACAAAAATACAATAAACAAATATTCTATTAAATTGCGGAATTAGAACAGACTGTAATACAATTGCTAGAATGGTGGTAGCTATCTCTGAGAAGAGATGTGGCTGCTACGCTCATCCGTGCCAAGATAAATACAAAATGAGGCCAAAGGGGCCTATTTATAATAATAATGAGGGTGAGAACCCCAAAATTCCAAAACATAACCCTAGAAGATGAACTGTCATAAAGTTTGCGGCCCCAAGGTGGTAAGTTGAACAATCAACTTCCTGGGGTGATAACTTTTGCATATGATTTTCGATTTGGGCGTTGGATAGCTCATTGGAAAGGTATATCTAAGCTTTAAAAATTTTGGTTAACCAAATGCATGCAGATAGCAATCATTTGGCCCCCGAATCACCAAAAAACGTTGTTTAGGGCCTCAAAACGGCTCCGGAAGTTTAGGACCCAAAAAACTATAGAAAAATAACTAGGAAACTGCCACAATGGACAATTTTTTTGAGCCAGTGGAATAGGTGGGTGGCCAATGATCTCCATCTAGATCAATCCTCCCTCCTTAGGAAGCAATGGTCTCCATTGCGTCGAATCCCATATCATATCTCGAACTGTGTGTTGAGTTGATCTCCTGGTGCGACATTTGCTGAAGTGAAGAGGTTGCTTTTCTTTGGCATCCCGAGAGAGTTGTAATTCTTGTGTCGATGATTTTTTTTTGGAGGAGCACATTGAATGCATGGCCTTGCATTGTATAGGTACTCGAATATATGAGGAAATGATGACTCTATCTTCTTCTTGTGTCTGATGAGCAGAGACACCCTGTGCAAAGGGTGTGGAGGTCTCTGTGATCTTATGTTCTCCTTCAGACGCAATTGTTAAGAGGAATAATTTTCTGATGTGGGAACTTATCTTCCTACCTTGCGAGACTTTGTTAGGTGCTAGGGTCTTTGGTATTCGATAGAGTTTTCCTCCCAAAGTAATAATGACGTTGCGAGGCCGTGACTCATATACAGCATGACGCTTCCACATATATCGTTGTCCTAAAAGAACATCACAGACTTCAAGTGGGGCCACATCACATAGTACCTCGTCTTTGAAAGGCTTGATGCCATATGGTAGGAGGCATTGTTGAGTAATGCGTATACCTCATCCTTAGCTTAGCCAACCGATGTTGTAAGGTTGTGGGTGTGGTGTTGTTGGAAGCTCCAATCTTTTGACGACTTCTACTGAGATCAGGTTCTTTTGGTTGCCGTTGTCAACAACAAAATGTAGAGGCATTCCCTTCACCCACATCTATGACTGGAATAGGTTCTCCTTCGCCTCTAACTCTTCAGGATCCTCTAGTTGAATCTGTGCAGTAGCAACAGTGGCAGTGGGGTCTCCATCAATGATCTGCCTCCCATTGTATGCAGTTGTGGCATTGGGCTTGAAATCAGAATCCAGATCTAATCCTGAAGATTTGATCTCGGCCACTAATGACTACTTTGAGCAACATTCATCAGTGTTGTGCCAAGGGATTTTAGGAAATCCGCACCACTTACCAATGTCCTTCTTTGTCTTTCCATCCCCCTTCTTTGCTTGTGGCGGGGACTGGTTGTCCTTTCCTTGTCCTATGTTTTGTGGGCTAGGGTTTCCCTTGCCTTGCTTCTGTAGTGGGTGCGCAGGTCCAAACTCTCGCTTGTTCTTTTGTCGAAATTTCTCCTTGATTTTGATAGCATACCGATAGGTGGATTGAAGTGAATAGATGTCGAGGAAGTCCATCTCAGTTCAGATGTACCAATGTAGACCACTACGATATTTTAGAATCAGGTGCCACTTGGAGTCCTTGATACTCGACTTTGTACGTAGGGTATGAAATTTATTGGTGTACTCCAACACCGTCTGGTCCCTTTTTTGATGTAGAATGGTCCATTTTGTGTACTGATCATCATAGTTTCCCACAGGGTAATAATGTTCCAAGTGGGATTTGTTTCAAACATTCTAGACTCATCTGATGAGTTTTTATCACAATAAGTACCCCACTAATTTTGGACATGGGGGACTACCTTAAGGAGAGCAAAGGTGATCTTTTCTTTGTTAAAAAAAATGTGGACAGAGAAATACCCTTCTAGAACATTCAACCAATTATCTAGGGCATTTGTATCAATTTTTCCTTCAAATAAAGGAATATCAAAGTTAACTTGTACCTTGAAAGGAGTTGCATCCCCGAATTGGCTGCTCATTGAAGATGCACTTGCCGCTGCCGACATTCATAGTAGGATTTGGGTGAAACTATCCATCATCTCGTTCCTCTGTTGCTCGAGGGATTCCTCGAGAAATGACTTGATAGGATCTCCTGCTCCGTTGTCTCTCTTTTCTTCCACCATGGGAGGTCGTTTGGGACAGCGAGAATGATCAAGTGAAACTAGTTCAAGACCAAACTCTCTATACTCGGACCTCGTCAAGGACATGCACTGAGAAACAATCAAAGAGTAGATTGCTCTGATACCACTGATCCAGATTTATGTGTGAACGCAATGAAAGAACATATACAGAGTCATAATAACAGACATTTTGCAAAGATAACAGAGATACAGTAAAAAAATATTCTATTAAATTGCAGAAATAGAACAGACTGTAATACAATTGTTAGAATGGTAGTAGCTATCTCTGAGAAGAGATGTGGCTGCTACGCTCATCCATGCCAAGCTAAATACAAAATTAGGCCAAAGGGGCCTATTTATAATAAGAATGAGGGTGAGAACCCCAAAAGTCCAAAACGTAACCCTAGAAGATGAACCATCATAAAGTTTGTGGCCCCGTGGTGGTAAGTTGAACAGTCAACTTCCCGGGGTCATAAATTTTGCATACGATCTTCGATTTGGGCATTCGATAGTTCGTTGGAAAGGTATATCTAAGATTTAAAACTTTTGGTCATCCAAATGCATGCCAATGACAAGCATTTGGCCCCTGAATTGCCAAAAAACATCGTTTAGGGCCTCAAAACGGCTCCAGAAGTTTAGGACCCGAAAAACCGCAGAAAAATAACTAGGAAACTGCCACAATGGACAATTGTTTTGAGCCAGTGGAATAGGTGGGTGCCCACCGATCTCCATCTGGATCAGTCAACTGAGAGTCAGGTACAGATCTGCGAGTGATTACTTTTTCCAACACTCCCCCTTAATTATGAGCAGATGGGGATTTTTAAAACAAAATTCACAAAATGTTTCAGAGCTTAGACATGCTCTGTTTATGACAGAGTTCACTGTGGAGAACTTGTCATTCCAAGATAACTACGCAGATACTGGAAAGTATCATTTCCCAATGGTTTTGTAAAGATGTATGCAAGTTGATCTTCAGACCTGTAAAATTCCAAACAAATTTCTTTGTTCTTCACCAACTCTCTTATGAAATGAAACCTTGTGTTGATGTGGTTGGTTCTCTTGTGAAACACATGATTCTTTGATAATGCTATGGCTGAATTGTTGTTGTAGAATATTTTTGTCGGTTATTGATGGTTCTGTGACAAGTCTTTTAAGACTATTCTCATCCATACAGCTTGACATGCAGTACGTGTCGCTGCAACATACTTTGCTTCAGCTGAAGACAGAGTTACTATGGGCTGTTTCTTTGAAGCCCATGAAACAACACCTGTACCAAAATGAAATGTGTACCCATATGTGCTTTTCCTGTCATCTATGATGCCTCCATTGTCACTATCAGTGTAGCCATTGAGTTTAAAATTTTCTGAGGTTGAATACATAATACCAGGGTCTTTTGTGCCACTTACATACCTCAAAATTATTTTACATTCTTGCCAATGTGAGTCCTTTGGTGACTCCATGAACCTTGAGATCAAAATTACTCCATACATAATGTCTGTCTGGTCTTGTCGCTGTCAAATACATAAGGCTGCGTACTAGCCTTTTGAACAGCGTAGGATCGACAGTGGATCCTTCATCATCTTTGCTCAATTTTAAACCTATTATCATTGGTGTTGGAGCTGTCTTGCAATTAGACATGTTAAATATTTTTAAAACTTCACTTGCATACTTAAAATATGATATAAAAATACCACTTTCAGACTGCTGAACTTCAATGCCCAGAAAAAACTTCATAAGCCCCAGATCAATCATTTCAAATTCACTTTCCATGACTGCTTTAAAATCTGCTATGCCAAAATCACCAATAATATTAAATCATTTACATACAAGTAGATGATTAACATCTTACCTTGCTCATCGACTTTGGTGTACAAAGTTGGTTCACTTTCACTTCTGTGAAATCCATTTTCAGTGAGATAGGAATCGATCCGACTGTACCAAGCTCTAGGAGCTTGCTTCAAACCATATAATTCCTTTTTCAGCCTGTACACTTTATGCTCTTGAACTGGAACTTCATACCCTTGAACACATATTTCAATAAATTTGGAAATATTTTATTACAAGAACAATGCCAGAATTGATTTTTTTGGTTATTTTGGAATTCTAGATCCACTGTTTAATTCCAAATTTAATGAAATATGTGTTCTCGTGGTTGTTCCACATATACTTCCTCTTCTAGATAGCCATTTAAGAATGCTGACTTGACATCCATTCGATGAACATGCCATTTGTTTTGTGCAGCAATGGCAAAAACTATTCTAACTGTATCCATGCGTGCAACAAGTGCAAACGTTTCATTGAAGTCAATGCCGGGTTGCTGAGTGAACCCTCTTGCTACCATTCTTTCTTTGTGCTTTTGCACATTCCCATCAGCATCTTGCTTTGTCTTGTAAATCCATTTGACGCTGATTACATATTTGTCTTTTGGTACATCAACCAGTTCCCATGTCTAGTTTTTCTCAATGCATTCTATTTCTTCATCCATATCTTGTGCCCATACTTCTTCTTCAACAACTTCTTCAAATGTTAGTGGATCATATACAGGGGAAAAGAATGCAAAGAGAGAGAATGAATTTGGTGTACTAGCTTCATATATTTCATGCAGACTTCTTGTATTCACCGGTTCTGTTGATGTCAACCTTAAGGAAATGCTTGATGGATTCTGTTGTCCTCTTGGTGTACTTGTCGGTGTAGCTTGAGCTGCTACTTGTGTCGATGGTGCTTGTGTTGAACCATGTCGTGGTGTCATGGGAGTCATAGTGCTACGACCGGTTGACTTAAATATGGTGTTTGAACCACTTCCTCTTCCATATCATCATTGTCGACATTCGACACAATATTGACATTTATGTCGACGGTTCCATCCCATGATTCATTCTTGAAAAATTGAACACCTCGACTGATTATCACTTTCCTTGCGATAGGATCATACAGCTTGTATGATTTTGTGTCTTTTGAATAGCCAACAAAAATACATTTTTGTCCCTTCTTGTCTAGCTTCCTTCTCAGCTCATCTGGAATATAAGCATATGCAACACAACCAAAAACTTTTAAATGTGAAACACTATGTTTCATACCTATCCATGCTTCTTGGAGAACTTTGTTCTTCACACTCTTTGCTGGACACCGATTCATAATGTAAACGGCAGTTGCGACTGCTTCACCCCAATACTCATTTGGAAAATGCTTGGCTGCCAACATGCTGCGTGCCATCTCCATGATGGTTCTGTTCTTTCTTTTGGCAATACTGTTCTGCTGAGGTGTATACCATGCAGTGAATTGTTTTTTTATTCCATGGATCTTACAAAAATTCAGAAATTCATTTGAGACATATTCACCTCCTTTGTTGGTCCTTAAGATCTTGATGCGATGTCCACTCTGGCTCTCCACAAATGCCTTGAACTGCTGAAAATAACTAAATGCATCAAATTTATGTTTCAAAAAATATACCCATGTTTTTCTTGAGTAGTCATCAATAAAAGTTAGAAAATACTTGTAGCCACCAATGGATGATGTCTACATTGGACCACAAATATCAGAGTGCACAATTTCAAGTGGTGTGCATGCTCTATAGGACTTTCCGACTGGAAAAGTCTCTCTGTGCTACTTTCCAAAAATGAAGCCTTCACAAATACTTTATGGTGTATCGATCAATGGTAATCCTTTCACCATATTCTTTGTGTGCAATAGCTTTAGCCCACCAAAATTCAGATGTCCAAATCTGAAATGCCACAACCAGGATTCATCCTGAACTTCTGTCTGAAATGCAGCTTGCAAATTAGTGCTGCCATTTTCTTTCTTGTCGAGAAGCTCGATTGTTTCTTCACTTTCTCGTGTGTTTGTCTTCCCTTTCATGTCAGGAACTATCCTCAATGGAAACAAGCAGTTTCTTGTCATTGGCACTTTTGCTATCAGCTGGTCGCTTGGACGCTTGTCTTTAATCACACAGTGATCATATTCCATGTAGACTCTATAGCCTTTTTGTCTCAGTTGTCCAATGCTTAACAAATTATGTTTCAGACCTTTGACATGATAGACATTGGGGATATACTTACTCTCCCCCTGTTTGGTTAGAAAATCAACAGTGCCTTTTCTTAAAACAGTAACTTGGACATTATTTCCAAGTGTAACATCAGTTTTAACTAAATTGTCTAGACTGGAAAACAAATTTAAATTACCAGTCATGTGGTTGCTGCATCCTAATTCCAAGTACCATATGTCATGTGGACTTTCTTGAACAACATTGCATTCAAGTGGAGATGTCGATTCCATTAACATTGCACTTATCAAAGTGCTGGTGTTGGTTGACTAAGTTGGGATTTGTCTTCCTTGGTCATATTGCTTCTTCCTGCATTCGTATGCATAATGACCAATTTTCTTACAATAATGACATTGAATTTTTGATTTATCAAACCTCTGGCCACTTGGATCACTTGGGTTCTGATTTTCTCCTCTACCACCGAAATTTGTAGGACTTCTGCCTCATCCTCCTCTTGAAGAACTTCTTCCTCTGCCTCTGAAGTTGTTTCTCCCCCTACCTCTACCACAGCTTATGGATGACTATGTTGCAAATGCACCTTCCAATGAGGTTTGTGTTCTGCTAAGTTTGTGTTCATGATTGATGAGTGAAGCTTGCAGCTCATCAATGGTAAATGTTGTCACGCTTATGTGTTCTTCTAAGGTCACAACCAAGTTTTCAAATCTTAGGGGAAGACTTATGAGAATTTTTTCAATAACCCTTCGGTCTTCTATGGCTTCTCCATGAGATTTCAGTTGGTTTATCAAAACAACAACTCTGGTATAGAACGTGTCTACATTCTCTGAATCTTTCAAGGACAGAGATTCAAAATCTCTTCTTAGAATCTGCATCTTGGATGTCTTTACCTTATCCAAACCTTGATAGGTAGTCTCCAATGTATCCCATGCCTTCTTAGCATTAGTTTTTGCTGCTATTCTTGGGAGTATGCTTTCATGCATAACTTGATGTATGTAAAATGGAGCTTTTCCATATTTCTTCCTCTGTTCTCTCAAGACATCTTTCTTAGCTTGTGTGAGATTGTTATATGTTGTCATGTCTGCTGGTTCTGGATAACCATGCTGGACTATCTCCCATACATATTGACCTCTGAATAAATCCTTCATTGTTAAAGACCAATATTCATAATTCTTTCCTGTAAAAATTGGAGTTTGCAATGAACCAGAAGTGGAAGCCATTTTTAATTTTTTAATTAACTTTTCTTAGAAAATTAATTTCCACCTTTTAAGACAAGATTTCTTTCCTAGACCTTGCTCTGATACCAGTTATCCAAAACCAAGCCGACTAAACTTGAGTTTACTGCTCAGTTAATATTAAAATTAATTTTCACTTTTTCACGGCGACCTCTTTTTTCCTTTTTTTCTTGTTGGGTGAAACTTGTCTATCTCCCGACTAAACAAGTCTATCAACTTTGGTCAGCCTTTTGACTCGACTGATTTACTTCGACTTACTTGTCGGTTCTACCAACTGATTTTACCTCGACCACTTGTCACTTCGAAGTTGGATGACTTCGAAGTCGGATGAATTCGACCTCTAAGTCGGCTCACCTCTTCAACTTCTCAAGTCGACTTACCTCTTCAACCTCTCAAGTCGGTTCACTCAACCGACCTTGTCGGTTCACTTTGGTCGAAATCTACAGAGTATGTTTCTTAGTCTAAGAGACTTAAGAAACTACAAATGCTTTTCACTTGTGAATAAGATGAAGTGAAAATGGACACATTAACAATTCCAAAGAACTTATAAAAACATATGCCCAAATATGTAGGAAGACTTGAATCGACCAATGTGCCGTAAAACCTTGAACTTTCACACAGTGAGAAATTTAAGGGTTCTTTGATATTGCACTTAACAGTAATTGTAAAAGACATTTACACAAGTAAATATGGGAATATTGTGCAGCCAAATAAACATGCATTCAACCATAAACTATTTCATATATATAACTATGTGAAAATAACAAAGGTATTACAAACTTGTGTGTCTAGACTTGTCAACTTACTGACTGACCCTTTTACAGAGCTTTGGCTCTTCGACTGAATCACTTACACAGAAGCTTGAGCTTCAACTTCACTTTTTCACCCTGGAGTTCTCTCTACTGTCTAATGTCTGTAAACTAATTTACAAATTTCTTCTTCTATTTATAGGCAACCTGAAAAATTGCTTCTACATGGGTTGATTGACTCACCATTAAAGACTGTAATAACTATCTACCCAACAACTTAGCTTCAGAAATAAATTCGACTGGTTTACATTGCCGAATCGTGGACTCTACCCTCTTGTCAGACTGACCGACAATATCTTAACTGATACAGACTCTGACAGAGTCGGCTGAGAATCAGGTACGGATCTGCGAGTGATTACTTTTTCCAACATCATGAGCATCATCTTCTAATGAGTACATGAACATCTTCATCAGTACATCCTCACTATGTATATTCATCATATACACATGCCCATGAAATTCAACAAGTTTTTTGAATATGGGAAGACCGCCATGCCATTCATCTTTACAAGGCACCGGATTTGGATAGCTAGGAACTGCTGAGAAATTGAATGGAGCAAATATGTGAGCTAAAATAACAATCATAGCCCTCATAATTCTAAATCAGTGGATTCACCAATGGATTCTTTGATCATGGAGCCACCAGGTGAAAGATTACAATCACTTCCACGTGTCTAACTCTTGTTCATCGTCAAGAGCTAGAACTTGATCATTTTCATTTTCCCATGGAATATATTCAATTCAATCCCTGGAAATGGTGCCAAAAGATGTTAGCCCCAGAAGATGTCTTATAACTGCAAATAAGACATGCCTAACACATCTTGAGCTTGGGATAACTTGGTAAGAAGGTTGATAATATTGGTTTTATGAAGTAGGTTGAGAAATAAGGTCATAAGAGTTAAAGAAGCCTGAAATTTAAAAATTTGAAGATATCTAACACAAAGAGTGATGTTTCATGAGTCATTGGCATTCTATTCAAAATCCAAACTAGATATGAAGATAATGGAAAGAAATAGAAGATAAATGAATAGGTAAGCCGATTATGCATTCATGGATCAAATTCTAATCTTAAAACAATATTCAAACGCTGGATACATGTATTTAAACACAACTTTCAAGCTCAGGAAATAAAAAGAGAATCATAAAGGTCATTTGATCTCAACAAAGAAAGATAAATAATGCATTGCAATAATATCTTCTATACTTAAATAAGATAAAGAAAAGCGTAGAAGAAAATACACAGTCTGACCAATGAATGAATGATCGTTGAGTATGATAATACTACTATTGTATTAGAAGTTGAAGAAAATATATACATAAAAATATTCACCCTCATATGACATCCTGCTTCCTTCTAAGAGAAAGATCTCCTTTCCTCGTATTCACAATACTTGCCAAAATAAAAATTACAAATTTTGATTGCGAGTAACAAATTCAAACTAATATCCTAAACCAATGGATCGATCTGATCATAATATGTAGCACCAAATTAAGATCTAGCAGACCGAACTGATGAGGTGGCGTCGGTTGGGCATTTTTTTGTTGAGGAAACAGGAATTTGTGAAATTTAAAAATCTCTGCTTAAAAAGGGCCACCTATAGAGCCCAAACGATTGTTGATTCCGGGAATCCAGCCCATCTGCCGACTAATTTGGTCCATTATGCAAAAAAACCTATGTTTGAGTTTTCTGACATTTGTCTTCATTTGGTTGGAAAATGTGTACGAATTTGGTCACTAAACCAATCAACTATAAGCGATTTTGTAGCACGTTTTGTTATTTTCTGTGTATTTGGTGCTATAGAATCTCTAAATTTCCAGTGGTCATTTTTGCTTGGAACATGTTTTGGATTTATTTCTTTGTAATTCCTGTAGCTTCACAACCTCGTCAAAACTATTGCAAACCATGATTTGTTCCAAAATGAAGTAGCATGCTTGGAGAAGACTTGAAAGTTCTTATATGCTTTGAGGTCCAAATAACAAATAAACTTTGCTGCAGAATTTTCTTTAAAAAAAAAGGACAACTCATCTAATCATGTGCTTCATTGGCATGAGTATGTGACTTTTGGATGACCTTGAAGTCCTTTTGTTTTGACATGAAGTCTGGAATTTTGTAGTGCATTGGAATTATGAGAGCTGAGTTTTTGCTACAAAATTGAACCCCACTCTGCAACGCCTTCACATTTGAGAATTTATAGATTTGCTGCAGAATCCAAAACTCTAAAACGGTGGATGAATAGAGTTGCTTTTGACATAATCACTTGCATTTGATCATAACATACAAACCATCTCTGATAAATTGTAAAACAAGATTTTGGATTCGGAATATGGGAATTTTAGGTATAAAATTTGAGTTCTAACACCTCCTTTCTTTAAAAAAACCTTTTATTCACTTTCCCTCTCAACTGAAAAGTAGTTATGGTTTTTTTGAAAATATCCTTTAGAAATTAATAGAATAAATAACTTTATGGAGTCAACATGTGGAAAAATGAGAGGTAGTATCTCTTTTTCTTCATAGTATAGAATATCTACCTTTCATTATCTAGTCAATGTTCGTCTATGATATTATATCAATTAAAATCTGTACACAAAATCTTAAAAGATAAGATTCACCAAAGTAAAAACACTTTGGTGCTCATGTCTCAACAATTTAAAACAATATACAATAATCAAAACAAAATGTTTGCATGCTTAAATATTTAAATCTCAACTTGGGTACGTCACACAACATCATCCTAAAGCAATCTACACCCTATTATACACAAGGTAATGGATTAGACGAATCCTCTAATAAAAGTGTTATCGCAACTATTAAGAAGTTATTGTCAGAAACCAAGGGATTCAAGGCTAAAATATGTGTTGTGGGATGATAGAATCAGTACTAAGAAATCCATTGGTACCTCTCTTTTTTAGCTGGTGCATGGAACCATTATTGTTTTCATGTCTTACTTAGTATGCCAATAATGAAGTACTTGCAGGATGCAATTGAAGAGCCAAATGATGTGCAAAGGAGAATTCATCAACTCATAGAAGTGCAACAATGTAGAGAATTGTTAAATGAGAAAGTTTAGGCTCATCATAACCGAGTAAAAGCAATATTTGAAAGAAAAACCAAGATAATTTCTTCTGAGGTGAAATAGTCTTAAGGTGGGATGCAAGAATAGAGGAAAAATCAAAGCATGGGAATATTGATGCCTTTGGTTTAGCAGCTTCAAAATTGCAAAATCTTTGAACAATAATTAGTTTATTTTTTAGAATTTGAAAGGTAAGGATATGATGGGTGGCCTAGTTAATGGGTGATTCCTTAAACACTTCTTTGTTTACTAAAGTTATTGGTGGCTTAATTCCATTTTAAATACCGGTGAGTTATAGTAGATTGACTGGACAAAGACTCCATATCCCAATGGAGAAGTACTTGTACATACTATATAGTTTTGGTTGTAGTGTGTTTTAGATCTGGGATGATTTTGAGGCATAAATGAATAGGTATAGTTTTCAGAGCAAATCTCTTAAAATTGAAATTCAAGAAGACACAAGGTCTATAGTTTTTGGTATCTCAGAAAGAGGATACCATTCCTAGTTGGAACTAGATATTAACACCTAAATTTGCTATGCTATAAATTTTCCTATTCTTCTTTACTTTTTAAATTTTGACAACTTTTCTTAAAACCTCATCGATTTAACAGGTCTATCCATTCTGGACTTATGTTTGTTTTGCTTGAATTGTTTTGGTTCAATAAATGATCATAGATAAAATCTTACATGATTACATAATCCAATCAAGAAGTGTTTATTTTGCATAGCAACACTTTTGCTGGCCCTGGTTCAATTACACGCAAGAATCCAATTGCTATTGCTAATAGAAGTTCAAAATTTCGGTAGCAAAAAGTGCAGATCTCTCAAAGAGGGTGCTTCTGAAAGCTCCACGTTCCAATTGTTGAACCTCTACCATGATCTAAAGAAGGCGTTGTCGAAAATTTCAAACTCTCGAAAAGAGGTAATCCACGGTGTCACGTTTTAATAATTGCAAGGTATACCCATTAAATCATGCAATTACTTTCTTCAAAGGTGATGAAGTCGTTTTAAATGTTTTTTATTAAGTAATTATACACCTTCACCATTTCATATCAGAGTGGCATGTGTCATTCTTAAAGTTCCTGATAATGCGACCAAATGCTATAATGATAAGTATGCTCTTGAGATGAATTCGATGCATATTGAATCATAATTGCAAAAGAGAATTTTATGACGTCATTCCTTTCTTCAAAACCCGAGTTTCTCTTGTAATTTCACTCCAACACTTGTATACTCAGCCATAATTAGAATGTAACTAATTTGCAGAAGAATGGGGGAGAAAGGACAAAAAGTTATGCGTCACAAACGAGAAGGTGCTAAATGGATAGAATCCTATCCAGAATGTGCTAAGAAATTCAAGAAATCGGGGTGGTTCTGTCTATGTGAAAAGATGCAGGGTTTCAATAAAGAAGTTGTAGAGGCATTTGTAGATAGGTTCGATGGTTGCACAATCGAATTGGGAAGTTTGACATTCCAAGTGACGCATGGTGAAAGATGGTTTAAAAACAAAGTATCAATGTAGAATACAACTAGTTTTTGAAAGCGGAGTACCCGGATCTCCATTGGAGAAACGACATTCCCAAGAGCTAGTTGAAAGAGGAATGGATAGAGTTGTGGAAGATGGTCCAGAGATACATTACATGTGAAGGTAGATATTCAGTCACTTTTGTTTACCGTATGAGGTTTTTGTTGCATCTTTATGGTGAAAAGAGGATGAATCTTCTTTCTTCTGGTTGAAAAATCAAGTTTTTTAAGGTACTACCTCGATACACTAGGCTCAATCTTGGTGCACAGGATTAACTTGGAGAATGACTCATGATGTTGTAACTTTAACAATGGATTCATTAAATAAGTAGAAATACAAGAGTCTACTATCACACCTCACCCATAAAATAAAAGGCTTAAGAAAGTGCAAAGAGACTGCAAAAGTACAAGGAATTAAATGAGCATATAAAGCATGGAAACATTACAATGAAAAGGGAAGGGGAGTAAGTTAGAAAATACTAGATACACTTATTGCTAAACATAATAGATTACGTGTTTGGGCTCAAAAGATGTTTAAGAAGAAGTTGCATACATAGAACAAGAAGTTACTAAAAAGGAACAAAGTATTGAAAGGGAAGTTGTTAAAGTAGAAAACAAAACATCAAGCACCATATAATCTAAGAATTCTGGCAGAGGCAGTTCGACATGTTTAACCAAGACTTTTCAGAGGTTACAAATGGGAAAGATCTCAGGTAATAGGTATTCCGAATTTTTTTCAAGGTCATTTATAAGGTGGATGGAAGGATATTTTGCGAGTTAGTTTGTATCAAAGTTAATTATTGGAATGTCAACTATAGGAAGCCCTTCAAAAGTTTCGATAGTGCCTTTCATACAAAAAAAATGTATAAGTGTTATAGGAAGTTATGGAAAATGCATTTTTGTAATATTTTGTGAATTTTGTGTTCCAGACAGACCTAGTAATGAGATCCATTCGTCAAAGGACTTCACCAAGATATTTTCTTATGTGTCAAGTTTAATGAATGATTCAAATGGGATCGATATATTAGAATCAAGTATAGTTAAAGAAAAACCTAGAAAAATGGATCTATAATTGAATTTAGGATTTTATATTGTAAATGATAAAATGAGTTTGTAATAACAACTATTACTATTACTATCTATTAGCTAATATTCAATCCATAATATTGGGATCTCAGATCTATCTAGAGGATTTTTTGTATCTATACAAAATGAGAAGAAGATAGAATAGGGGTTTGAGTGCTAAGGGTCATGTGTGAGTTTTGGGAAGCTCTGTAAGGGGAAATGTTTTCTAATCCAAACTCTGTTTCAACTAATTTGAATAAAAGTACAATTCTTGCATAACTTTTATTGTTTTTCAGGCCATGGATTCTTTTACAATGAGTTGCTTATTGTAATTTCCTATAGTCTGTCATTGACATTCAAATATCTTTTATTTCCTTTCAAAATGTTATTATGAATTCAAATAGTCTTCTTAATGGATGTATGAATATGATCGGTTTGTTTACTTTATGTATTCATTCCCTTTCCTCTTTCCTCTATTGCATCAAATGTTCATGTTTTTTGATCTTCAAGTTCAATCCTTTGATCTATGAAGTATTATAGAAATTCATGTAATTTATGTTTGAGAATTTCCTCCCAAATACCCAAACTACTCAACCTAACTTTAATCCAATTCATGGAAAATATGAGGTGCCTAAACTTTTCATTCTCATAGTCTAGTGCAAACTTTAGGGCTAACACCACCAACAAGGACATGATTATGAATATGATCATTGTCTGATCCACCTTTAGGAGGTAAGTTAAACATTGTCATTTGCAACTTCTAAAAATGTTTATAGTTGAGGAATATTTATGGCTTTTAATCAAATGAACTATCATATCACTATGGAATAAATATGGACAATAGAATACTTGGAAAACAATATCTTTAAAACATAAAATTGTGTACATACAACACAATGGACACCAACAAACTTGAAAAAAAAAATTATATAATATGGATTTTATATTTATTGAGTGGAATTTGGAGCATAAGACTTGGATGCTTATACCATTATGAAGGTGCTTGGGATGCATTGGTTGGAGTTGAAGAGTATCATTGGTCTAAATTACCAAAGTTCCACTTGAGTCTACTCAATCTAGTTGATGTGGGGATCTAAAAACTTTCAAATAAGTATGCTTCAACTTTATTTTCTAAACATGAGCATGTGCACATAGATGAGCATGTGCACATAGATGTTCTTTTCTAAGCATGAGCACATATAAGTTTTGCGAAGTCAAGCACATATCGTACAATTTATACGACCTTTAACATAAAATTTTGAAATATCATACCCAATGAATAAACCAACGGTGCCACCATCGTTAAGGAAGAAGTCTAAGAATCCCAAGCAACCAACGATTCCACTACCTTTGAGGAAGAAATATAAGAATCCCATCTTGGAGTATGGAGGAAGAAGGTTGCTGAAGATATAGAAGAATCCCAACTCAAAGTATGGAGGCAAAAGGTGGTGTTTGCATAAAGCAAACAAGGTACGAGAAGGCAATGTTTTAAAAAATCAAACAAGGCTTGAGAAGGTGGTGTTTACATAAAAAAAAAAAACGAGGCCCAAGAATGCGGTGCTCGAAAAGGTGGTGAATCCGTGAATAGAAAAATATTTAAAGATGGTGCCAAGTTCGTAATAATAGTTTCAATAATGGCATAGTTAAGGAATATACAAATAATTGAGACTATAGTATCAATGTATAAATTTTTTGCGTCTACAACATTAGAGAATAGAAAAGTCCATAAATAGAAATTCATTGCACCATAAGTATATGTTAGATGTTGATGCACATCGAGGTGGTTTGGGAACATTGACAAAGAAACTTAAATAGTGAGGCTAGATGGCCATTTAATGAAAGTTAAATTGGTAACTTTGACAAGCATTAAATGTGTGAGACCAAATGCCCACTCAAAGAAGCTTAAATTTTAAACCCCAAACAAACAATGTATTAAATGTGAAGTTATATTTTCAAAGAGGCTGCAAGTGCTTAGTCTCTCCTAGGCAATATGACCTCAAACATCTCCACCAATAAAATGATAAAGAAGTCAATTTTAATATTTTAAGAAAATGAAGAAATTATTTAGTTGATGTAAAAAAAATTGAAAAAGATAAAATTTGTAGTCAAAGCTTAACTAATATCAAGCAAAAGCAAGTCCAATACAATATTCCCTCATGACCTTTCGACAAGGACTAATAACCATATTATTATGGACAAGTACAAAATTTATATCAACATCGTTCTTTTCTTATGGTGAACACGTCAACTACGATGATCAATACTTTACATGCTATAGGGTATTTAATGTTGCTGCCTCTGCACTATGGGCCATTGGATTTCAACTTGTTTGAGATACAATGGCCCACAGTGCTTCCGCCACATCATTAAATACCCTATAGCATGTAAAGTATTGTTCACCGTCAACTACTGCCATATATTCTATAAATACATGCATGAGAAATATAACGAAAATCAATAAGCACTAATAACTAATGTACTGATCCTAATGTGCCTCAAAATATAGATGGGTAACTCTAAGAAGCATTAAATGTGTGAGGCTAAATTCCCACTCAAAAAAATTTGAATTTTAAACCCCAAACAAACAACGTATTAAATGTGAATACTAAATACAAAGATGTATTTTCAAGGAGGTTGCAGCCGCTTAGTCGCCCTTGGGAAATAAGACCTCAAACCTCTCCACAAATAAAATGATAGAGAAACCAATTTCAATATTTCATAAAAATGAAGAAATTATTTAGTTGATAGAGAAACCAATTTCAGTTTTTCATAAAAATGAAGAAATTATTTAGTTAATGTAAAACATTAGGAAACCAATAAAATTTATAGTCAAAGCCTAACTAATATCAACTCAAAGCGAATTGAATACAATAGTCACTCTTGGCCTAGTAACCATATTATTATGGACAAGTAAATTTTGTATATCAACATCGTTCTTTTCTTGTTGCAAACAACGTTAGCTATTGTCAGATATTTTATAAATGCATGCATCATATAATTAAGGGTAGTCAGTAAGCAGTCATCACTAATGTATTGATCCTAATATGTCTAAAAATATATTGGTTGGAATTCACATTCCAAATTGTGTTTGATAAAGCCATATATAATCCATATTATATTAGATTTAATCACACATATTTGGTATAAAATGGTGGTTTTTTTATCCATGGAGAAAAAAAGTGTAATTCATTTTATTATAATGAACCGCATTGTACAAAATGGTCGCAACCTGACAAAATATAGGCAACTCAGAATTCCCTCATCTATATGATCAATATAATCCTCATATATAAAATCTATCAATCTATTCCATAAATGCTACTAAAGGCAGTTTTTGTGCAATAAGTTTTTCTACTATTGTAGTTTTCATCAATATTCAAAATATAAGCTATCACATATAAAGAGCCAATATATATATGCACATATAAAGAAAAACAACTCTCATATAAGTTGATGTTGCAAATCATTCTCTATCTCAGTGTCCCCTTGGCCATCCCAGGTTCTCCACATGCTCTTAGCCACTTGGATGACTAGTTTTGATAGAGAACATGTTGTCATATTTCTCTCTCAATAGACATGGTGAAAGGTAACTTATTGAAACAACCCCATCTATATGAGAATATATTAAAATATTAGGCTTGAGAATGATGTTTTTCGAAGGATTCTTAAGCCAATCACTAGTAAAGAATCCCCAAAAACCTGTAACTGTTGAACTCCCTTCGATAGGGCCATCTAGAGAGATAGTTTAAGGGCATTCATATCTGCAAGATTGTTTCAATCCCTACCTATCCATGCAACAAATTTGAACAATTAGTCCTCAGTAACATGTAGAATACCCCCAGATCCACCTTCCATAGGCCTACCATGTGATGCACCATCAAAGTAGCACCAACTAAATCAACATCGTTCTTTTCTTGTTACAAACAATGTCATCTACTATCAGATGTTTCATAAATCCATGCATGAGAAAGTTAAGGGAATTCAATAAGAACTCATCACTAATGTATTGATCCTATTTTTCTAAAAAATATATATCATGTAGTCTAAAACTTCGTTGAATTCAATCAGAATAGTTGTTTTATTTCCTACACACATTTGAATAAATCTAGTTGGAATTTTCCAAAATCCAGGTTACAACTGTCAAGTTTTGAATTTTTGGGCGCCCCAGGGGTTTATGAAGGCATTCAATCCATTTCTACCATCAAAATTTCCATTAAAACATAATTAACTTCATATTTTTCAAAATAAAAAAAAGTCGGACTCTGACAAAAAAATGGTCGTCCAACCCAAATCGTCGAATTTTTAGAAGGATCCAATATATATTGGTTGGAATTCACATTGCAAGTTGTGTTTGATAGAAACATATATAATCCATATTATACTAGATTTAATCACACATATTTGATATATAATGGTGGTTTTTTTTCCATGGACAAAAAGAGCGTAATTCAAATTTCATTATAATGAACCACATTGTACAAAATGGTCGTAGCCTGTCAAAATATAAGGAACTCTAAATTCCCTCATACATATGATCAAGATAATCCTCATATATAAGATCTATCAGTCTGTTCCATAAGTAAATCTGTATTGCTAAAGACAATTTATGTGCAATAAGTATGTCTATTATTGTAGTTTTCATCAATATTACAAAATATAAGCTATCATGTATAAAGAGACAATATATATGTGCACATATAAAAAGAAACAACTCTCATATAGGTTGATGTTGCAAATCATTCTCTGTCTTAGTGTCCCCATGGCCATCCTAGGTTCTCCACATGCTCTCAGCCACTGGGATGCCTAGTTTTTATAGGGAATGTGCTATCAGATTCCTCTCTACGTAGACATGGTTAAAATTAACTTATTGAAACAACCCCATCTATCTAAGAATATCTTCAAAAAGAGGCCCGAGAATGATGTTATCTAAAGGCTTCTTAAGTCAATCGCTAGTAAAGAATCCCCCCCAAAACTGTAACTATTGAACTCTCTTAGATAGGGCCATATGGAGAGCTAGTTTAAGGGCCTTCATATCCACAAGATTATTTGAAGCCTTGCCTATCACTGCACCAAATTTAAACCATTGGTCTAACATATAGAGTTACCCCAGCTCCACCTTTCACAAAACTACCTTGTGATACACCATTAATGTAGCACCAACTGATAGATTTATCAATAACTTCCTCCCTTATAATTCTCTGTTTTATAGGATTTGGGGACCGAGGGGAAATATCCAAGATGGCCACACACTTAGATGCATAATCCATAGCTAGAATATTGACATCCTAGAATATTGATTTATTTCTTTCCAACCAAATGCCCCAAGACATGAGGACTATCAGGTCTTCGAATTCAATAAATAATCCATTGTTAATTTAGAGCTGAAAAGCATCAACCAAATTATCTCCCTACCAAATAAACTGAATACCATAATATTGAGCAACAAATTTCCACATGCTAATCATGTATGCGAAATGAGTAAAGAGATTGTCAATGGATTTGGGTGTTGCTTGACAAAGTGGACATTTGGTTGGCCCTATGTCAAGAAAAGTAATCATTCTGTCTTGAACAGGTATTTTTCCACTCATAGACAACTAGAAGAACAATTTAGTTTTCAAAGGGAAATTCAGTTTCCAAATTGTAATGGTGGGTTACCAAAGTTGACATTCAATTTTAGAGATGCTATGTGAAGATGTCAAGAAACAAACACGAAAAAATGAATTCAAGAGTTTTGATTTGGACAAGGATCAAGTTCCTTTGGTGAATAATGAGTCTTTGGCAGTGAAAATATATATGGTAGTGGGATGGACTGAGGTGAAAAAAAATAAGGAAAGAAAGACAAGATTGAAGAGTTTTTCAAATCTTGACTCATTGTAAAACATTATTCTTTGTTCTATAAAAAAACTATTTGATAACTATCTTTAAATGCTTTAAGAACATATCTATATAATGTGATGGATTTAAAATACATTCACACATACATACATACATACAATTTCAATTATTATTTATGAATAAAAACCAATTTATTTTTTGTATGAAAAATATTATATATTGAATAACACGCAACTATTAAAATAGTGTTATGTATAAAAACAATAATTCTATCATATCACTTAAAACAAATTAAAATTACTGGCACGACTACTTAACTTGTGGTCAGTGAACATTGATATAAAATGATAGGGCATCCACAAAAACTTTCACAAAGAGAACGTGCTGCTGAATTCTAATTATAAAGGCTTTGTGCAAATTCCCAATTGATTTAGTCTTTCTTTTTTAACATATTGCAATCATATATACCATGAACCTGTTATATACCTCAAAGATTTTCCTTTTTATTATTTTATGTGCCATTTTTAGATGGGATATTTTGTTGATAGATGACTTTCTGGATGACATAAAATTTTCATGTGACTCTAGCCACTTCCAACGAGGGGAGTGTGAAGCCATTCTAGAGAGGAAAGCACTATGATCCTTGTGAAGACACCTGGCCATATAGTCTCTAAGTAGTTGTTTATTACCATGAACACAGTTCCACTAACTTGTCTCCAATCGCAAGGTGAAGGTTCAAATCTGTACTTCCACTTAAAGTAAAAACGACAACAAAGAATCTTCGCGAATCTAGGATTTGTGGAGATTGACCTCTATCCCAGACCAAAAGTAGAGAGAATAACATAGGTATTATTCCAACACTTATCAATGTAAAAATTAATAAACTATTCATATAAATTTCAGGTTTTTCAATTTGTTTTTATTAAAAATTCAATTATAATGCCATGAAACTTAATTATAAATATGAATTAAAAAATCCAACCAAAGATTTGAATAAAGTACCTATTTTTTTTTTTTTTAATTTAGAAATTGTATTTACAAGTAAACGCATTTGTATGTTAGAAATTGTATTACTAATTTGTATCAAAACAATTACAAGGTTGGGATTAGCAATTGTATTACTAATTGTGTCAAAACAATTACAAGGTTTGGTTTGGCAATTATCCCAACCTCCTTTCTTCACTGAGACCAAGAGCGTCGACAAGCACACTCTCGGCTTGGCGATTGATAATGGGCCATTATAGTCCATATTTTTTGATGCGACATGATTGCTGCATTAACGCAGATGTCCATCCAATTAATGGAGAATCTGTACTCATCTTGTAACGCTCCCACATAACGCCTGGCTCATCTGGTAACACTCCCACATTGCGGTGATGTGTGGAGTGAATGCTCGATTGGATGGAGGTGATGTTGGCTTTGACTATCATGTTCCTATATATTCCAATGACAGACCACTTGTGGCTAATTGTTGTAGTATGTTCAACTCTATCTATCGTTACTATTAACATGGGAGATGTTATTATTATTTGATGTACAAGCACAAGATAAATAATATGGGAAATGAGAGACTTCCTAAAATTACTTTAAACTCAAATTAAAACTAATTACGCCTCAAACTTAGTTGGTCTAAAGATACCATTGCTTGGTTAAATCATTGGGACATTGATGAAAATGACACATTGCAGAATACTGATAATATAAAAAAATATTATTAATTCTAAGTTTACAAAGAAACTGTAGTGCAAGGAAAAGTTAGCAGTTAAAGAGAAAATTGAGATATTATAAGGAGGTAATTAACCCTAATTTGGAAGATCATAAGTATCTCTTGGTAGTAACTAGTTCAAGGAGTAAAATTAATATCTAGCCAAGATTAGAACTAGCTCTCATGATTTCCATAGAGAAACTAGGCGTTGGTCTATTCCTAAAACTTTGTGGTAGGAAAGGGTTTGCCATCTTTGTGAGTCTTTGAGCATTGAGGATAAAAATCACTTTCTCTTAGAGTGCCCTGTTTACACCCACATTAGATCTGAGTTTCATAGTATTTGCTACAATACAAACCTTTCTAACCCCCTAACTTGCCAAAACTATAGTGAGATTGAAAAACTTATTGCCAAGCTTTTAGAGTACATGAACAAATTTTTAAAACAAACCAAGTAACACCCTTTTTAAGGTCCCATAAACCAAAGTTAGTCTCAATGAACGTTAATCATCATCATCATCATTTTGTATTTTAAAATAGTATTTGTCCCTAAATATTTTTTTTGTTTTCCATCTTTTATTTTATTGTTTTACTGTTACATTAAATTATCTATTATTCTTTTAATATTTTAAATCATATATGAATTTAATATTTTACTATTATTTTATATAAACCCCTTTTTGTTGGTTTATATTTTATTATTAAGATTTTTTCTTTTTTCTTACTTGTTACATTAAGTTTGTATTATTCTTTTAATATTTTAATAATAATATGATTTTTTAATGGTTTATAAGTTATTTCGAAAAAGAATTTAGTGCTCTTTTAAATTAAGTTAAACCGTATTGAAATTATAATATAAATTAATTATGATAATTATTAACATTTCAAATTACCTTAAGAAATCTAGAGTCAAGACCCGCTCAAAGGGGAGGAAACAAACCTAATCACCCTAAATGATGAAAACTGTCAGTTGGAATTGCTGCAGGATGGGTAGCAAGAACAAAGAAACAACTCTCAGAGATTCAATCAACACATAGAGATCAACTATCCTCCTTCAGGAGACAAAAATGAAGGTAGGATAAATGGTAATTTTAGCTAAAAAGCAATGGAAAAACTGTGATGGAGCAATAATTAGCTCTCGAGGAGCCTTGGGAAGTCTAATGCGCACTTTATGTCCATCATTTTCAACATAAAAGAACTATGTTTAGAAAGACATTTCAGACATAGGCAATCACAACAAAAACATTGTTGTACAGGAATCCATAACTAAAACCATTTAAATATAACCTCATCTCGGATTACAGGTCTTTAACATAAATTTACAGAGCAAGATCTCAGACTTTCTAGAATATGGCTTACTAGCTCTTCACCCTTCCTACAGTACTCTTCGCCTCTCATTCTAAATCATAGAGTTTATAAGAAATTTACATCTAGCAAGCTGTTACAAGTTTTTCGAGATTAATTCTATCCAAAAACTAAAAATAAAACCAATCTTGCAAGAATGATGGAATCGAACTCTGACTGCTGATTATGTGCCTTTAAAACTGGGAAATCTTCCTTTATATCTAGAGTTCATTATGTTTTCTGCCCAGGAAAGTGGATTTATGCCTCATTTTCTCCTTGAAGATGTTGGATCAATCTTCCTAATCCTTGACTGCTTATTTTTGGCAAATGCTATGCCTCCTGTAACTTTTGAACACATCCTTAATATGGTGCTTTGACTGTGTGTCCTATCTTCTATTAAGACCTTCACAAAACATCCAGCCATTGGTGTAACCACTGATCCTTTAATGCTAGCAATGTTTGTATCAAAATTATCTTCTTAAATATTTTGTCTTCAAAGCTTGAGAATGTTTTCTAGATTAAGGGTTCGATGCCCAATGATGACTGTTACACACACGTGACCTTTGTCTGTGAGATATGAAGTAGCCTGGGCTTGACTCTCGCAATAATGCCTTTGATCAACAACAACATAATTTTTCAGAGTTAGTGCTAAGGAATTCAATTCAAACTTACAGTCTCTACCCATCATCATTTCCAAATCAAGTAGAGATACATTTAAATACTAGTCGCAGAAAAAGCACGCATATATTGTTTTCCTTTCTACACAAAGTACTGATGCTCTGGTTTCACCAACGCACTCATCGATAGAAGAAATATGTCTTACATCATTTGAAAAGGTGACTATTCCAACATAGATTAAAAGTCTCAAAAGATGCCCAACGTCCACAAATTTTACACATTCGGGAAATTTCCAGAACGAATAAAAGTAGAGTTAATATTTGCAATCTATGGTTGGGATCGCTGTTTCAAAATGATGCCTCCAAATTATTCTTACTTCGACTTTGCTTTGAAAACTCTTGTGGTGTAACTTCTCATAGATGCTCGTTCGTGAATGCTTCCAACGCTTGGAATTTGGCACTTTTTCTTATGGCTTAGTAGTTGGAAAATTGTGTGCGTTATAGAGATATGTTGACATTTGGATGCTGACCATATTACTTGGACGATTTTGGGCCCTCATTTGTGACATATAATAAAGGAGCTGTCTAACTAGAGGACTTTTTGACTTTTCAGGCTGATTTTATGTCAGAATCCGTGAATTTAATCTACAAAATCTGTAATTTCTGTTGTTTGTTGAAGGATTTTAAGCTCAGAAATGAATTCAGGTGACAGGAAAACCCCCCAACACCCACACTCTGTAAGATTGCGGCAGTGTTTTTGAACTTTTTGAAAATTCAGTGAAGATTCATGACAAAAAACTGATAAAAACGAGCCGAAAACAAAGGTAAAAAAGTCCCCTCTTTAGACAACTCGTATAATAAATAAGCCCTTCCATGGATACCTCTTTGTCAGCACTTGGCACTTGGTACCTGTGGTGATTGCTTTTTGGCACTTATTTCAGTGCGCTGGTGGTGATAAACATGCAAAAGTTGTCTTCCTATGTTCTTGATGGCCTATAAAGAAACATAACAAGTCGTTGGTGATGCTAAGGACTCCTTGTCGAATTGTGAGCTCTACCTTTGGTGTTCCATGTGACTTGAACTTGGGCTCGGTACTTCATTAATTGGATGACCATTTGCTTGCGAATTCTCTTTTGGTGTGTGCTTTTGAAAGGGTATTTGAAAACAAATAGTACAGGTATGAATTCAACTTAAAACGATCCTCGATCAATAAAATTGCCATTAAAAGTATAAGGATTGTTTTCTGAAGGAAGTTAATTAAAAGATGTCACTATAAACTGCAAATTTCTTTCTATTTGAAACATTGATATCAACTAGTGATGGCATCACTTCTAGCAAAATTGCTTGTGTAGCTGGTATATCTCCTATAATCCATTCTTCATAAGAAACCATCAACCATAACATTTCTACATTATTCTCATTGATATTTGGGATGGAGTACTTTTATTTCTATTTGGTAGTGCACTTGGAGGTTTATCCAAGATGAAAGATGGAGGTGATAAGAAACTTACCAGGTTGACACCAAAACGTATGGATTTGGCCATTTCGACAACGAGAGCTGAGATCCCTCATTGCATGCGCGCTACTGGAAACTAAGGATTTTAATGGTGCAGATTCTGGTACCAACAGATCGTAATACCCATTCGCTTGAATCCCAACTCCAAACATAACATTGTTTATTCACATCCATGCTCAACCAAAAAACTGGTATCAATTATCACCTCTTTCATATTTATATGCCCATGCATAATTTCATAATAATAAAATGTTGCATATCTTTGCAGGCACCCACTGACACAAAGATTACTAAGAAGAATAGAGTAGTCGGTGACTTCGAATTCTAAGGGATGTTTATTTTTGTATTATAACTTCCATGATATAATATATATTACATATTGGCTCTTAACATATTCACAGTTCAGTCTTATGTGTGATCATACATGTGTGGCCAATTATTTTTCTATGCGTAATGTTCCCAATTTTTGATAGGTTTTATGATTGCATGGAGATATCAATTATAAGTTTGAGAACAATGCACAATTACAACATTGCATAATGAAAACAATGCACAACAATGTACATTTAAATTGTTCTTGACCACTATCCAATTGCATATACAATTTTTAATTAACAAGGTTAGATTGTATTCATAACTATGCACATTTACAACTTGTTCTTGACCACAATTGAATCAAATGAAATTGCATGTGAAATCATGCAAGTGATGCACCTAATCCACACAATCTACTATCACACTTAAAACCTACAAAATAAGAAACTAAAACAACTAAGTATCAATTCCTTTATCATAATCCCCATTCACAACCCACCAACTACACTCAAACCCTTTTTATACTAACCCACTAACACTGTTAACCCTAAACACCTAATGTATCTCATGTTTCAGTGCAGTGACAGAAGCACCCAATGTACTCAAGTGACACACATAAGGAACAAACCAATCTAACTTGAATGCACATGAATACCTAACCTACATATAAGCACTCGTTGGACATATTAAAGGATGCACATAGATGGCACACTTATGAAACACGCTTATTTATCCCACATAGGTGATACTTATCTTTTACCTTGACCTACACAACCTCCTATAACACTAATCCATATACATTTAACTCTATTTATGAATAACCCAAAACCCCCAATGCATAACCTACTAATGATCCTAACCCTAACTACCTAAGTCACTTTGCAACATACCTAACACACATAAGCACCCAACACAAATGACCCAACTAAGTGGAACACATAAGAAACTTACCCACACAAGAAGCTAACAAACATTTAAAGTATGCACAAAGTTGACACACCTAAGTGATGCACCTATGTGGTGCACATAGATGAAATTGGCGTTTGGCATGATGAATGTCATCTAAATAATATATGGGATGCACATATATCATCTACAAAAAAACACATAGATATCATGCACGATTAATAACACATAATAAACAATTTGTATGAATAATTGTATACCCCCAAAAAATTTACAAATGACTTGAATACTTATCAAATTCAAATGAAAGAGATTAGCAAGCCTGACAACATATTTTTTGCAAGTGGCTCCTAAGAAACCACAAGGACAAGTCAAGGAAATCGACAAATCTAGCAAGGATCAGAGGGATATCATCGATGAAACATCACCTTAATTTTTTATTTGGAACTTTGAATTCTAAAAAACAAAAGTAGTTGCTCAAAATGCAAATATAGTGGAACATTAAGGACACGTCAAATAATGTGGCACACTAAGGACATAGCAATCTATTAAGAGTTCAATGTGGTAGGTTTGAGTTCCACTCTTTGGATGTCTAATTCTAGAATCAAAATCAAAATTTTGTAAAGTTGACCCCTATGTGAAAAAAATTCACATACCCTTACTGAGCAAAACCCTAGTTTCCAAAATTTCCCTATAAGGAAATCCCTAGGCCATGGAACCAGAGGAAAGGGGCACCCTTGGCACTATCTTGATGTCTTTAATCCAATGGAGTTTATAGTTCATCAATTTGAGCCACTGTCATCATTCTATGGCACGTTGAAGCTCACCTCCTAGAGGCTTTTAAGGACACCTATTGAATTGCTACCCGATGCATAGAATTCCAACTATGCAACAAAACTAGGTTCTAGGAGGTCATGTAAGTGAGTTTAGGCAAGTTCCACGTGGGAACGCTAGTCATAAGTTCTTGGTCGAGGAATTCACAAAGTTGACCCTTATGTGCAAAAATTGCACATTCCCTTATTGAACAAAACCCTAGTTTCCAAAATCAACCTAAAAGAGGATCCCTGGGCCATGGATCCAGAGGAGAGGGGAACCATTAGCACTATCTCGATGTCTTGAATCCAACTGATTTGATGGTTCGTCGATCCAATCCACGACCATCATTCTATGGCATGTTGAAATTCACTTCCTAGAAGCTTTCAAGGACACATGTTGAATCCCTATCCAGGGCATATAATTCCAATCGTGCAACAAAACTAGGTTCTGTAAGGTCATGCAAGTGTGTTTAGGAAGGTTCCATGTGGGAACGCTAGCCACAATTGGCAAAGTTGACCCCTATGTGCAAAAATTTCACATTCCCTTACTAATAAAAACCATAGTTTCCAAAATCAACCTAAAAGAGGATCCATGGTCCATGGAGCTAAAGGAGAAGGGCACCCCTAGCACTATCCCAATGTCCTGAATCCAACAGGGTCGAAGGTTCATCGATCTAGGCCACATTTTTTGTTTTATTTCTGTTTGCAAGTAGGTCCCTGTATCCATTCAAGGACACATGCCAAATTGGACCTAGGGAAAATTGGACACTGGAAAAATGATATTAGTGATATGTGTATGATAATTAGTGGCTACAAACTAGGGTTTTTAGTATTTTGAACACAAACTAGGCTCTAGGTTACAAACTAGGGCTTCTAATTCAAACTAGGGTTTAGGGTACAAACTAGGGTTTCTAGGATGGGATATAGGGTTTGTAAGCTAGGATTTCTAGGATAGGCGTGGCTAGGGTTATTAAGCATGGTGAACCTTCTATAACTTATTTTAATACTTGCATTAGGAAGTTTCATGAAAACTTTGGGTGTTCACTAATGTCCTTAGAGTACCAAGTTCGAGATTCAAGTTAGAGGAAATATCCATATTAGAGGAGGGGGCTACAAACTAGGGTTTCCATGGGTTATAATACAAACAAGGAATTCTTGGACCATTTGTGCATATTTGTAGCATAATGGTTTTAGAAATAAATGGACGCATATGAATATATATGTACAGTGAAGTTTTTTGGCATGCATATATAGTTGCAGCGTTAAGTTTTTTAGATTGTTGTGCATATTTGTGCATAATGGTTTGGATTCAAATGAACTTTCATGGTGGTATTTGTGGAATTTGCCCCCCAAATGTAAGAATTTCTAGGGTTTGTAGGGATTAGAATAGAAACTAGGGTTTAGGCTACAAACTTGGGTTTCTAGATATTTGGAAGTTAGCCTTGAAATATTTGGCGTGTTTCAAAATCATGTATAGTTAACATTACTCAATGGGGACATTGCATTTTAAATTAAAGTGATTGGTCAACCTAGGAATTCTACAAACTAGGGCCTGGCCTACAAACAGGGGTTTAGATTGCAAACTAGGAGCTAGTCTACAAGCTAGGGTTTATAAGTACAAGCTCAGGATTCTACAAGCCCTATGATGACATTGCAAAGTTTTATATGCGCGAGTATTTGATAGTAAATATTGCTCAATGGGGAAATTTCATTTGACCTTATTTTAATACTTGCGTTATGAAATTTCATTATATTTCAAGGGTTTCAGGGGTTTATAAGGATAAATCAGGTTTCTAGGTTTGTAGATTTGGTTTCTAGGATTCTAAATTAGGTTTCTTGCACTATATTGCATGACTCATGTATGTATGAATATAATATAACAAATCCATGATGATACTTTCCCAATTTATCAAGTTGTACAAGTCTATGCAATTTATCAATCTATCAAGCTGTCAATAATCAATGAGACCATGAAACAAAATCATGACATGTACAAGTACACCACATACTTGTAACATGGTACACAAATACCATGCATATCACATACCTGACTAACTACCTATTGTAATGTCCCGGTTTTGACCCCGTTACATTAGATGTATATGATGTATAAATTGTAAATGATCATGGTGTGGAGCTAAAGGCCAAGGCCCCACCGTGGATCGGTAACACTATGTTTTGGATTTAAATTGTCACCGATTGAATATCGGGGCATGCGGCATATATTATGTTTTCCATCATGTAAATATGCATCATAATTAATTAAATGGACACAACCAGCTACGGTCGCGGCAACCAAAACGAATGGGGCATGATTTTCTAAGGATAAGGGGGGGTGAAATATTTAACCTATGGGCCAATGGGGAATAGCCAAATGTCTATGAGAGAACCCATCAAGCTGTCAACTACCTTTCTTGTCTTTCTCTCCAATCATTTATTTCTGCCAGAATGTAGTTGAGTTAGTTAATGCTTGGGGGAAGAGTATGGGCAAGGAAATTCGAATTGGGCAGAGACCCATTTTTGGAAAATCGTGTTCTGACTTCTTTGGCAAGAAAAATGCCCAAAAACGCAGGCCATTCTGTCATGCATTCACGTTTTTCAGTTTTCTCACGTTTTGGGAGCAGCTGGAGTTTTTCCTGTGTGTTTGGATCCCACGTTTTGGCTGTTGGCTTCATTTTTCCCATGGATTGGAGGTCGTTTTTGTAATGCCAGGTACTGGGTGTCTTCCTCACGTTTTTGGAGCTGCTGGTGCATTTTCCATTCACGTTTTTGTGATTTCATGTGTTTTTACCATGGCTGTGAAGAGCCATCCACGTTTTTTACTGTCTCAGCGACTAGTGGCCTCACGCACAGGCTATTTGGGACGTTTTTCCCTGCTGAGAGTTGTGCTTACTGATAAGCTACAGGACTGTATGTTTTCCCCCATGTTGTGAGTCGTTTTTGTTGTTATGTGTGGGGCTGTGTAATTCGTTTTTCCCTGTTTAAGCTGTGAGAGCTGAATTAATTGCCGGAGTGCAATTGTTGGTCTTCGGACTGTATTGGGAGCAAGGGTGTTGTCTTAGTTGCTTGATAAACCTGGTGTTAGAAACCACACAGACAGAACTAGAGGGCTGGCCTTCTTCTCCATCACCCCTGAATAGCATTGGAAGGGAATGCAGGGCCTGAGGGACTGTGTAGTAGAGAAGGGACTGATTCCTTGTGTTGGGT